>JAPXFQ010000937.1:0-452500 GCA_028564705.1 Apricaphanius iberus
AGTAGATGACTATGGACTTAATAAAGCCCAGTGGACTAACACCAGTAGTTGACTCTGGACTTAATGAAGCCCAGTGGACCAACACCAGTAGATGACTCTGGACTTAATAAAGCCCAGTGGACCAACACCAGTAGATGACTCTGGACTTAATGAAGCCCAGTGGACCAACACCAGTAGATGACTATGGACTAAATGAAGCCCAGTGGACCAACACCAGTAGATGACTCTGGACTAAATGAAGCCCAGTGGACCAACACCAGTAGATGACTCTGGACTAAATGAAGCCCAGTGGACCAACACCAGTAGATGACTATGGACTTAATAAAGCCCAGTGGACCAACACCAGTAGATGACTCTGGACTTAATGAAGCCCAGTGGACCAACACCAGTAGATGACTCTGGACTTAATAAAGCCCAGTGGACCAACACCAGTAGATGACTCTGGACTTAATAAAGCCCAGTGGACCAACACCAGTAGATGACTCTGGACTTAATAAAGCCCAGTGGACCAACACCAGTAGATGACACTGGACATAATAAAGCCCAGTGGACCAACACCAGTAGATGACTCTGGACTTAATAAAGCCCAGTGGACCAAAACCAGTAGAAGACTCTGGACTTAATAAAGCCCAGTGGACCAACACCAGTAGAAGACTCTGGACTTAATAAAGCCCAGTGGACCAACACCAGTATATGACTCTGGACTTAATAAAGCCCAGTGGACCAACACCAGTAGATGACTCTGGACTTAATAAAGCCCAGTGGACCAACACCAGTAGAAGACACTGGACATAATAAAGCCCAGTGGACCAAAACCAGTAGATGACTCTGGACTTAATAAAGCCAAGTGGACCAACACCAGTAGATGACTCTGGACTTAATAAAGCCCAGTGGACCAACACCAGAAGATGACTCTGGACTTAATAAAGCCCAGTGGACCAACACCAGTAGATGACTCTGGACTTAATAAAGCCCAGTGGACCAACACCAGTAGATGACTCTGGACTTAATAAAGCCCAGTGGACCAACACCAGTAGAAGACCTGGACTTAATAAAGCCAAGTGGACCAAACCAGTAGATGACTCTGACTAATAAGCCCAGTGGACCAACACCAGTAGAAGACTCTGGACTTAATAAAGCCCAGTGGACCAACACCAGTATATGACTCTGGACTTAATAAAGCCCAGTGGACCAACACCAGTAGATGACTCTGGACTTAATAAAGCCCAGTGGACCAACACCAGTAGATGACTCTGGACTTAATAAAGCCCAGTGGACCAACACCAGTAGATGACTCTGGACTTAATAAAGCCCATGGACCAACACCAGTAGATGACTCTGGACTTAATAAAGCCCAGTGGACCAACACCGTAGATGACTCTGGACTTAATAAAGCCCAGTGGACCAACACCAGTAGATGACTCTGGACTTAATAAAGCCCAGTGGACCAACACCAGTAGATGACTATGGACTTAATAAAGCCCAGTGGACCAACACCAGTAGATGACTGGACTTAATAAAGCCCAGTGGACCAACACCAGTAGATGACTCTGGACCTAATAAAGCCCAGTGGACCAACACCAGTAGATGACTATGGACTTAATAAAGCCCAGTGGACCAACACCAGTAGATGACTGGACTTAATAAAGCCCAGTGGACCAACACCAGTAGATGACTATGGACTTAATAAAGCCCAGTGGACCAACACCAGTAGATGACTATGGACTTAATAAAGCCCAGTGGACCAACACCAGTAGATGACTCTGGATTTAATGAAGCCAGTGGACCAACACCAGTAGATGACTATGGACTTAATAAAGCCCAGTGGACCAACACCAGTAGATGACTCTGGACTTAATAAAGCCCAGTGGACCAACACCAGTAGATGACTCTGGACTTAAATAAACCAGTGGACCAACACCAGTTCTGACTAAATGTAAAGCCCAGTGGACCAACACCAGTAGATGACTCTGGACTAAATGAAGCCCAGTGGACCAACACCAGTAGATGACTCTGGACTTAATGAAGCCCAGTGGACCAACACCAGTAGATGACTATGGACTTAATAAAGCCCAGTGGACCAACACCAGTAGATGACTCTGGACTTAATGAAGCCCAGTGGACCAACACCAGTAGATGACTCTGGACTTAATGAAGCCCAGTGGACCAACACCAGTAGATGACTCTGGACTTAATAAAGCCCAGTGGACCAACACCAGTAGATGACTCTGGACTTAATAAAGCCCAGTGGACCAACACCAGTAGATGACTCTGGACTTAATAAAGCCCAGTGGACCAACACCAGTAGATGACTATGGACTTAATAAAGCCCAGTGGACCAACACCAGTAGATGACTCTGGACTTAATAAAGCCCAGTGGACCAACACCAGTAGATGACTCTGGACTTAATGAAGCCCAGTGGACCAACACCAGTAGATGACTCTGGACTTAATGAAGCCCAGTGGACCAACACCAGTAGATGACTATGGACTTAATAAAGCCCAGTGGACCAACACCAGTAGATGACTCTGGACTTAATGAAGCCCAGTGGACCAACACCAGTAGATGACTCTGGACTAATAAAGCCCAGTGGACCAACACCAGTAGATGACTATGGACTTAATAAAGCCCAGTGGACCAACACCAGTAGATGACTCTGGACTTAATAAAGCCCAGTGGACCAACACCAGTAGATGACTCTGGACTTAATAAAGCCCAGTGGACCAACACCAGTAGATGACCTTGACTTAATAAAGCCCAGTGGACCAACACCAGTAGATGACTCTGGACTTAATAAAGCCCAGTGGACCAACACCAGTAGATGACTCTGGACTTAATAAAGCCCAGTGGACCAACACCAGTAGATGACTATGGACTTAATAAAGCCCAGTGGACCAACACCAGTAGATGACTCTGGACTTAATAAAGCCCAGTGGACCAACACCAGTAGATGACTCTGGACTTAATAAAGCCCAGTGGACCAACACCAGTAGATGACTCTGGACTTAATAAAGCCCAGTGGACCAACACCAGTAGATGACTATGGACTTAATAAAGCCCAGTGGACCAACACCAGTAGATGACTCTGGACTTAATAAAGCCCAGTGGACCAACACCAGTAGATGACTCTGGACTTAATAAAGCCCAGTGGACCAACACCAGTAAGATGACTCTGGACTTAATAAAGCCCAGTGGACCAACACCAGTAGATGACTCTGGACTTAATAAAGCCCATTGGACCAACACCAGTAGATGACTATGGACTTAATAAAGCCCGGTGGACCAACACCAGTAGATGACTCTGGACTAAATGAAGCCCAGTGGACCAACACCAGTAGATGACTATGGACTGAATTAAACCCAGTGGACCAACACCAGTAGATGACTCTGGACTTAATGAAGCCCAGTGGACCAACACCAGTAGATGACTCTGGACTTAATGAAGCCCAGTGGACCAACACCAGTAGATGACTCTGGACTTAATGAAGCCCAGTGGACCAACACCAGTAGATGACTCTGGACTAAATGAAGCCCAGTGGACCAACACCAGTAGATGACTCTGGACTTAATGAAGCCCAGTGGACCAACACCAGTAGATGACTCTGGACTTAATAAAGCCCAGTGGACCAACACCAGTAGATGACTATGGACTAAATGAAGCCCAGTGGACCAACACCAGTAGATGACTATGGACTTAATAAAGCCCAGTGGACCAACACCAGTAGATGACTCTGGACTAAATGAAGCCCAGTGGACCAACACCAGTAGATGACTCTGGACTAAATGAAGCCCAGTGGACCAACACCAGTAGATGACTATGGACTTAATGAAGCCCAGTGGACCAACACCAGTAGATGACTCTGGACTTAATGAAGCCCAGTGGACCAACACCAGTAGATGACTATGGACTTAATGAAGCCCAGTGGACCAACACCAGTAGATGACTATGGACTTAATAAAGCCCAGTGGACCAACACCAGTAGATGACTATGGACTAAATGAAGCCCAGTGGACCAACACCATTAGATGACTATGGACTTAATAAAGCCCAGTGGACCAACACCAGTAGATGACTATGGACTTAATAAAGCCCAGTGGACCAACACCAGTAGATGACTCTGGACTTAATAAGCCAGGGACCAACACAGTAGATGACTCTGGACTTAATAAAGCCCAGTGGACCAACACCAGTAGATGACTCTGGACTTAATTAAGCCCAGTGGACCAACACCAGTAGATGACTGGACTTAATAAAGCCCAGTGGACCAACACCAGTAGATGACTCTGGACTTAATAAAGCCCAACTTAATAAGCCAGTGGACCAACACCAGTAGATGACTCTGGACTTAATAAAGCCCAGTGGACAACACCGTCGATGACTCTGGACTTAATAAAACCCAGTGGACCAACACCAGTAGATGACTATGGACTTAATAAAGCCCAGTGGACCAACACCAGTAGATGACTCTGGACTTAATGAAGCCCAGTGGACCAACACCAGTAGATGACTCTGGACTTAATGAAGCCCAGTGGACCAACACCAGTAGATGACTATGGACTTAATAAAGCCCAGTGGACCAACACCAGTAGATGACTATGGACTTAATAAAGCCCAGTGGACCAACACCAGTAGATGACTCTGGACTTAATGAAGCCCAGTGGACCAACACCAGTAGATGACTATGGACTAAATGAAGCCCAGTGGACCAACACCAGTAGATGACTATGGACTTAATAAAGCCCAGTGGACCAACACCAGTAGATGACTCTGGACTTAATAAAGCCCAGTGGACCAACACCAGTAGATGACTCTGGACTTAATAAAGCCCAGTGGACCAACACCAGTAGATGACTATGGACTTAATAAAGCCCAGTGGACCAACACCAGTAGATGACTCTGGACTTAATAAAGCCCAGTGGACCAACACCAGTAGATGACTCTGGACTTAATGAAGCCCAGTGGACCAACACCAGTAGATGACTTGGACTAATGAAGCCAGTGGACCAACCCAGTAGATGACTATGGACTTAATAAAGCCAGTGGACCAAACCAGTAGATGACTCTGGACTTAAAAAGCCCAGTGGCCACACCAGTAGATGATTGGACTTAATAAAGCCCAGTGGACCAACACCAGTAGATGACTATGGACTTAATAAAGCCCAGTGGACCAACACCAGTAGATGACTCTGGACTTAATAAAGCCCAGTGGACCAACACCAGTAGATGACTATGGACTTAATAAAGCCCAGTGGACCAACACCAGTAGATGACTCTGGACTTAATAAAGCCCAGTGGACCAACACCAGTAGATGACTCTGGACTTAATAAAGCCCAGTGGACCAACACCAGTAGATGACTCTGGACTTAATAAAGCCCAGTGGACCAACACCAGTAGATGACTATGGACTTAATAAAGCCCAGTGGACCAACACCAGTAAGATGACTCTGGACTTAATAAAGCCCAGTGGACCAACACCAGTAAGATGACTCTGGACTTAATAAAGCCCAGTGGACCAACACCAGTAGATGACTCTGGACTTAATAAAGCCCAGTGGACCAACACCAGTAGATGACTATGGACTTAATAAAGCCCAGTGGACCAACACCAGTAGATGACTCTGGACTTAATAAAGCCCATGGCCAACACCAGTAGATGACTCGACTTAATAAAGCCCAGTGACCAACACCAGTAGATGACTCTGGACTTAATAAAGCCCATGGACCAACACCAGTAGATGACTCTGGACTTAATAAAGCCAGTGGACCAACACCAGTAGATGACTATGGACTTAATAAAGCCCAGTGGACCAACACCAGTAGATGACTATGGACTTAATAAGCCAGTGGACCAACACAGTAGATGACTATGGACTTAATAAGCCAGTGGACCAACACCAGTAGATGACTCTGGACTTAATAAAGCCCAGTGGACCAACACCAGTAGATGACTCTGGACTTAATAAAGCCCAGTGGACCAACACCAGTAGATGACTCTGGACTTAATAAAGCCCAGTGGACCAACACCAGTAGATGACTATGGACTTAATAAAGCCCAGTGGACCAACACCAGTAGATGACTCTGGACTTAATAAAGCCCAGTGGACCAACACCAGTAGATGACTCTGGACTTAATAAAGCCCAGTGGACCAACACCAGTAGATGACTATGGACTTAATAAAGCCCAGTGGACCAACACCAGTAGATGACTCTGGACTTAATGAAGCCCAGTGGACCAACACCAGTAGATGACTCTGACTAAATGAACCCAGTGGACCAACACCAGTAGATAAGTAATAAAGCCCAGTGGACCAACACCAGTAGATGACTCTGGACTTAATAAAGCCCAGTGGACCAACACCAGTAGATGACTATGGACTTAATGAAGCCCAGTGGACCAACACCAGTAGATGACTCTGGACTTAATAAAGCCCAGTGGACCAACACCAGTAGATGACTCTGGACTAAATGAAGCCCAGTGGACCAACACCAGTAGATGACTCTGGACTAAATGAAGCCCAGTGGACCAACACCAGTAGATGACTCTGGACTTAATGAAGCCCAGTGGACCAAACCAGTAGATGACTCTGACTTAATGAAGCCCAGTGGACCAACACCAGTAGATGACTATGGACTTAATAAAGCCCAGTGGACCAACACCAGTAGATGACTCTGGACTTAATAAAGCCCAGTGGACCAACACCAGTAGATGACTATGGACTTAATAAAGCCCAGTGGACCAACACCAGTAGATGACTATGGACTTAATAAAGCCCAGTGGACCAACACCAGTAGATGACTCTGGACTTAATAAAGCCCAGTGGACCAACACCAGTAGATGACTCTGGACTTAATAAAGCCCAGTGGACCAACACCAGTAGATGACTATGGACTTAATAAAGCCCAGTGGACCAACACCAGTAGATGACTCTGGACTTAATAAAGCCCAGTGGACCAACACCAGTAGATGACTCTGGACTTAATAAAGCCCAGTGGACCAACACCAGTAGATGACTATGGACTTAATAAAGCCCAGTGGACCAACACCAGTAGATGACTCTGGACTTAATAAAGCCCAGTGGACCAACACCAGTAGATGACTCTGGACTTAATAAAGCCCAGTGGACCAACACCAGTAGATGACTCTGGACTTAATAAAGCCCAGTGGACCAACACCAGTAGATGACTCTGGACTTAATAAAGCCCAGTGGACCAACACCAGTAGATGACTCTGGCTAAAATGACCAACACCAGTAGATGACTCTGGACTTAATAAAGCCCAGTGGACCAACACCATAGATGACTACTTAATAAAGCCCATTGGACCAACACCAGTAGATGACTATGGACTTAATAAAGCCCAGTGGACCAACACCAGTAGATGACTCTGGACTAAATGAAGCCCAGTGGACCAACACCAGTAGATGACTATGGACTTAATAAAGCCCAGTGGACCAACACCAGTAGATGACTCTGGACTTAATGAAGCCCAGTGGACCAACACCAGTAGATGACTCTGGACTTAATGAAGCCCAGTGGACCAACACCAGTAGATGACTCTGGACTTAATAAAGCCCAGTGGACCAACACCAGTAGATGACTCTGGACTAAATGAAGCCCAGTGGACCAACACCAGTAGATGACTATGGACTGAATTAAACCCAGTGGACCAACACCAGTAGATGACTCTGGACTTAATGAAGCCCAGTGGACCAACACCAGTAGATGACTCTGGACTTAATGAAGCCCAGTGGACCAACACCAGTAGATGATCTGGACTAAATGAAGCCCAGTGACCAACACCAGTAGATGACTATGGACTTAATAAAGCCAGTGGACCAACACCAGTAGATGACTCTGGACTAAATGAAGCCCAGTGGACCAACACCAGTAGATGACTTGGACTAATGAAGCCCAGTGGACCAACACCAGTAGATGACTTGGACTTAAGAAGCCCAGTGGACCAACACCAGTAGATGACTCTGGACTAAATAAACCCAGTGGACCAACACCAGTAGATGACTATGGACTTAATGAGCCCAGTGGACCAACACAGTAGATGACTATGGACTTAATAAAGCAGTGGACCAACACCAGTAGATGACTATGGACTAATAAAGCCCAGTGGACCAACACCAGTAGATGACTATGGACTAATAAAGCCAGTGGCCAACACCAGTAGATGACTATGGACTTAATAAAGCCCAGTGGACCAACACCAGTAGATGACTGGACTTAATAAAGCCCAGTGGACCAACACCAGTAGATGACTGGACTTAATAAAGCCCAGTGACCAACACCAGTAGATGACTATGGACTTAATAAAGCCCAGTGGACCAACACCAGAAGATGATTGGACTTAATAAAGCCCAGTGGACCAACACCATTAGATGACTATGGACTTAATAAAGCCCAGTGGACCAACACCAGTAGATGACTGGACTTAATAAAGCCCAGTGGACCAACACCAGTAGATGACTTGGACTTAATAAAGCCCAGTGGACCAACACCAGCAGAGTGACTATGGATTAATAAGCCCAGTGGACCAACACCAGTAGATGACTCTGGACTAATGAAGCCAGTGGACCAACCCAGTAGAGACTCTGGACTTAATGAAGCCAGTGGACCAACACAGTAGATGATCTGGACTTAATAAAGCCCAGTGGCCAACACCAGTAAGATGACTCTGGCTAATAAAGCCCAGTGGACCAACACCAGTAGATGACTCTGGACTTAATAAAGCCCAGTGGACAACACAGTAGATGACTCTGGACTTAATAAAGCCCAGTGGACCAACACCAGTAGATGACTCTGGACTTATAAAGCCCAGTGGACCAACACCAGTAGATGACTCTGGACTTAATAAAGCCCAGTGGACCAACACCAGTAGATGACTCTGGACTTAATAAAGCCCAGTGGACCAACACCAGTAGATGACTCTGGACTTAATAAAGCCCAGTGGACCAACACCAGTAGATGACTCTGGACTTAATAAAGCCCAGTGGACCAACACCAGTAGATGACTCTGGACTTAATGAAGCCCAGTGGACCAACACCAGTAGATGACTCTGGACTTAATGAAGCCCAGTGGACCAACACCAGTAGATGACTCTGGACTTAATGAAGCCCAGTGGACCAACACCAGTAGATGACTCTGGACTAAATGAAGCCCAGTGGACCAACACCAGTAGATGACTATGGACTTAATGAAGCCCAGTGGACCAACACCAGTAGATGACTCTGGACTTAATGAAGCCCAGTGGACCAACACCAGTAGATGACTCTGGACTTAATAAAGCCCAGTGGACCAACACCAGTAGATGACTATGGACTTAATGAAGCCCAGTGGACCAACACCAGTAGATGACTATGGACTTAATAAAGCCCAGTGGACCAACACCAGTAGATGACTCTGGACTTAATAAAGCCCAGTGGACCAACACCAGTAGATGACTAGGACTTAATAAAGCCCAGTGGACCAACACCAGTAGATGATTGGACTTAATAAAGCCCAGTGGACCAACACCAGTAGATGACTATGGACTTAATAAAGCCCAGTGGACCAACACCAGTAGATGACTGGACTTAATAAAGCCCAGTGGACCAACACCAGTAGATGACTGGACTTAATAAAGCCCAGTGGACCAACACCAGTAGATGACTGGACTTAATAAAGCCCAGTGGACCAACACCAGTAGATGACTATGGACTTAATAAAGCCCAGTGGACCAACACCAGTAGATGACTATGGACTTAATAAAGCCCAGTGGACCAACACCAGTAGATGACTGGACTTAATAAAGCCCAGTGGACCAACACCAGTAGATGACTTGGACTTAAACCATGGACAACACCAAGATGACTTGGATAACCAGTGGACACCAGTAGATGATATGGACTTAATAAAGCCCAGTGGACCAACACCAGTAGATGACTCTGGACTTAATAAAGCCCAGTGGACCAACACCAGTAGATGACTATGGACTTAATAAAGCCCAGTGGACCAACACCAGTAGATGACTATGGACTTAATAAAGCCCAGTGGACCAACACCAGTAGATGACTCTGGACTTAATAAAGCCCAGTGGACCAACACCAGTAGATGACTCTGGACTTAATAAAGCCCAGTGGACCAACACCAGTAGATGACTATGGACTTAATAAAGCCCAGTGGACCAACACCAGTAGATGACTCTGGACTTAATAAAGCCCAGTGGACCAACACCAGTAGATGACTATGGACTTAATAAAGCCCAGTGGACCAACACCAGTAGATGACTATGGACTTAATAAAGCCAGTGGACCAACACCAGTAGATGACTCTGGACTTAATAAAGCCAGTGGACAACACCAGTAGATGACTATGGACTTAATAAAGCCCAGTGGACCAACACCAGTAGATGACTCTGGACTTAATAAAGCCCAGTGGACCAACACCAGTAGATGACTCTGGACTTAATAACGCCCAGTGGACCAACACCAGTAGATGACATGGCTGCCCACATCAACACAGACTGAGGAAACTTCCCACTGGACTACAAGAATCTTGGACTGTGAGCCTTTTCATTCTTCCTCTAGTTTCTGGGACCTTGGTTTCCAAATTTAAATGTTAAGTTCTTTTTTTAAAATCCTAAATTAGACGCTTTTGACTGTTTGTTGCTTGGGAGCGGCTTGACCATTTTAAGCCCATGACAGGATCTGTGTTTGTGTGGTGGCTTTTGATGCATTAAGTCCAGCCTCAGTCCACTCCTTGTAAAGGTCCCCAACACTTTGGAACAGCCGCTTTCTGAAAGTTCTTCATACTGCCCTCATGCCTGCTGCTCCAACCTTTTCTTCCTTCTATATAACTTTCTATGGATTTGTTTTGATCCAGCACTTTGGGAAAATTCAGCTTCTTTTGCAATGACCTTCTGAGGGGTTTTTCTCCTCATGGAGGATGTCAATGATGGTTATCTGTCCAACCATTGGGTCAGCAGTCTTCCCCATTACTGGGATTCCTACTGAACCAAACCAAGAGACCATTTAAAGGCTAAGGAATCCTTTGTTGGTGTTGCAGAATAATTAGCTGATTGGGACACTTTGAACCTAAAACAGTGAACCTTTTCACAGTATTCTAATTTTCTGATATTTTTAATTTAGGGTTTTCTTAATAAGCTGCAAGCCAAAAACATCAAAATTGTAAAAAAAAAAGAAAAAAAAAAG
Organism: Apricaphanius iberus; assembly: GCA_028564705.1. Classification (NCBI taxonomy): domain Eukaryota; kingdom Metazoa; phylum Chordata; class Actinopteri; order Cyprinodontiformes; family Aphaniidae; genus Apricaphanius; species Apricaphanius iberus. The sequence continues at coordinate 11,202 of JAPXFQ010000937.1, forward strand.
CTTGAAATAAGTCGCTTGGCATGAAATTAGTCTTTTATATATTAGTTTCACCTTTTAAGTTGAAATATTAAAGAAAAAATAAACGTTGCCATATATTAAAATTGCTTTCGAGGCATTCATAGACAACAGAGTTTGAGTTTAAGCTTTTTCCTCAGGCTTTCAATGAAGGTAAAACTACATAAATACAATGGACTGATAATCCTTGGCAGAGAGACGCTTCTTTCTGTTTGAAAATATAACTTCAGTCTTACTTGCATTCAGTAACAACCCAAGCTGTGAAAGATGGGAGGACTGCTGGTAACCAAAAACCCGGTCAATGTATTTACCGGGACACTAAATCATCAGCGTACAGAGCAGGAGCTGTTTTTTTAATACCAATCGCTAGATCGTTTACGAGAATAAAGAAAAGAGTAGGAACTAAAACTTAGCCTTGGGGAACTCCTTTTGTTATATCCAGACAGCTTGAGGTTTGGTCACCATGTTCAACACATTTTTTATGACCAGTTAAATGATTTGTTAACCAGTCTGTGGTGTGGTTTGTAAAACCCAATGTCCTAGAGTCTTTGACATAACTTTCCCTTGGTTGACTGTATTAAAAGCTTTGGGCAAATCCAAAAAGAGCGCAGCCTTAAACGAGGCACTGACTGTCCCATCATGGCCTTCTCTAAAGACGGACTGATGAGGCCATAAGATGCTGCTGTAACACAGGTGATGGTTTACCTGCTCATCCATCCATTTTCTGAACCGCTTAATCCTCCAGGGGTCGCGGGGGGGGCTGGTGCCTATCTCCAGCTGTCAACGGGCGAGAGGCGGGGTACACCCTGGACAGGTTGCTTTACCTGCTCATTGATTAGTTTACCAAAACCCACATAGGGAGACAGATTTTCTTGGCCGTTTTCTGGTGTTTAGATGCCAACAGAATATTTAGAATGAAAAGGACTGGTTTAAATTTCGACTTAGAGGTATGAACATGAGGCAACAAAATGATTGTTAAAACTATTTAACATCTCCATTTTGTCATACGCGATGGACTCAACCAGCGGCTGAGGGGTTAACTCAGATAAATTGGAGTTATCGGAATGTTCTTGTGTCTTAGTTTGTTTAACATAAATGAGAAGATTTAGCTATTGGATAAGCTATTTTATGAACTGAAGTAGTGCATTTTAAATGGGTGAAGTGAAATATAAACTAGTTCATATAGAAACTGAAGTTTCGCAACAGTATGTGCATTAGAATAAAGAGTTAAATGGAAACTAAAGAAACTATGAGAATAAGATTTGGAATAATAAACTGGGAAAAGTACTCACAAATTGTCCTGAATCAACGTAGAGCAACAGTTCCCAAACTTTAAAGTCTTTTACCCACAAAATAACATTTTTAAAGGCTTGTTACCCCAATGTACCGCGGAGCATTAGGGCCATTATATACAAAAGAAAAATACTTTTTTGTAAATTTCTACCCCAAAAAAAATAATCGGATATTAAAGTCACATAATTTCCAGAAAAAACTCGGAAATTCTCTGATGTCAAAAAAGTATTACAGTCACGAGTAAAAACTCTGAATTTCTGGGATTAATTTCAGATATTTTCTAGGAAAATTTCTGAAATTATCTGTCACAAACATGGTAAAATTATGAGTTAAAAAGACCGAAATTGTAGTATTAAATGCAGATATTTTCTAGGAATAAAACGCATAATTCTTTGATGTACAAAAGAATAAAATCTGTAGAATAAACAAAAAAATATTTTTCTGACTACAATGTCAGAAATATGTTGTAGATATCAAGAATGTATGCCTTCAATTCTTGGATTTTTTGGAGGGGGGGTTCCTTGCAAATTTCCAATTTTTCGAAAAAGTACGCTTTTTTTCCTAAAAATATCTGAAATTAATCTCAAAATTTCTGTCTTTTAACTTGTAATTTTACGACTTTTGCAACCGAGAATTTCTGTGTTTTTTTGTCTTGTTTTTTGTTTGGGAAAATATGTGACTTTAATCTCAGAATTTCAGAGTTTTGGGTGAAAACTTTACTCCAAAGTGTTTTCCGTCGTACCAATTCTTGATGAAACACCAGCATTTCATTCTCAGTTACCTAAAAAGTGGTACAATATCAACAGAATCAAAATCAGCAGCCAATATATTGTGAAATATATGTTTTATTTCCTTTTTTAAATTCAGTAAATTTCAGTTTGTAGAATGCAGATGATTGTGTAGTGCACTAACGGGACCCCGTAGCCTCCTAAGCTGCTGCACTACATCTCCCACAATCCCCCTCTGCCCGCACCGAGGCTGGCTCAGATGGAGTTGTTTCTTCGGCTCCACGTGCAAGGAGGAGGGGCGGGAAAGTGTGTCACTGGGGCACGAGGCTCTCGTGGTCACGTGGTCCCGTTTTCTGCCGCGTGCGTCCCTGAACATGATGATGATGAGTCTGCGCGCAGTTTGAAGTGAGAGCAGCAGCTGCGGCAGAGCCAGACAGAGACCAGCAGTAATAGCAGCAGCAGAACCGAACCGGACCGGACTCTTCCTCTTTCTAACGTCTCCCTGGGATGCGCACGCGCCTGCGGCCGTGCGGGACTGTTACCGAGCGCTCGCGAGCGTGACCGTACCGCAGTTCGTGTCGACGACCACCGCCGCTATGGACTCCAACAACAATAACTCAGGTAAATGACCGGTTCGGTTCGGGAGTTACAGTTGGTGCGCGCGAACCGTGTTTAATGTGAACCGCGTGCGGGATTGTTGGTGCTGGGCTCAGAGGAGGCTTCTGCGGCTGCGCAAACGGGGGAGTTCTGGTTCAAACGGCCAGAATTCAGCTGGAGGTTCGGTCCAGTCTGCTTTAAACCGGATGATTAGCTAGAGGCAGAGCTGGTGAGAGCCTTGTTCAGGTCCGGTACCGACCCAGTCTGTCATGAGGAGCGTCACCGTGAAAGCGCTCGTGTTTACGGCAAGTGGGTCGGGATGACAGTGGCTCGGTTCGGGTGTGCGTTCACATGCTGCGGTGCAGTCAGCCATGTGCGCTTTGTTTTTACGGAGCTGCTCGGCCTCTGATTGGCTGCTGCGCAGACACGAGCTCATTACGCAATCCCCCTACTCCTGGTGTTGCTGCTTCGGCTCCTCCCCCATGCTGCTTCGGCTCCTCCCCCTTCTGCTCCTTCTCGGAACAGATCGAGCTGTTGCGTTCAGGTACAAGAAAAAACCAAACATTTTTAGGAATTATTGTTGATGAAAAACCAAGTTGGAAGCAGCACATGAATGTGCGACGGTGTGTTAAGGCTATTATCGAAAATATTTTTGGGAATTTCCGTCCAAAAACTCAGAAATTCTGAGATTAAAGTCACATATTTTCCAGAAAAAAATAGGAAATTCTCTGTCAAAAAATTAGTAAAATTACAAGTAAAAACTTTTAATTCCTGCGATTAATTGCACACATTTTCCAGAAAAAAAAGTCAGAAATTTCCAGTCTATCGATATCAACATGAAGATATTTATGACATTGTAAAGTCTGTAAGTGTAAAAAATTTAGCAAATTTTCTATTTTCACATCAGAATTTCTTAGAGTTTTTCCTCTAAATCTTACTACTTTTTGACATCAGAGAATTTGCTATTTTTTTCTGGAAAATGTGTCACTTTAACGTTGGAATTTCTGAGTTTTTGGGTGTAAATTTATTTACATTTATTTAATCTCCATTTACTGTAAAATGTTCTTACTTTTCCATATCTGAACTATGGTGTGGGAATCTCGGGAAAAAATTGAGTAAACTTTGATCCTATTTTTCTACTTCAGAAGAAGGCCATTTGAATTATAATTCATGCAAATTATTATGCACCAGCAAATCCCATGTTTCTCCATTTAAAAACGTAAAAACTATACGAAATTGTTGATTTGAACATGCTGGCTGTGGTGTATCAGGCATCAAACTAACCTTATGTCCCCAAAACATGTTTGACCTTAGAGAGAGTGGGTAGTCTACGACGGAGTATTAGAGACATTGAAAACAAAAGAAAAAATTTTTGGAGTAAATTTACACCCAAAAAAACTCAGAAATTCTCTGTCTCTGAAAATTGTAAGATAACGAGTTAAAAGACATAAATTTGAGTTCAATTTCAGATATTTTCTAGGGGGAAAAAAGCGTATTTCTCTGATGTAGAAAATTTGCTTGAAAAAAATAAATTATGATTAAAGACATACATTTTTTATATTTAAACTAAGATATTTCTGACATTGTAAAGTCATAAAATTTTAAGAAAAAAATGGATGCCTTCAATCAGAAATTGTAGTTTTTTTTTTTTCTTTCTCAAAAATTTATATTTGAAATTAATCTAAAAATTTCTGTCTTTTAACTCATAGTTTTACGACTTTTGTGACAATTTCCGAGGTCTATTTCTGGAACAAAAATATGTGCAATTATTCTCAGAAATTCAGAGTTTTTATTCGTAATTTTACAAATTCTTGACATTAGAAATCCATAGGTTTTTTTCTTTTAACAATGGCGCTAATACTGCGTCGTATTATTCTTTAAGAGGCACTGGGATGTTTGAAATAAAGAAAACACGGACTAATAAAAAAAATATGCATTTCAGTGTCAGGAGTGAGTTTATGGAATTTTTTTTAGCACAAACATTCAAAAAGCGGTTTAAATGTATGACTTTACATGATGACTTTGCTTTCTGTGGTATTGATATGATCAGTTAATATTTTTTTTCCATAGAAATGGCAAATATAAGCTTGTTTGATGTATCGGGTTGCCATAAATAAGATGAACTTTGGCCTTTATGGTGTTGTTTTGGCATTTTGTACTTGGAGTTTACATGGAGTCAGCGGGATCCTAATGTGGTCTGATAGCTGATTGATCAGTCCGACTCCATGAACTCTGGTGACCCTGGAAGGGGGGGCTTTTTGTCCTTTTTAAAGCCTTTATCTCGTTCGTGTGATGTTTCATTTGTTAGGCGTCTCCATCTTGTCCTCATGTTCCATTTCATTCACCTTCCGTCTCATTTGGGGCCCAAATCGCTTTGTTGCTCAAAGTGCGGACTGATTAATTGCGGCCAATTCAGAATTATTCCAGACGAATTAAAATCTTCCTGGAACAGAGCATAGTGGCAACAACAAAATGTATTTGTCTTTAAATAACCGCGCTTTTACGAGCTCCTGCAAAAAACCCAATTTTTTTCCCATTGATTTTTACTCTACAGTATACTTTGCTGCACCCAAAATCTCTTTAAAATTAATTTAGGAAACTCTCTTAAAAACGAAAATTGTTTTCAATGAAAGAGTGAAATAAATTCTTATTTTATTGGTTCCATGTTTGTTCTACTTCAAACATCCCATTCCAACAACAAATATGATTTCTTTAATACATTTTAATAATTAAAGTATTGCATTTATTGTTCAGTATTTAAAGAAAGAAAAACATTTCTGGCCCTAAGAAACTACATTACCCATAAGTCTCAGCTGCGGCTGTTTCTTTCTAAATGCCAAACTAATCCCCAAATGTTGATGCCCTGTTTGGCTCTCTGATTGGCTGTTTGCTGGTGAAGCATTCTGGGAGTTATTGTTCTCTTCCTTCAGTGATCCTCCTGACGAGTTGTTTCACACATGTGCTGCCTGAGCCCGCTCTCACCTCCCCGCAGGTGAGCTGTAGTCAGGTATCCACCCACGTCAGAGTCACGTTTTTTTCAAACCAATCAGGATGGAGAGTTCTGCTTTCACCGGAAACCAATGAGCTGCAGCCGCACCGATGTCGCGCACACAGGTGTGTTTCAGGTTTAACATGCGACACGCCCTCGGTGTAAAACACACAGAATGAGGTCAAAGAAGGAAAATAATGACCACAAATAGACACAAAATGTGTGTCAAGGAATAAACTAAAGAAGCTCTAAATACATATAGATGCAAAATTGTCCATAAAGAGTCTAAATGTCCATAAAAAGACATTTTTCTATTACACTTTTTAAATTGGTGATGTAGCACTTTTATATTCTCCTTTATAAAACGCTTTAAAAATGAAATATTTTAGTGCTGCTGATGAATCTGATTTGATCAAACTCAAATGTTCAAACATTAAATAGACCAAATTAGGACGAAGAGACAAAAATGAAAAGCGAGGGACAGAAAACGTCCGACGAGGATGTGTCCGCTGAGTCATGAAGTTAGGAATCAGAGCGGTGTTGGAGGATGAATCAGAGCTTCTCTCCATGAAGCAGCGGCAGCAGGAGGTGCTGAGGGAGGCGGGACTTCCTGTCAGGGAGCCGCTCACATTGACGGGTGTGTGTGGGAGGAGCGTGAGGACGGAGGGAACAGGAGGCGGGACTTTAGGTGGGGCTTCCCTCAGCCAGTCTCGTTGTGAGGCAGTGTGTGTAGAAGAGGCACGTGGCCGAGAGGCGTGACCGACGGAGGAGCACGAGGAAGAGGAGGACGCCGTGCTTCCTCTCTCTGCTGTTTTACCTCAGTGAAGCTCGTGTTGGGTGTGAGACGCCGATTCGTCCTTCTGCTGCGTGTCAAACTGTCTCTGTGGTCACATTTCCTTCCATCAGAGCGACTCCCAGCTGCTCTTTGTGTCTCTGACCCCGCTGGTCGAGAAAGGAGGCTGGGCTGATGATTGGCTTACAGTTGATATCAAAACCCTCCTGTCTCCTTTTACTAACATCATACAGTTAACCTATATTTACATATAGTCTCTAAATAGGGCTAAAAACATTATAATTAACCCCATAGAGAAGTGAAAAAAGCTAGAAACTACCACTAAGATGAAAAAACATCCAGAAACAACCACTAAGATGAAAAAATCTGTGAGAAACTACCAGTACGAGGCATAAAATACCCAGAAACTACCCCTAGGAGTCTAAAAATACCCAGGGCCAATCAACAAGAGGCACAAAAACACAGCAGGAGCTATCATTAAAACGCAAAGACAACATGTAGAGGGCATAAACACCGCCATGACAGATGTAAAACAAAACTAGCACACAAGGTTTTGAAACTAATAAAAGGGGGGGAATTGCACTGCAAAACTACCCCAATGATTAAATACTAGCCCAGAGGGAAGCTAAGCTAGCCTAGAGGTACGCTAAGCTACCCCGGAGTGACGCTAAGCTACCCCGGAGTGACGCTAAGCTACCCCGGAGTGACGCTAAGCTAGCCTAGAGGTACGCTAAGCTAGCCTAGAGGTACGCTAAGCTACCCCGGGGTGACGCTAAGCTACCCCGGAGTGACGCTAAGCTACCCCGGAGTGACGCTAAGCTACCCCGGAGTGACGCTAAGCTAGCCTAGAGGTACGCTAAGCTAGCCTAGAGGTACGCTAAGCTACCCCGGGGTGACGCTAAGCTACCCCGGAGTGACGCTAAGCTACCCCGGAGTGACGCTAAGCTACCCCGGAGTGACGCTAAGCTACCCCGGAGTGACGCTAAGCTAGCCTAGAGGTACGCTAAGCTACCCCGGAGTGACGCTAAGCTACCCCGGAGTGACGCTAAGCTACCCCGGAGTGACGCTAAGCTACCCCGGAGTGACGCTAAGCTAGCCCGGAGGGACGCTAAGCTACCCCGGAGGGACGCTAAGCTAGCCTAGAGGGACGCTAAGCTAGCCTAGAGGTAGGCTAGGCTACCCCAGAGGGACGCTAAGCTAGTCTAGAGGTAGACTAAGCTACCCCAGAGGGACGCTAAGCTAGCCTAGAGGTACGCTAAGCTACCCCAGAGGGACGCTAAGCTAGCCTAGAGGTAGTCTAAGCTACCCCAGAGGGACGCTAAGCTAGCCTAGAGGTAGGCTAGGCTACCCCAGAGGGACGCTAAGCTAGGCTAGAGGTATGCTAAGCTACCCCAGAGGGACGCTAAGCTAGGCTAGAGGTATGCTAAGCTACCCCAGAGGGACGCTAAGCTAGCCTAGAGGAAAGCGAAGTGATAATTTTATTATCCATCCATCATTTATACCAGTTTATCCTCTAGGGGACTGCGGGTGCGGGAGAGGCTGGGTCCAACATGGACACGTCACCAATCCACCACAGGCCCTTATTTATGATATCAGTTTGAGAGACCTGAGCAGCGCGCGTCAGCAGACACAGCATCGAGGGCAGACACGGTTTAGTGAGCACACAGTCGAGCGTAGAGAAGACATTATTGTTCGTTTGCGCACACATCTGTCTCTACGTGTGCACAGATTGATCTTTGCGTTCTCACATTGGTGGCACAAATATTAGCCCGCTGACATGACTGCAGTGGATCGTAGCGAAGGCGAAGCTGCAGTTGTCGGCAGTTGTCGGGGGGGGGGGGGGGTGTTGTTATATTATAATCGATTATGATGGGATTCTGCTGCGATGTTTGTTTGTGTCTGCATGGTGATGTATCGATTAAATGATTTGTTTCAACAGCTCTACAAAAAAGTGATGTTAAATTCTGAGTCATCACCTGCACCTCCTCTCCCCTCCAGCAGGGGGCGTGATCTCCTACGTAGGCTCCTGTGGCGGCTCCCCATCCAGGTCCAGTCCAGACTCCATGGACAGCGAGAACTCCAACCCGTGCTTCGCCTCCTCTTCGTCGATGCCCTCCTTCCTCAGCAGCAGCTCCGGCTCCGCGGGAGATGACGGTTCCTCCTCCACCTCCTCCTCGGCGGGAGGTTCTCCTCGAGACCGGGACGACGGCGGCGGCGGCGGCGGGGGGGACGCCAGCATCTCTCAGAGGGCTTCGCCCATCAAATCGGTGGCCAGTTTGACCAGTAAGTCTGTCCCCTAAAGGCTTCCTGGTGGTTCCATTGACCGAGGTGGAGGTAGAGGATCGGGTGGAGCGGTCCAGATGTTTCTGACGGTTCTGTTTGTCTCAGAGCTGAACGGCATGGTGCTGCTCTGCAAGGTCTGCGGGGACGTGGCCTCTGGCTTCCACTACGGCGTCCACGCCTGCGAAGGCTGCAAGGTGAGACTAAAAGTGGGATTCGCTGCGCTGCGCCGCGCTCGCCGTCCTCCTCTGGCTTTGATCGACTGGCTGTCGCCCCCTGCAGGGTTTCTTCCGCCGCAGCATCCAGCAGAACATCCAGTACAAGAAGTGTCTGAAGAGCGAGAGCTGCACGGTGGTGAGGACCAACAGGAACCGCTGCCAGCAGTGTCGCTTCAAGAAATGCCTTTCTGTGGGCATGAGCCGAGACGGTGAGCCTTAACCCTTTAACACCTAAGCTCCGATCTCCGCCTGCCATTTTTTGGGGTTTTTTAACAATAAAATGGGCAAGAAATGTCACATAATGCATCATTTTTCCAGAACACTTTGTTCTTTAAGTATATGGCATTATTTTACAATATACTGTATACTTAACCAGTGTAAAAGCAGTTTCAAACAAAGAAAAACCCAAAATCGGAATTAGATTTTATCGTTTTAGTGAAAACAAAACAGAGCAGATTAACATGAAGTACATATTTTTCATCATGAATTAACAATTTCAATAGTATAGATCAGGGATCCCCAAATCCAGGCCTCAAGGGCCTTTTTTAGTTCTTTCCCTGGTTCAACACACCAGAATCAATGATGGCTCGTAAGCAGAACCTCTGCAGAACTTTGCCATGATGAGGGGAAGTTGGACAATTTGAATCAGCTGTGTTGGAGCAAGGCCACGCCCAAAACTTGAGATCTGGATTTAGAGACCCCTGGTATACAGTGGCTAGCAAAAAGTATTTGGCCCCCTTTAACTTTTCCACATTTTGTCACATTACAGCCACAAACATGAAGCAATTTTATTGGAATTCCAATTGAAAGACGAATACAAAGAAGTGGAACGAAAATCGCACATGATACAGATAAATACCTGAAAAGTGTGCGTAATTATTCAGCCCCCCTTAGTCAATACTTTGTAGAACCACCTTTTGCTGCAATTACAGCTGCCAGACTTTTAGGGTCTCTACCAGCTTTGCACATCTAGAGACTGAAATTCTTGCCCATTCTTCTTTGCAGAACAGCTCCAGCTCAGTCAGATTAGACTTTAGAGACATGCATGCAGAGTGGTAAACTGTAGTAAATCTGTATAGTGCACAAAAGCTCAGATTAATACATTAAAAGTACAATTGCATGCAAGTTAGTTGTCAAAAATTAGTTGTCAACTATTTTAATAATCAATTAAATCGATTAGTTGTTTCAACTCTAATCTCAAATTTATTTTCTTTTGTCTACAAAGTGTTTGAAAACCTATCGGTGCGTTCCTGATTGGCTATCACCGTATACTGTAGCTCTACTCTAGCTCTAGCTCTGATTGGTTGAGCAGCTTCTGACTTCTCCAGAGACGATGAGAACCTGATTTATGAACATGAACAGGGTCCTCCTATCTGGCCAGGTGACTTCCAGACTCCGCCTCCTCCCTAATTCTCCTCCTGTTTCGTCCGCAGCGGTTCGTTTCGGACGGATCCCGAAGCGGGAGAAGCAGAGGATGCTGGCGGAGATGCAGAGCGCCATGACCAACATGGTGAACAACCAGCTGCAGAACGACTTCCAGCTCGCCAGCCTCTCCTCTCCCTGCCCGGCTGTGACCCTCCCCACCCCAGCCCTCCAGGTGGCGCCGTCCTCCCCCTTGCCTCCCCCTCTTCCTCCTCCCTCTTCCTCGCCACCCCCACCCAGCCCCAGTGTGGACTCCACCATCAGCGCCATCGCCTGCGCTCACCGGGAGACCTTCCTGTACGCACACGACAAGCTGACCAATCCCCACGCTCCGCCTCAGCAGGATAACCACGGCCACCACCACGAGGGGGCGGAGCTCTGCTCTGATCGCTTCCTCCGGAACGACAACCATAGAAACAACAGCCACCTGCAGCAGGACCACAACGCCGCAAACAATCACCATAGCAACAGGGGGTGGAGTCTGCATCCCGGCAACGAGAACGGAGGAGGGAGTCATGTGACCCAGAGGCAGAGCTGTCCGTTGAAGAAGCGTTCTGGGATCGTTCTGGTAAGATCCGGCCCACCGACCTCTGACCCCTGACCTCTGGCTGCATCTAACGGGGGTTATGTTTGGTTCCGCAGGCTTGTCCAATGAACATGCAGCCCCAGGCGGACCCTCTGAAGACGCCGCAGGAGATCTGGGAAAACTTCTCGCTGTCCTTCACCCCCGCCGTCAGGGAGGTGGTGGAGTTCGCCAAGCATATCCCAGGATTCAGCGCTCTGTCCCAGAACGACCAGGTCACCCTGCTGAAGGCCGGGACCTTCGAGGTACGACCGCCTGATGATGTCACCGCGATGTCATCAGAGTCATGGCTGGGGACGACTTAGTTGTTTCCCGCTGAGCACTTAGATGGGATCAGAGTTACATGGGATTCTTATGGTGCGTTCACCAACCCAAAACGCGGGCGTCGGTTACGGCAAGATTACATGTAAAGTCTACGGTCGAGTCCGTCAGAGTCTCTGCGGTGCATTGTGTGCGTTCGCTCCGTCAACTTTTCAAGCGTTACTAGCGTTGAAAGCGTCAACGTAGCAAACGCAAGCAACGGCAAAGCTCAGCTAGATTAACGTAGACAGATGGACAGGCGCTCCTAACGAGGAACGGACAACCTGTAGTTGGTGTCCTGGTAGGAGGTTTAAGCTCTGATGCGGCCCAGGAGGTCGTAAAATTAGGCGCAAGACAGACGTTGTCTAGCTTTATATAGCAAATAAAGCCAAGTAACTCTAGTTACGATCCACCATAGTTCAGAACGTACGGCAACAGAGGGAGCCCCGCCCAAACGCTCCTTTTTGCTCAGACCCAAACGTCGGAAGCTTAAACGTCCATGCGTCAAACTTCATGCGTTGGGAGCGTTGCTTGATGCAGACAAACTGTGTGGTGTGAAAGCAGCATTAGTGTTTTAGTCTGATAGAGGAAAATCATTCATAAATAACTGATTATACATCATTCAACCATCATTCATCCATCATCCAACCATCCATCAATCATCCATCCTATAGCAGAGTGGTGGAGGAATATAATAACTCCATCAGTGTCTGGATTTGTTGAACTAAACGGAAACGACTTAAAACATGTAGTTTGCACTGCTATGGAGGTTTAATTTATTGTGCGATCATGTCAGACGTAACTGGGATGTAGTTTTTTAAAAATCGGCAAGACTCGTCTGCTAATATAGCCGATCTCCGAAGACTCAAAAATAAATATCTGCCCATCCCTTGCAGAGACAAATCCTTTACTCTAGAATGAACCTGAAACATCCCCCTGTATGGATGAAACCTGAAGCGCTGACCGACTAGGCTCCGCCTCTCGCCCCTCCAGGTGCTGATGGTGCGATTCTCGTCGCTGTTCGACACGAAGGAACAGACGGTGACCTTCGTCTCCGGCGCCACCTACTCCTTGGAGGAGCTCCAGGCGATGGGGATGAGCGAGCTGCTGGCGGCCATGTTTGACTTCAGCCAGAAGCTGGCGTCGCTGGAGCTGAGCGCCGAGGAGCTGGGACTGTTCACCGCCGTGGTTCTGGTGTCTGCAGGTGAGCCGATGGAACATACAGCCCACATTATGATGCTGCCACTGCCATGCTTCACAGCTGGAACTAGTATTGGGTAATATAAACTGTATAAGGTAGCAAGTATATATTTAACCAAAAGTAGAGATTTTGACTACGATTACCCGCTTTGATGATGTCATCAAACCGTGCCTACATACTTCAGCTACATAAGGAGGATAAATATGTACCCGTTTTTGTCTTTTACAGTGTTTCTCAATCATTTTGCTACTATTTTCAGAACCTTGACGTCATTTTTCACAACTCTAGACGCAAAACTCAAAACATAACCATAGATCACCAACACACAAGCTACCTATTACCTAACAAATAGGTGATACAGGTGTCATCATGGTGCTACATGCACAGTAAATACATCTCTGTAAAAGTATTGCAGTAGTAGAGAGAATAATACAGACACAATCTGCTGGGATTCCTTACATAGAAAACTTTTCACTCATTAGAATTATGAGGCGCCAAGTGTAAAATTTTCGTTATTTAGTAGAAATGCACTTTTTTTTAACATTTAGCTTCATTTTTCCACATTTAGCACATTTTCATTATTTAGGAAGAAAATTTTTCTACAATTCAACATTTACCAGCATATTTACATTTTAAAAATCTAAATTCTAAATATTATTTTGAAATGTAACATGGTAAATCTAAATGTTAAATCTAAATGTTAAATCTAAATGTTAGGAACATTTAAATGGGGCGCATTGGACATGTTCATTAGAACATTGGATTTAACATTTAAGTTTAATATTTAGATTTAACATTTAGATTTACCATGTTACATTTCAAAATAATATTTAGAATTTAGATTTTTAAAATGTAAGTATGCTGGTAAATGTTGAATTGTAGAAAAATTTTCTTCCTAAATGTATGAAAGTGTGCTAAATGTGGAAAAATGAAGCTAAATGTTAAAAAAAAGTGCATTTCTACTTAACGAAAATTTTACACTTGGCGCTCCATATAGAATGTTTGTTTAGTTGGATTAAAATTAGTTTTCTTGTGAGATGATATCTGTTCAGAATTGAAGCTAAATAAACAAACTGAATTGAATTAAAGTGAAATGACTCAGTAGAATTATTGAAGATTTTTAATACATTGATGCAAAACGCTACAGTACAATCATAATATAGGTTTGTTTGAATCAAAGCTAAAAATAATCATCTAGGAAATACAGTAATATCAATTATTAGACTGCATCCATGGATATTGTAGTTTAAAGGGAAATTCTGTTTTTATTTCCAACTTGCACCTTATTTATTAGCAGTTTTTGTGTTCTTTTACTGACCCTGAGACGTTTGGAGCCAATTTGAGCTGCTCAGCAGTATTTATATCCTCTCAGGATCAGATCTGTAGAACGGCAGCGCTCGGGGCAGAACAAATGCCGCTTGTAATGAGGTTTAATCAGCCCCAAACGCCGTAATTTTAACATTTTCTTATTCCACTTGGATTTACGAACGTCTCGGAAGTGCTTCCTGATAGTCTTGTGGGCCGATTTGGGGGCTTAACAATTAAACGGTGATGAATCTGCCGGCGTAGAGACAGCGCACTCGTTCTACGGATGTACGCTGATCAAGGCTGGATATAAATACTCCTGAACGGCTCCAACTGGCTCCAAACTCCTCAGGGTGAGTGACAAAACATAAAAATAGCTACAAAATAAGGTAAAGGTTAGAAAAATAAAACAGATTTTTTCTGTAATTGGTTCATGCCCCACGCTAACTGGTGACCATGAATCCTGTTACAGTATCGTGAAAATTCATTATTTAAATATGGAAGATTGTCTGTTTCCATACAACTATGCATTAAGAGTAATGCAACAGTTAATTGTAATTTTGAGCAGTTGTATCCATGGATAGATGATTGTAAAGAAATGAAAAATCACTCATTTGAAATGTAATGTGTGAATTACCTTTTGAACAGGTGGTTTTTGTTGAATGAACCAACAATCTTATTGTGTGTTTTGTATCCAAGCGATTCAGGAAAGGGATAGTTTTAAAAATTTTACATATTGATCATTGGTTGTGAGTTTTGTGTCTAGAGTTGTGAAAAGTGACTTTAAGGTTCTGAAAATAGTTGCAAAGTAATTGAAAAAACTACATCTTGCAGGTTTAATAATTGTTTTCATTTAACAGGAAATAAATCTGTAGAAATTGAAGCATTTTTAATCAGATATATGCAGGTTTGTTCTTGTTGGTTTGATTATTAAATGTATAAATAAGTAACCAGGAAAGAACTTTATTTTCAGAAATTTTTCAACCTTCTATTGAGAACTTTTGCGAAAAAGAACTGAAAACATTTTTAAATGCCTTTTGAGGTTTTTAAAGTTCTGCTGCAATGTTGCTGGGAAGGGAGAATGTTCATAAGCAGTCATTTTGACATAAATTAAAAAATGATTATATTGCAATAGAAGCCTCAGATTATATCCCAATATAGGTTTTAAGCCTTAGCTGGAACAGTGTCCTTATGTCTGAAAGTCTCACATTCTCAGTAGGGCAGGGCGATATGGCCTCAAATTTATATTGCGATATAATCTAAAGCATAAGCAATAACGACATGAATTGCTGTATATTCTTTTTTTTCTTTATATTTGTCAAAATGACTATAATTATTAACATTCTTACTTTCCAGATACAGCAGAACAACTTCAAAAAGGGTCAGAATGCCATCTAAAGAACATTTATTTTGAAAAATACATGTAGAAAAATATTCATATCTTTTTCCAAAAATAATGAAACACAAAAATTCTCAGAACATAAAGATGAAGATATTTTAAGTTCAATAAAAGCTAAATGTTATGAATGGACCACTTTCCTGGTTACTTTTATATAAATGTCACACATAAGGAAACCTGCACATAATTAAAGAACTCAAATGCTTCAAAGATAAACAGGTTTATTTCCCATTAAATGAAAAACTCATTTTAAACGTTTAATATCTGATTTATCCTCGTTGCATACCTGATAAAGTATGTAGGCGCAGCTTGATGACATCATCACAGAATCTCTGCCTTTGGCTAAATTAATATCTTTTCTACCTTCTACCTTTTATTTTGCCCACTATTTCTCTGTGATTTATTCAAACGCTCAGTTTTTGTGGCTCCTGACGACGTCTAAAGATGTCTCAGTCCGCGGTTGTTGGGCTGGAGTTTGAACCTTGCTCTCTTCCCTGGTTGGTCCTAACCAGCGTCCTTCCATCTGACCCCTTTAAACGTTCTCGTACCTTCACAGATCGCTCCGGGATCGAGAACCTGTCATCCGTGGAGCATCTCCAGGAGAACCTGATCCGGACGCTTCGCCGTCTGGTCAGCAAGCCGACGGCCGGGCCCGACGACAACGGCGGCGGCGACGGCGTCCATTCCGTCATGGACTCACCGCGCTTCACCAAGCTGCTGCTGCGGCTGCCCGACCTGCGGACGCTCAACAACATGCACTCAGAGAAGCTGCTGTCCTTCCGCATCGACCCCTGATGACCCCACGCAATCGCATCCCTGTAAAAAAGGCATGTTCCCCGCCAAAATAAGAGCCTGCTGACATGCGGGGAACTCCTCTGCGAGGCGCTTGCTGAACTCTCGTACATTCCCGCCTCCTGCCGGTTCCCCAGAACAAACCTCCGGAGGAAACGGATCCTCTTCCGGCTGAGATCTGAACAATCCTCAGTTTTCCAGAACTCTCCCGTTCGGTGGCAGGAAAAATCCCTGCAGACTGGTTAAGCAGAACACCAGAGATGGACGGATAAATGACTAGATCTGAACCAGGGGAGGGCCACCAGAACCGGGATCAGGCAGATCCAGACCATCTGGATCAAAAACTTCCAGCTCTTCCCAACGAGCAGCCAATGGGGAGACAGGGCGGCTATGACAGACAGCTTCATGGACCAATGAGACGGCGGGACGCTCTAAATTCAAACAAACAGTTATCCTTGAAGTGTCATTTTCGTCGTCTCCGTCTCATCTAAAACATGCTGTAAAAGATCACGTCTGTATTTTAAGTTTTTTTGAAGACAATTTATGTAATTATATAAATTCTCACTGAATACGATAATCTGTCGCTCATTTCCTGTTTCTAAAGGCTCCGCCTCCCTTAAACCAACCAATAAAACACCAGCCGCCTCTCAGCATTATAACACGTTAAGTAAAGAGTTTACCTCATGCTTTTTAGAATTACATCAAATCACAATTTCTGTTGAATTGGTAAAAAAAAAAAATCACATTTCAGGACTAAAGGCAAATTCAAAAATCAACAAAAGGGATGCTCCGATATCAGTCTAATGTACTCATTAAAGGTAACCAATACCATGAATCGATACTTAAAATATGGAAACTGCAATAATTAAACAGGAGATCCTTATTTTTCACTTGAAATTTTAGTTTCGTGATCATTATTTTTTTATTTATTTCACCATAATTTGTTGTAACAAGCAGAGAAGAAAATAAAACCCGTCTTTCACTACGTAGCTTTTTATTGTGTGATTAAAAAAATATCTGCATTGGTACTCTGTATCTGCAATTACTCCGATTGAAGTATCGGTTTAAAAAAGGGGATCGTTGCGTTAACATGTTTAAAAAAAAAAAATTATTTGTTATTTTTAATGAAAGATTTTTTTTAAAGATCACAAATTATAATATGAGAGATATTTGGTTTTTACAAAGTATATTTTATTCCCTAAAGGTACATATTAGACGTTAGACACGAAAAAAAAAGTAAATTATTTGGCAATAATCATCTTTTGGATGATTTAATTCCCAAAAAACGGCTTTTGCAAATCAGACGTGATGAACAGAATTTGGCTTTTTGGACTCAAAGTTTACCCAAAAATATTTAAAGTCACAGTAAAAACAGATTTCTACCAAATAACGACAATGACAGAAAAATATGCAAAGTCAAAAGTAATCCTAATATATTCACCACTTTTAAAGCGGCCGACCTAATCCAACAGAGCCTGGTTATGCAGATCGGCTGAGTCATTCACTGGTTCATCAGGATCCATGGCGTCCGTTAACAGAAGGAAAACTAACGTACCAATCAGAAAAGGTTACTGAAGAGCATCAGTCAGGAGGTGGATAGAAACAATCTCTAGATCAGGCTGTCCTCAACCTGAAGGGGAGACCAGAGAGAGGTCACCAGGTGACCTCTGAAGGAGCCACAAGCCGCCCAAATGGGAGAGTCTGCAGACAATGAGGCAAGCAAAATGTATTTATAAAGCACCGTACACACAAAGTGGTCCCCAAGAAGGCAATAAATTACAGAAAAAGTTCCAGAGAGAAAGATAAAATTATCTAAAATGCTGAAATACATGATCAGATGAGAACTCTGATTCTACTATAGATGAAATACTTGGAGAAACAAATGGATCCTGAGATTTTTCTTAAAGGAGAAGCTTTTTTTCAACCTGGACCTTATTTTTTTTTATCAATTATTACTGCATTTATTCACCCAGACAAGTTTGGACTAGAAGTCCTTCAGGAGAAGTTTAGATCCACTGGTGATCAGCTTATATCCATATAATGGGAGTTAATGGGGCAGCCAAAGGTCGGCCTCCAAATAACGAATTATCTGCCACGAAACTCTTTAATTTCACCAATTTTTTGTAATAAATCAACCCCTGGGTACAACGGCGTATCAGGGCCATTGTAAACAACAGAAAAATATTTTGGAGTAAATTTCCGCCCAAAAAACTCAAATTCTGTCAAAAAGTAGTAAAATTCTGAGTAAAAACCACATGTGTCAAGCATAAACTGAGCTTTAGGCTCCTCCCCTTTTCTGTAGGGAGCCTAAGGCTCCTCCCCTTCCTGTCGGCACGTGGGTCCCCAAACCGAAAAAATTATGTATGGAAGTCATTGAAGTGATAAGTTATTTTCTGGTCCGCTTTGTCTTACGTCCTGAATCACACATATGTTGTACTTTGAGTTAAATGATAACTATTGATGTGTTTCGACTGCGTTTGTCAAGTGATTTAGGATTTGACTGATTGTAAAAATTCACAAATAAAATGGTTACAGGTCTATCCCCGTCATCACGGGGCTAACGCTAGCTAGCATTAGCTATAATACATGAAACATCGAGACCTTGTAGAGCTTCTCCTCCAGCATAGCAGCTATTTTACACATAGCCTGATTTATAGAGGTTTGCTCCATGTTTAAGCCTTATTAAATGTTATTATATTTTAAATATCACAAATCATGTTTTAAAATTGTAACTAAGGGAAATGTAGAGTATGTTTGTGCACGTATTTCTATTTGCAAACTTTATAAGAACACAAATTGTCATATTTCATTAATATTCCAAAACCATGAGTATTTCCTGCCTCACCAGACTCAAATTACCTGATGTCCCTGCAACGACATCAGGGATAAAAAGGCTGGGATGGGCTACAGGACAATAGGCAAGCAGCTTGGTGAGAAGGAAACAACTGTTGGTGCAATAATTAGAAAATGGAGGAAGTTTAAGAAGACGGTCTGGAGCTCCATGAAAGATCTCTGCTGGTGGGTCATCAATGATCATGATGAGGCCAGAACTACACAGCAGGACCTGGTCAATGACCTGGATAGAGCTGGGACCTCAGTCTGAAAGAAAAACCATCAGTAACTCTCTGTAGTCATGGATTAAAGTCCTGCAGCGCATGAAAGGTCCCCCTGCTCAAGCAGAGCATGTCAAAGTTTACCAATGAGCATCTGGATGATCCGGAGGAGGAATGGGAGAAGGTCATGTGGTCTGATGAGACAAAATTGGAGCTTTTTGGTCTAAACTCACCGTGTTTGGAGAAAGAAGAAGGATGAGAAGAACACCATCCCTACTGTGAAGCACGGAGGTGGAAGCATCATGCTGTTGGGGGAACGGGACGACTGCAGCGTATAGAGTGGAACCTGAAGGTTCTGGAGAAGATCTGTATGGAGGAATGGGCCAAAATCCCTGCTGCTGATCAAAGGTTTCTGTAGCAAATATTCAGTTTGTCTGATGGATCAAATATTTATGCAATAAAATGGGATTTATTAAAAATCATCCACTGTGATTTTCTGCGTTTTAGTTTTAGATTCTGTTCCTCAGAGTTAAAGAGAAGCTTTGATATAAATTACAGACGTCTACCTGCTTTGGAAGCAGGAGAACTTCAGAGAGCAGCAGTGGATCAAATACTTATTCTCCCCGCTGTATATTAAAACCCTATAAGTTTATAGACTATTTCCATGTGGGAAAACATCTTAATTTCCCCTCTGAGGGACAATAACGGCTCGTAACTATTCTTCTTCTTCCATCTGTCGATACTTTAACTCCAGGTCTGCAGAAGAACTCCAGCTTTCCTCGTCTTCATCAGTGGAAATGATTCATGAACATCAGCCACACATGCTCACGCACAGAAAAACACGCAGAGGGGGTTTTCTGCCACGTGAGCATGTGCCATTACGTCACTGAGGCACAGCAGCGGCCGCTAGTGGCAGATTCCCGCAATAACAGCCCCACATTAATGAAAACAGTTCCACGTTCCAACATTGCCAACAAATAATCAGGTTGTATTTACGTCTGGCTTTCATGACGTTTATTTTTGTTTCTTGTCATTTTGATATATTTTTTTTTTATACTACACGACGTTTCTGGCCCAATTTCAACAAATAAGTTCTTAAAGTTATGATTAAAGCATTTTCTCTCAAATTATTTTCTAAATATTACATAAAGCACTGAATTACATCATAAAATCATATCTTATATCACAGTTATGGTGAACAGATTTTCAAACCTAAAAACTGGGACGCCAAACAGGAAGTTAAGAAAAAGAACTTAAAGTTGGGTTTCTCTTTTGGTGCGAGAAAAAGGCTCATCAGCAACATCCCTGTCAACACTGGACTACGGTGATATTTTATACAAATAAATTGTTTTTGAAAATGCTGGACTCAGTATACTATGCAGCTTTGAGATTTCTAACTAAATCTGGTTTTCAGACTCATCACTGTAGCTTGTATGACAGTGTTGCTGGGCCTTCTTTGTACAGGTTGGAGCATTGGTGTATTTTTCTTCATAAGGCCATTCTCTGTAAACTGCCTCCTTACTTATGTTACTCCTAAAGTCTCCACCAGAAACTGTAATCTTCGATCATCTGGGCAAATCATGTATGACATTCCTCGAACACGAACAGTTTTTGCACCTTTGTCCTGCTAAATCATTTTAAATTAGACAAGGATAAAGAACTACTTAAGTACTAAATGCACATGTACTGTTACAGAGCGCTGCTGGTCATGCTAGGATGAAGTTTTATTGCATACTGTCTTTCTCTGTGTTATAATTTATATTTCTCTGTTTAACGCTGTTATTTTAACCATGGAGCTACTATTCTCCTGTCTTGGCCAGAACTCCCTTGTAAAAGTACGACGGAGTATTAGGACCATTGTAAAACTTAACTAAAAGTTTTTGGAGTAAAATTTCGGCCAAAAAAACTCAGAAATTCTGAGATTTAAAGTCAGATATTTTCCAGAAAAAAATACTTGGAAATTCTCTGTCACAAAAATCGTAAAATTACGATTTAAAAGACAGAAATATTTTTTATTAATTTCAGATATTTTCTAGGGGGAAAAAAGTAAGTCTTTGATGTAGAAAATTTGCAAGAAAAAACTAAGATTTCGATGATTAAAGGCATATTTTTTACTTTAGATATTGAAAATGTATGCCTTTAATCATACAAATGTATTAGTTTTTTTCTCACACTTAACACATAAATTATGTGTTTTTCCTAGAAAACATCCTAAATTCAACTAAAAATGTGTCTTTTAACTTGTAATTTTACGATTTTTGTAACAGAGAATTTCAGTTTTTTTTCTGGAAAATATCTGCAATTAGTCTCAGAAATTCCGAATTTTTACTCGTAATTTTGCTCGTTTTTTCCACATTAGATATTCTGAGGTTTTTTTGGAAAATATGTAATTTTAATCAGTTTTTTTTGGGGAAATTTACTCCAAACGATTTTTGTGTGTGTTTACAATGGCCGTAATACTCAATGGGATTATTCCTGGTAAAATAAAGGTAAAAACAAGAAGAAATAACTTTTTATTGTACAAAGTGCAAAAGTAGTAATATTTAAACATCTACATAAAAAATAAGGAGGTTCTTTTGAAATCTTTTTTGTGCAACATTTTTATCGAAAACAATACAGCATTTCTGAAAGAGAAATTTTTGTTTGGGCAATATTAAAAGTTGTTTTGTGAACAGTAAAAACTCATCAATGGCACGAGCCAATGGGGATAAGGTTAGACACGTGGCATCCTGTGGTGCTTTTTCATTGGTTCATTACCATCACTGTGATAACGTAGTGATTGTCGTACCAACCTAAAAACAATTATTCTGTGTAAGAAATGACATTGGTTAAAAATCCGGATGTTGGGGACAAAGGCCGGGTCAAATCGGGACAATGGGTTTGTAAGCATCCAAATGGTTCAAAACGGGGACTTTTCTCGGTTAAATCAGGACGCCTGGTCACCCTAATTAAAGTGCTATCAAAAATAACCCTTAAATATATAATAAAAGCATTGAAACTCATCTTCTGGCATTTACACACAAACCAAAACGAACAGAAAAACTTTAGCGCCTGCACCGGGAGAGGAAAAAAAGCCAGACACCGAGCTGTACCTTTGGTGCATTCAAATACCGTTGGAAATCTATATTTCAGGAGCATAGGATATTTCAGCTTGAAAACACCAATAATAATACTGCAATTTACAAACTTAGCACAATGTGGGCCGTCTAAATATAAATTATACTAAAAAATATAGTGAATTTGACCCCATGACAGCAGAGGGCAGCGAATAGCCTACAGGAAATACTAACCTTTAATTCTCTTTAAGGGTTTGATTTAATTGGATTTACAATAATAATGCTTATTAATGAAATTAGGAGTCTGCTAAAACCATATTCCAGTTATATAAATTTCAAAATCGGATCGGATTTGAGGTTAAAAGATCGGATTCGAGGCCCAAATTTCTGATCGGGACGTCCCTAATTTAAATTCCATTAAAGATTTAATGAATGTAATTTCTTTTTACGACATGATAAATATACAGAAACAAAACTTAATATAAATATTATGGATGCATCGATTTTCAAACAGATACCAATACTTGCACTGTACTTGAATTTGGTCCGAGTACTTTTACCGATACTTCTACCACACAAAACAGATGGCAAAGAATTAAAAGTTAGGTTTCATTTTCTTCTCTGCTTGTTACAAAAAAAATTGTATAAAAAATAAATAAATTAATAAATAGAAATGACCACAAAACTAAAATATCAAGGGAAAAAACAAAAAATATCTGAAGTTTCCACATTTTAAAGGAAACATATGTAAGATATTTCTTTTAATTAATCATAAAATGGCCCCGATATTTCACTAGACATTAAGAAATCATGTTCTTTTGAAATACTTATATCACTGTCAACAGTGGTCCGGCCAGGATATTATGTAAAAGTGAAAGTTGCAGCCCTCAAGTGATGTTATTGTTGCCATGTGCGGTTTTGGTCTGAGGCTCCGCCCTCAAGCTATCTACGAATCACGAAGTCAGTAGAGTTTCCTCATCCGGGTTGCCAGATCTGCTCTGTTTACCACAGCTGAAGCTGCGAACATTACGGACAAAACATGTATAACGCTACGAAACCTAAAAGACCTCGTTATCAATCCGAAATACGTCGCGACAAAGTCCGAAATAAAACAAGGATTTGTATTGGAGACGCCTTTGAAAGATGGAGACGCTTGAAAATGAAGAATTTGAATACAGACGTCAATTTTCTCCTGGACAGGTAAGATTCACCTGTTTGGCTAACTTACCTGTACTTAATGTAAATTGACGTTTCAAATATTCACGACAGTCGAACAAAGTTATGCATGTTCGTGGAAAGTAACGTTACGTTTCTCGCATATGGAGGAGATTGGCCATCAAATTGAAAAGGTAAGGAATCGTTTGGGAGATAAAAACGACGAGTCGTCATTGCTAGCATTAGCATCAGGGCCCGTTTCTTTGTCATCATGCTGAACTGTCGAGGAAAACAGAAGAAGAAAGAAGTATTGAGTAGCCTGTACCTCGGTACAAATAATTCCTCATTCGTTCTTCGCGTACATTGTG
Organism: Apricaphanius iberus; assembly: GCA_028564705.1. Lineage (NCBI taxonomy): Eukaryota > Metazoa > Chordata > Actinopteri > Cyprinodontiformes > Aphaniidae > Apricaphanius > Apricaphanius iberus. The sequence goes on from JAPXFQ010000937.1 coordinate 34,749, forward strand.
GGCTACACATGCTGCAAGCTAACCTATATGACCATTGCTAATGTTTAGTTAGGGTCAGCCGTTCCTGCTGGATCCCGCAGCAGCTGGCAACCTCGAGTCAGGAAGGGATAAACAGTTCTACAGTATTCTGAATGTGACTGCAGTACCGCTTTTGGCCACAATCCTACATACGTTTCCTTTAAGCATCAGTTTATGGTATCGGTTTAACCGATACATTAGAACGGTATCGGCCCTGATATCAGTATCCGCATCGGTGCATCCCTACATTAAAGCATTCTTATTTTTTTTATATTACTTATAAATTGAACACTTTAGCATGTCAATTTCATTTAAAAATTACTTCAATATATATAAATGATCAAATTACAATGTATGTATTTTACATTAGAAGCTAAATATATAGATATAAATTAATTATACGTACATATAGCTGTATAAATTTAATTTGAATATAGAAATGAATCTAAATTTCCAGATGGAAACATCTCTGCATAAACATTTTTAAGAATATTATAAATGAAGTCATGATTTATGATGAGTTTATTGTCTGATGTCAAAGGAAGCAGATGGGACACAGAGAGGAAGGACAGAATAAGGAGACAGACGGACATCAGAGGAGGACGAGGACGGCAGCGTTTTCAGAGGAGGGGGCTGGTGCAGAGGAAGACCAGCCAGTCGGTCAGAGAGAGTTCAGCTTTATGAGGCTGGAAGACAGAAAAATAACCATTAGTAACGTCTCTCCTGATGACCAACAGAAACCGGCTGCTCCGACCATGTGACCCCGGCTGGTTCTACAGCCAATCAGAACCCAGCCTGCTCCCGTTATACCTTCAGCGCCGACGTGTCCACAGGTTGTCCGTCGCGCCGCACCGAGCGCAGCCGCGCCCCGCCGGCAGCGGGGTATCCCTCCTCCACCTCCAGGTGACACACCAGCGCCGCAGACTTCAGGTAGACCAGCAGGCGCTGCGCCGGGCACCAGTCGATGGCGAAGCTGCAACGCACAAAAGGTTCGGATCGTCCTTTCTGATTAACGTTGAACAAAAAAAAAAAAGTAGCGGAGTTAAAGTGTGATTTAAAATTCCATAAACTACCAAACTCTCTGAATCCCAAGTTGTTTTGTTTGGAAAAATTGGTGAAAATACTTTTAGTCCTCGTGATGTTCCCATTTGGAATAATAGAAATGTTTTAAAAAAGAACTAAAACCATATTTATTAAAAGTTGGATGGATAAAGAATTTGGTCGGTGACACTGGATGAAAATGGACATATTATTTCATTAAAAGATTTGAGTTTAGAGCTGAAACAACTAATCGATTTAATCGATTTATATAATCGATTTTTATGATTAACGATTAACTAATTAAGTCATCGATTAGTTGCTTTATAATGACGTTTTACCTTAACGCCTTAACGTTCGGACGACCATCCGCCATTTTGAGTTTTTTATTCATATTAATAATTTATGAATTTATACGATTCATATCATTAGAAAGCTAATAGTAATGTGTTTGTTTAACCATATATGCCAATAAAGGACACAATCATAAGTGTGAACACAGCAGTCGTCTTTGTCACCCCCCCCCCCCCATTCCCTCCCAGAAGAAGAATTATGAACAACTCACATTTCACAGCCTGCTGTCTCTCACAAATCTGATTAAATGTTTAAGTTCATTTAATTGAAAGCAGAAAATCCAAATGTAAAAATCCACATTTACTCCAACAGACCATGAAAATGTTGTGTTTAGTGACGGTAGGTTAATTCATTCTGAGAGCCCCAATGTTGCCCCAAAATATTGTCCAACTAAGTCAGCCTCCTTCATTATGGGCTGATATATTTCTGTTAATATGCTGTACATTAGTTTGTATGGGATTCTACCTAATTTAGTATTTTTATGCCTAAAAGTTATTCTGGATAAATATCTTGCACACTTACGATCATTTTACAAAGTTAACTGTGTTCAGGTCCAGTAAAATAGATTATCTTCTGTTTTCCATGTTCTATGTGAAAATGTGTTCGTAACAATTTATATAGGTGAAAGGAACAGGCAAAATGGATCATTAATAAAAGCGATTAATCGATTAATCATAATAACAATCGACAGATTAATCGATTACGAAAATAATCTTGAATAACTTATAAATATGACTATGTTTCAGAGATTGAATATAAGGTGATTAATAATATTCAGAGTTTTAAAAAAATAACAATTGATGGAACTGATTGTCAAAAAAAAAAAAAAATTATAAATTCCTGAGTTACAGTTGTGCTCAAAAGTTTACATACCCTGGCAGAGTTTGTGATGTTTTTTGGACATTTTTCTAAAAATATGAATGATTTCAGTCGCGGTTAATGTTTGGGGCGAAGTAATTTATTATGAAAAAAAGTTGTGTTTTCCTTTTTTACATCATAATGACAACGGAAAATGACCCCGATCAAAAGTTTACATACCCTAGAGGTTTTGGCATGACACACACAGGTGTAAATTAGGGCTGTGCAAAACAATTATTTTTTCGATGCATCAATTAATCTAATGATTAATTTTTCAATTCGATTTAATTATCAATTATTTACCCATTATTTGATTTGTGTAGAAATTTGACATTTATTAATTTATGCATTTCAATGAAATAAACACATTTCTTCATTTGGACACATTTTAATAAATAAAAACAAATCCCAAAAATAAAGTAGTATTAGTACAATCTTATGTTAGAGGTTTCATTTAACAAGAAGTTAAATGTTGTGCAAAGAAATCATATGTATAAAGGAGAGAAAATACCCCCAAAAATATAAAATAAAATTTAACATTCACTTTATGCAAAAAAAGCTCTTTATTCAGAAAAAAAAATTTATTTTGCTGCATTTTCTCTTGTTTCTGACATAAGATTATCTAGAGAAAGAGGCGCTGTTCATGCCAATAAAATGCTGCTAAACATTTTTTTAGTTTTTAGATGGAAACTTTGAATCCGACAAACTGGAGAAGCATGAAGTAAAAAAATATTATTAAAACAGGATGAGGCGTTATTAAACGTGACGATCAGGAGTTGGTTGTGGGTTCGCTTTTAAGCACTTAAACAATGTTGTATTAATGATGGCTACGTTTAGCGGGTAGCTAGCGCATTAGCTTTGTTAACAAACGTTTTATTCTCTCACATTTTGGGCTTTTGCTCATAATAATCAGTCTGAGCGCATTCTGACTTATTCTGCCAACACGGGTCACAAATAAAAACCAACCAATCAGAGAGCAGTAAAATACAGCAGACGCAGCTGTGTGTGAGTATATACCCTCTATGTGGGGGTGTTTGGGTGATTTATAATCCTCTTTAGGTTATTTATATAATGTGGAAGCAACTTTTTGTTCTCATTCAAGCTGAATTATACCGATCTGTCGTCGTTTGATTTTTTTCCCCTCTTATTCTTCCATTTTGTGTTAATCTTTGAATGTTTCCTTATTTCCGGCTGATATGAGTGAAAACAAGGCAAAGCTATTTTATTTTTATAGCACACCTTCAACACAGGTAATGTCAATGTTACAACTAGGGACGCACCGATATGGTACAGGTACAGGTGCCGATTACCGCTCTGAAGCTCCGGATCAATACCAACATGGTGAAACGCTAAAAATAATTTCACATATTTTTTTGTCTCGTTTGAATTCATGTTCTGTACTCATTTTGATTAATACTTTGTTTTATTTAATTCACCAGAAAATAAAAATAATACCGGTCTTCCAGTTTACTGCATATTTTTGTGTAGTAGAAGCATCATTATTGGTACTCTGTATCCAGGTATCGGCCTGACAAAAGTGGTATCGTTGCATCCCTTGTTACAAGCACACAAACTTTGGTTTGTACTGTAAAATGTTATTTCTAATAAATTATACGTTTCTAATAAAATAAATGGGAGGCAGCAGGTGTCTGATCAGCCCAGGTGCGAGTGGGCGTGGCCTCACCTGGATCTCAGCGACTGGATCTCCCACAGCAGCTCAGCCTGACCCATGTAGCGCTGCGTGACCTCCAGCAGGGCGGCGCTCAGCTCGCTCCAGCGGCCCGACCCGGAGCCCTCCACCAGGCCCGCCATCTCCTCGTCCACCTGTCGAGAACGCAGCGTGATGTCATCACAGGAAGTGACCTCAGCACAGGTGCGACCGGCAGAACCGTTACCTGCAGCAGGAACCGGTCGTCATGGCGCCAGCTCACCGACAGCCTCAGGGGCTCCAGCTCATTGGAGGAGAGGCGTGGCCTGATCTCTACGCACAGCTCTGATTGGTTGAAGGAGATCAGTTTGATCTGCATGGCTTCCTGCACGGCGGCCACGTCTTCCTGTAGCCTGATGGGGGCGGGACAGGAAGCAGTTACCCGACCAATCAGAGCGCAGTCGCCCGACCTGTCAGAACTCACCTTTCTCTGAGCCGCTGCCATGACGACAGCTGACCGAGCGCCGCCTCTGACTCCGCCCTCAGCTGCTTCAACTGCTGGTCACATGAACGCAAAGCATTCTGGGCCTTCAGCAGCGACACGGCGAGGAGTTCCTGCTGCTGCCGCTGGAGAGGTCAGAGGTCAGGGAGGAGAAAACGAGATCATAACCGTGAGGAAAATTATTTCATCAGATATTCTTCAGTTAAATAATGGTTCATATCAGGATAAAATTCAGTAAGTCGAGTTGATTTGTCAGCAATGTTAAGCATTTAACCCAACGACTTTACTAAACCGTTACTAATAATCATGTTTTCTGAGAAAGAGACAAAAGCTGCGTCTCCATTAATCATGAAATTACCAGAATCCAAGTTGCGAAAATAAATTCGCCCCACAGAAAGTTGCTGATTTTGAAAAAAACTCACCTTTAGCGCTAAATTTTTTTCTCACTTGGATGAGGTGTTTTTTCGTTTTTTAGTGTATCGTAATTCGTATATTTCCCACAACAGCGATGGAAACTACATTATTCGCGTCACACGCGCCACGTGATCAACAACCGGATGTTAGCACGAGCGAAAGAGACGTCAACGATGTCGGAAGGAGTAGGAGGAGAAAGATGGCGCGGCGCGTTTGCGTTCGCGAAGAGGCGGAGTTCTTTTTTTGCATTGAGTTCGTGATAAAAGCATAACTAACATATTAGACTAAAAACAGCGAAGAAACGCGAGCATTTGTCTACATCGTCTGTGTGCCTGCAGTGTGAATAAATATACTGTAAATGTTCACATTCGTCGTCATTTATTACGTGTGAATTTGTGATTCAATCAGTTTGTTATTTAATGGAAACGCAGCAGTGGCATAATTGTGTTTTTTAGGCAATATCGCCAAAGTTTAAATATATTTACACACATTTGTAAAGAAAACGCAGCTAAAGCCGGTGTTTGTGTTGAACAGATAATGGGGCTAAAAGACGTTTCCTGCTGTTATGATGTAATACTTATCACTGATAGGTTTGCTGTGTATAAAAGTAGATTGTGAGTCGTACGATCTGCTAAAGGTTGTATCGTGCTCTTCTAGTAAAACTTAGAGGCTTCATTCTGCATCCTGCCTCCGTCAACTACGACTGCAGCTATAGATTATTTTTGTAATCGATTAGTCTAGCATTTTATCGATTCGATTAATCTGATAATTTTCTTTGAAAACGTTTTTAAACAACCAAAACAAATCATGCATTACAAAATATTTGTGGCTGTAAAATGATCAAGCATTTTCCTTTTATCTCTTAAATAAACAAAGAACTCCAACATTTGGCTACAAAACTAAAACCCATTTACAATATTTATTTATTTCTTTGATAAAACAACAGTCAGCAGCAATAATATAAGTAACTAAACAGTTCATCCACTTTTTTTGTGAAAAGTTGCAATGTTTTACTGATTTTTATTTTTCACCTTTCACTTAAATAGTTTGAAAATCAAGCAGAGTTTGAGACGACATCGTTACACAAACCTTAGTAAAATAAAATGACTTTAAATGTAATTTTAACAGTTTAAAACAGTAAAATGTGACCAGCTCAGATTGGGTTGCCACTAGAAGAAAATCTCTGCTTTTATTTTGGTGCTGCAGTCACAGACCCACCCTGGGCCCCTTTTAGCCCCTCTTTATTAAAGGTCCCGTATTATGCAAAATGCACTTTTTCATGTTTTTCACACATAATTATAAGTTACCGGTGTCTGTGGAGACCCCCTGAAGTGTGTGCAAGTCTGTGCTCTCAGTATCTCTCAGTATCTCTCCTTCCCTGCATTTCTGTCAAAGAGCCTCCCACAAGCTGTTTCTATTTGGGTCCTCTACATACGTATGTAGAGGACCTGGCCCATCCCACTAGGCCGTCCCACTTTCACCTGTGAAGATAAGCCCTCCTCTAAGCTACTGCCGTCTGCCACATTGAGCAACACGCCACCGACAATGCCCAGTGGGAAAGGACGACACGCCAGCTGCTCTGTTGCAAGCTGCAACAACCAAGACAAAAGTCTTTTTGCAGTTCCAACACAAGAAGATGTGAGGACCCAGTGGATATCTTTTATTTTTGAGGGAAACTCTCCTGGAACGGTCCCGAAAATACTACATGTATGTGCTAAGCATTTTACACCGGAGTCTTTCAGTAACCTGTTTCAGTTCCAGTCAGGCTTTGCCACTAAACTGTGGCTGAATGTTGGAGCCATACCAACTCTCCGTGAGCCGCCTTCAACATCAGAGGAGGTAAGATGTCATGTTTTACCATGTTTAATCAATGTCAGTGATGTGTTGGCAATATAGACCGAGCGTTAGCTGTGTAGCTGATAGCTGTGTAGCTGTAGCTCTTAGCTGTGTAAGGTTAGTTGTGTAGCTGTAGCGATTAGCTGTGTAACGTCAGCTGTAGCTGTTAGCCGTGCAACGTTAGCTGTAGCTTTTAGTTGTGTAAGGTTAGCTGTGTAGCTGTAGCGATTAGCTGTGTAAGGTTAGTTGTGTAGCTGTAGCTCTTAGCTGTGTAAGGTTAGTTGTGTAGCTGTAGCTCTTAGCTGTGTAAGGTTAGTTGTGTAGCTGTAGCTCTTAGCTGTGTAAGGTTAAGTTGTGTAGCTGTAGCTCTTAGCTGTGTAAGGTTAGTTGTGTAGCTGTAGCGATTAGCTGTGTAACGTCAGCTGTAGCTGTTAGCCGTGCAACGTTAGCTGTAGCTCTTAGCTGTGTAAGGTTAGCTGTGTAGCTGTAGCGATTAGCTGTGTAAGGTTAGTTGTGTAGCTGTAGCGATTAGCTGTGTAACGTCAGCTGTAGCTGTTAGCCGTGCAACGTTAGCTGTAGCTTTTAGCTGTGTAAGGTTAGCTGTGTAGCTGTAGCGATTAGCTGTGTAACGTCAGCTGTAGCTGTTAGCCGTGAAACGTTAGCTGTAGCTTTTGGTTGTGTAAGGTTAGCTGTGTAGCTGTAGCGATTAGCTGTGTAACGTCAGCTGTAGCTGTTAGCCGTGCAACGTTAGCTGTAGCTTTTAGTTGTGTAAGGTTAGTTGTGTAGCTGTAGCGATTAGCTGTGTAACGTCAGCTGTAGCTGTTAGCCGTGCAACGTTAGCTGTAGCTCTTAGCTGTGTAAGGTTAGTTGTGTAGCTGTAGCGATTAGCTGTGTAAGGTTAGTTGTGTAGCTGTAGCGATTAGCTGTGTAAGGTTAGTTGTGTAGCTGTAGCGATTAGCTGTGTAACGTCAGCTGTAGCTGTTAGCCGTGCAACGTTAGCTGTAGCTTTTAGCTGTGTAAGGTTAGCTGTGTAGCGTAGCGATTAGCTGTGTAACGTCAGCTGTAGCTGTTAGCCGTGAACGTTAGCTGTAGCTTTTAGTTGTGTAAGGTTAGTTGTGTAGCTGTAGCATTAGCTGTGTAACGTCAGCTGTAGCTGTTAGCCGTGCAACGTTAGCTGTAGCTCTTAGCTGTGTAAGGTTAGTTGTGTAGCTGTAGCGATTAGCTGTGTAAGGTTAGTTGTGTAGCTGTAGCGATTAGCTGTGTAACGTCAGCTGTAGCTGTTAGCCGTGCAACGTTAGCTGTAGCTCTTAGCTGTGTAAGGTTAGTTGTGTAGCTGTAGCGATTAGCTGTGTAAGGTTAGCTGTGTAGCTGTAGCGATTAGCTGTGTAACGTCAGCTGTAGCTGTTAGCCGTGAAACGTTAGCTGTAGCTTTTGGTTGTGTAAGGTTAGCTGTGTAGCTGTAGCGATTAGCTGTGTAACGTCAGCTGTAGCTGTTAGCCGTGCAACGTTAGCTGTAGCTTTTAGTTGTGTAAGGTTAGTTGTGTAGCTGTAGCGATTAGCTGTGTAACGTCAGCTGTAGCTGTTAGCCGTGCAACGTTAGCTGTAGCTCTTAGCTGTGTAAGGTTAGTTGTGTAGCTGTAGCGATTAGCTGTGTAAGGTTAGTTGTGTAGCTGTAGCGATTAGCTGTGTAACGTAGCTGTAGCTGTTAGCCGTGCAACGTTAGCTGTAGCTCTTAGCTGTGTAAGGTTAGTTGTGTAGCTGTAGCGATTAGCTGTGTAAGGTTAGTTGTGTAGCTGTAGCGATTAGCTGTGTAACGTCAGCTGTAGCTGTTAGCCGTGCAACGTTAGCTGTAGCTTTTAGTTGTGTAAGGTTAGTTGTGTAGCTGTAGCGATTAGCTGTGTAACGTCAGCTGTAGCTGTTAGCCGTGCAACGTTAGCTGTAGCTCTTAGCTGTGTAAGGTTAGCTGTGTAGCTGTAGCGATTAGCTGTGTAACGTCAGCTGTAGCTGTTAGCCGTGCAACGTTAGCTGTAGCTTTTAGTTGTGTAAGGTTAGCTGTGTAGCGAGCGATTAGCTGTGTAACGTCACTGTAGCTGTTAGCCGTGCAACGTTAGCTGTAGCTCTTAGCTGTAAGGTTAGTTGTGTAGCTGTAGCGATAGCTGTGTAAGGTTAGTTGTGTAGCTGTAGCGATTAGCTTGTAACGTCAGCTGTAGCTGTTAGCCGTGCAACGTTAGCTGTAGCTTTTAGTTGTGTAAGGTTAGTTGTGTAGCTGTAGCGATTAGCTGTGTAACGTCAGCTGTAGCTGTTAGCCGTGCAACGTTAGCTGTAGCTCTTAGCTGTGTAAGGTTAGTTGTGTAGCTGTAGCGATTAGCAGTGTAAGGTTAGTTGTGTAGCTGTAGCGATTAGCTGTGTAACGTCAGCTGTAGCTGTTAGCCGTGCAACGTCAGCTGTAGCTGTTAGCCGTGCAACGTCAGCTGTAGCTGTTAGCCGTGCAACGTCAGCTGTAGCTGTTAGCCGTGCAACGTCAGCTGTAGCTGTTAGCCGTGCAACGTCAGCTGTAGCTGTTAGCCGTGCAACGTTAGCTGTAGCTCTTAGCTGTGTAAGGTTAGTTGTGTAGCTGTAGCGATTAGCTGTGTAACGTCAGCTGTAGCTGTTAGCCGTGCAACGTTAGCTGTAGCTTTTAGCTGTGTAACGTCAGCTGTAGCTGTTAGCTATGTAGCTGTGTGTGAAACCAAACTTTCTGTCTCATTATACCACTGACGCGTAGTACAGAACGGTCACAGCAGCTGTAGCCTTTTTACATGAATGCTGTTACAATTGGGCATTAGTGAAAAGGCTTTTAATGTTTATATGTTGACGTTAGATTTGCTCCTGAGAACGGAGGAGGAGCGGTGGGTGTTGCTGGGGTTTTGACGGAGAGACTAGACTACATTAGCGGCTGGTCCGCACACTTGGTTGCAGCTTGTAATGCCAAGATAACGAATTTCACGCAACAACAGCTGCTGCTAATCAATGATCATTAATGGGTGAGAGCTGTAGGCTCAAAAAAGAGTGCACACGATACAGTTTGCCTGTTCTGGAGCTTCAACCGATAAAAGCACAGACACAGTGTGCAAGACTACTATGCCAACTAAAGCTTTTTGTGTACTTTACTACATGGAAAACATACTGTAACATATTTATGGGTCAAATATATCAGTTTGGAATATCGCGCTCCTGCTAGCGGCCATCATTACAAACTGCGTTGTCATGGTTGCGGCTTGGTGGGGCCACGGCCTTCGGGAGGGAGGGGGCGTGGAAAGCAGCAGCTCATTGCATTAAAGCCACAGTGCAACCAAAACAGCTTGTCCAGAATCAGGAGGTTTCAGATACATGCTGTATGCCTAATCTGAGAGGAATTTTCCTGCACACATGGCAAATATATACTCTGGGGGCCTCATTGAAATATTAGTTTTTTCTAAATGTAGCATAATATGGGACCTTTAACCTCCTGGTTACGCCCTGCTTATAATAACTCATTAATTATTCTATAAACTCATAGGATTCTCTGTCAGGAGAGAGTGAGAAAGTATTATTTTTTACTTTGACGCTGTCTCTTTGATGTTGGAATATTTTTCTGTCACAGATCGCGACGTTACGGCACTTAAAACCAGAGTTATTTTTTTAAAGATTCGTTTTTTTATGCCAAAAATCTGTTTACATGTGGATAACGGGCCAAACCGTAGAAAAATATCTGATTTGTGAGATACACGGCTACGTGTGGACAAGGCGCTCTTACGATGGAACGTGAATAAAATTTACTACTTAAAAACATCAAATCTAAACATCATATCTAGTCAAACAGCTTCATGACATCGCTACAAATACAGTATTAAAATTAGCGAACATCAATATCTACAGGCTTTATCTTACGTTGTTTCAGCGCCGCTTCGTGAAACATTACGAAGTTTTCTGATGCTGGATCATTGAGCTCGTACTGCTGTGCTACACCAGCTCTACTTTGTTCTCTTTTTTTTTTTAGAACGTAACGATCCCAAACTTTACACGTTTTCTGCCGTTTATCAGCATCTTTACTCTCCGCCATCGCGCCAAAACAACGGTCCGTGTGGAACAATCAGATCTCTGCGCTATAATGTATTTAACGAGGCAGAGTTAAATGGACGAATCTTTTCACCCCTAGTGTTTAACGGTCAGAGTTAGGGAAGTTAGGAAAATATCGATATGGCAATATATCTCAATATTTTATGTCACAATATTGTAGCGATATTCAAAAACAAACAAAAATATATATATATATATGTATATATTTACTTTAAGAATTTGAATAAAACATTAATGATGAGAGTATTTTTTAGTAAAATTTAAAGTAAGACCACTAGCTGGTTGCTGGTTCTAGCTGATCAAACTGGATGTGTTAAACAGGTTGGTGATTAGAACGACTTAACAGCTTTACTACTGTTAAATTCTGTCATAAAAAAATCACAATATTTAGTCTGACTCATAGTATCACAATATGTGCCATTTTCTCAACACATCTTTGATTCATTTTCTCCAACATTTGTGAGCTGTAGAATCTCTCCTGTCAGATACATAATTTGGTTTAATTTAAGTTTTTTATTCATTTTCTGTTTATTTTAATCCAAGTAAAAGAGATTCACAAGATGTCACCAAAAATCACTCTGTCCCCTTTACATCTTTCAGAAAATGATGCAAGTGCATCAGATTATATCGTTGGCTGAGTATCGTGTATCGTAGCGCCTAAATCAGTGTGTGTGTGTGTGTGTGTTCACCTTGCCGTGCAGCTGCTGAACCAGCTGTGTGAGTTTGTGTCTCCTGTTGTTGACCTGTTGGACTCTTTCCTGCAGGGATCTGAGCAGCGCCTCCGTCTCCTCCATTCCTGACCTGTTCTCCGCCTTCAGGGCCTTCCACCTGCTGCGAGCCCCGCCCTCTGACACACACACACACCATCCGGTACAGACTCTGTAGCTCCAGGTTTGAAGGAGTGAAGTTTAAAACATTTTTAATCCCCATTCGGTAAAAATGTAATGCAGGGTTATTGCCAGAAATATGCATGTCTATACTTACTAGAGCTGTTAAAAATAATCATTTAATCGATGCATCGCTGACACAAACAATGCTGCATCGCGGCAGAATATCACCGTAATAGATTATAACTTCATTTAATAACCCACCGCCCCGGATGGATAATTACATTTTGCAGTCTAAGACAATTTAGGTAAGCGTAAAAACACGGTTTATAACTTTATGCGTTATTTCTTAACTATGCGACGTGTAAAAACTGTCTCTATAATAACCTATATTCATCAATATTGTATAAATTTACTGTAGATTTTGGGAGAAAAACAAAGTCTTTATCTGACTTGTTTTTCTACCATCTATCAACTATTGTTGAATAAGAATACAAGATTATTATTTCACATAAACACAGAAAATATGAAAAATAGTTGAGAGATTATTTTAAAAAAACATATGACTGATTGTGATTAAAAAAGTGTTTGTTTTGGAGTTGCTACGGTTTGGTCAGATAAATATTTGATACATAAAAACAAACGTCTGACATCTATTTATTATTGAAAACATTTATTATCAAAACAGTTATTGAAATCAAACCTAAATGACATAATTGTGACGCATCGAGATATTGAATCGAACCGTGAGATAATGAAGATTCACATCTCTAATTCTTACAACAGCACAGTTATGTATACATTTTTATTGGTTAAATTCATCGCGATTTAAATTTAAAATCATCAAAATCCTGTTTTAGCACCTTTACAATAAATGATCTCAGTCCAAGTTTGGTTTTGTAGCCGGTCTTGTTTTCACCACATGTGAAAAACGTGGCTGTCTTTATTTTCTCCTCCGTCATCTACGATACGAATAAATAAAATACAAATAAAACCAGGATGCAATAAATAAAGTGTGCAGAGAAGAGAAATAAAGAAACGTCTAGAGGTCAAGGAAAGATGGCAGAAACAGTGGGAAGATGAGGAAATCAGAAAAAAACGGAAAGGAGGAAATAATATCTAGATTAGGATTTGGTTAAACAAAACGTGGGAAAATGTGACTTTTGTCTTTGAGATCAGACTGGAACAGGTTCTATTATTTTACCTGAAGCGTTCAGAACATTTACAACATACCAAATTGTAATTGTAGTTCTGACACCTTAACATCTTAAAAAGGCTGAAATAATGGAGATTAAATACTTTATAAAACTAAGTAGAGCATATTTGGTATGCATCAAACATCGCTTCCCAACCACCAAACATTAGTTTTTTGGCTCATGATATTATTTTCAGTGTTTTATTGTTATAAGTTTTAAAGTTTGTCCTACGTTATTGAACTCAAGACTTTTCGAACGCTCCTTGAATGCGTCACAGGAGTTCAGCTCCAAAAATTAATAATCGTAAAATCGATTCTGAGTCGATCCTTACAGAAATCGAATCAAATTAATTCACAAATTCAAAGATAGATGTTATTTTTTTGTGAATAGTTTGCCATTTTTACAACTAAAATAGGGGGTAAAGTCCAGACGGCCATTTTTAGTCCTGTGTCTGAAACGGTAAATACAGTTTCCCCCCGGTGAACTGTTACTTACCCAGTGTTGAATTAAATAATTATCATAATTAATTCAATGCATGTTCAAGCAGAGACAAAATGGAGCCAATTTCCAGTTTAACATTTATTTTGAACAGATTAACAAATTGCATTTTTACAGAGGAATTTGCCCCCGTCGTTCCCCTGTGGTCCAGATTTAAAGAAATCTGAACAATTAACTGATCTTCATTTCACAGCTTTATAGACAACCGGGCCTCTAGGCGTTTCTAATCTCTCCAATCAGAACATTTCCATACAGTGTCTTAGCTCTTATTGGCTGTCAGAAAATTATACAGTCATATGGGTGAGACGTCTTTTCTTAAAAGCTCATTCTGAGTTTATGGTTTTATGGCAACACACTAAATCTACAGACATCCTGTTTTTTACAGCTTGCAATAAAACTCACCCCAGAGTTTTATGACTTAAAAGCTTACCCCCATATACAATAGTGACAGACCCATTTTTACAACCATGCAAACTATATAAACAGTCTTTTACCTTCTGAATAATAAAAGTTTAAACCTTATGCAGAATTACCGCACCAGTGATAAGGCGTATTGAATTACAGGCATATAATTAAGATAACAGCTTTAAAAAAAATGTATTTATAGTATTGACCCATATCAGTATCGAACTGGATCAGATTGAATCCGATCGAAATGTGATAATCGATTCTAACTCTTAAGAATTGGAGTTGAATTGATACCCAGCCATAATATGGCGGACGTCTATTTAGGGTTGGGTTTACGGTAAGATGTAAGAAAACATCGACACTCCAATATATCGCAATATTTTGTGTCATGTGCCAAGTATTTATTTATTTTTGACAATTTGACAGGGACCATTAAATATGACAGTAATTTTTTGTAGTGAAAATAAAAGTATGATTGGCCGTTTTCACCTTCTTTGTTCCAGTGGATCAACTGGATCTAATAATAAAACTGGATGTGTTCTGAATGAAACAGGTCGGAGTGTTTGGGATGCGTAAACAGTTTTTAGGTTCTGGAAATAATGACGTGTGGTATCGCAATAGATCACATCGTCCCGATTGTGTCGTGATCCACATCCTATCGCCAGATTCTTGCCAATACACACGCCTAGTTTAAAGGTATGGATGAATTGTTCAGGTTAGGCATAAATCCAGCTACTAAAAAAAAAAAAAAAAAAATCAATGGACGGTCCGAATATGAGTAGCAATACAAACTCGTGTGTACCTGGCGGTGGGGGGCAGTGTTGAATCATCAGTTGCTGGGCAGATTCCAGGCCTTCAAGCAAAGACATCATGGAGTCCAGAACAAACAGCTGACGCCACAGAACCTTCTGCACACGCCGACTCTCCTACACACACACACACATCCACACACCTATCAGATCTCCATGGTGATGGTTCCGTACCGGTACCAGCGGGTTGGCCCAAAGTCTAACGGTGCGTTTCAAGTTTCAAAAGCCAGCAAAGCAGAAGCTCAGCTACATGAACTTTTGACGCCCTTGAAGCGGTGCGTCAACCAATCGTCTCACTGTAGCGACGTCGCCGTTGCCTAGCCAACCACGACCCGCTAAGGCCCGCCCAGGCGCTTTGCTAGCCTCAGCCTAAAAAAAAAATATTTATCGGCGTCAAACTCGTCGCTCTGTGAGCGGTTTTTTTTTACGCTGACAAAGCGTGAGCTGTGAACGCACCATTATAGGGCCTTAAGCAGATTCTGACTCAGTGGCGCCCCCTTTCTGTTAAAACCACAACCCCAATAACAGCGTTTCATAAACATTTGGTCTAATCCGGGAAAGTAGGCGGAGTTTATTTGTCTGATCCTAAAAATCAGTCAGAGGAAATCCTTAATATTATCTGAAGCTCAAACAAAATAGAAAGGTTAAACTACATCAGTAGAGATGCAACGATAACCACTTTTGTCAAACCGAAGCGATACCGATACTTGGATCTGATGACTTGCTGATACTTCTGCCTCACACAAAAAAATGCAGTGAATTAGCAGTAGTGATTAGAGGGTGACAATTGTTCGGGATTCCCACGGGTCACGAGATTCCTGCAGGATTCCCGCGGGACGGGAGTCAATTTCATTGTTGGTAACGTGATCGGGACGGGACAGGAAATAATCCACGGGATCGGGTGGGAAACCGGAAATTATAAAAAAATTTTTTTACATTTATCTTGTCAGATATCAGGGAATTAGCTTTAAAAAATGACGCTGCGATGCGGTGCCAATGTGTGGTTATTAACTCCGCTGCAAAATGCAATTCCATGGGGTCTACTACACGGCAGCACCAAAACCGAAACTGCTACGTTGTTGCTACACCACCTGGATAAACCGCTAAGCGTATGATATCCGACTGAAAATGCGTGATTAATAGTTTGGTAGTCAGACGAATCGAGTCCATTCATGACGTGGTAAGGTGGCCAAACAACGAGAATGCAGGATATGGTTAAAGATGGCGGATAAAGCTAAATAGATGATCTTTGATACTGTGCTAGGCTATGGTTTAAGGGGGGGGGGCGCCATAGGAGGTAAATTACTAATCTACGGGATTCGGGTCGAGAGTCTTTTTTTTCATGAATGAATCGCTCCATTCTGGCTCACAGCTCGTACGAGCTGAACGAAACGAAACAACTCACCCCCTCCAGCTCACAGCTTTTTCTTCTTCTCCTTCTTCTTGGTTGGCAACCAACGTAATTTGTTTAATTTATATTTTGGATCTTTATTTTGTTGATTCACTTTTGATTTTTTGTCTGTCAGAAATGTAATTAATATTCTATTGAAAGGAAAATAAATGTTCCCTTTAGAAATCGTAATTTTTTTGCCCCCAGTTTGCTTTATTAGATAATTGTTTTATTTTTCATTCACTCATCTTAGCAGCGGGATTTGCATAAAACGAGAAAAAAATTGAGTGAAAATTTGCATTTTTTGCACTCTCTGGGCAACTGACTCAGTGACTCAAACGACTCAAAAAAACAGATTAATTTTAGTCAGTGACTCTTTCAGACTCGATTCAGTAAAAAGAAAAAAAATGTACCATCACTAATTAGCAGACAGGTTTTATTTTCTTCTCTGCTTCTTACAACAAATAACGATGACATTGATAAAAAAAAATAAAGTATTAATAAATGACCATAAATCTAAAATGTCAAGTTAAAAACGAACCTTTTCTGCATTATTGCATAGTTTCATGCCGGATAACAGACACGAGTAAATTAGACGGTATCGGTGCATCCCTATGAAGCATCATAAATATTGCAACAATAAATATTGAAAAGTAATTAATGTTTTATTCACATTTTAAAATATACATAAAATTGTAACTTAAAATTGTTAGTATATACATTTTTGTTCCTTTAAATGTTTAAATTTAAAATATATATATTTTAAATCTTATGAAATTAAAAATAGAAACTTGCTTAGTTGGTACACAGAAATTTAAACAACTGATATAAAATAATCTAAACTGAAACAAAACTAAATCAAATGCAGTAATATTCACAGCTTTATCAATGTTAACAGTCTCTGTTCACTTTCAGCATTTATGGGGCCTGGATGGGTTTAGGGGCCCCAGGAGAACTATTGGACAGGTGTTGCACCAGAATCTGTGACCCTCTAGAATCTGTGACCCATCAGAATCGGTGACCCATCAGAATCTCTGACCCATCAGAATCTCTGACCCATCAGACTCTGTGACCCATCAGAATCTGTGACCCATTAGAATCTGTGACCCATCAGACTCTGTGACCCATCAGAATCTGTGACCCATCAGAATCTGTGACCCATCAGACTCTGTGACCCATCAGAATCTGTGACCCATTAGAATCTGTGACCCATCAGAATCTGTGACCCATCAGAATCTGAGACTCTGTGACCCATCAGACTCTGTGACCCATCAGAATCTGTGACCCATTAGAATCTGTGACCCATCAGACTCTGTGACCCATCAGAATCTGTGACCCATCAGAATCTGTGACCCAACAGACTCTGTGACCCATCAGAATCTGTGACCCATTAGAATCTGTGACCCATCAGAATCTGTGACCCATCAGAATCTGAGACTCTGTGACCCATCAGACTCTGTGACCCATCAGAATCTGTGACCCATTAGAATCTGTGACCCATCAGAATCTGTGACCCATCAGACTCTGTGACCCATCAGAATCTGTAACCCATTAGAATCTGTGACCCATCAGACTCTGTGACCCATCAGAATCTGTGACCCATCAGACTCTGTGACCCATCAGAATCTGTGATCCATCAGACTCTGTGACCCATCAGACTCTGTGACCCATCAGAATCTGTGACCCATCAGACTCTGTGACCCATCAGAATCTGTGACCCATCAGACTCTGTGACCCATCAGAATCTGTGACCCATTAGAATCTGTGACCCATTAGAATCTGTGACCCATTAGAATCTGTGACCCATTAGAATCTGTGACCCATCAGAATCTGTGATGTTTAGGCATATTTAGCAGGCCAGAAACTTATGATTAGGGAAAGGACTCTGGGTAAGGGCATAAAATTCAAATTTGGTGACTCAACTCAGAATGCTCAGACACGCTAGGGTCACAGATTTTGGTGTAACACCGGAAAGTGGGCCCAGTGCACCGGTGTTCGGAACCGGCTCGGGTTCTATGGATGATTGAAACAGGTGCCGACAGTAACTGACCGTGAGGAACAGAACCGTCCCCGCTGCTTCCGCACAGTCCGGTTCGGACTCTCCGCAGGGCTCCAACAGAACCGGGTCACACCGCTGCAGAACTCTGACAGGCAGAAAAACAGACGATTTAGCGCCAGTTTCAACCAGAACCAGATTATAGTTATTCTTTTAATCCGTTTTTAAGGAAACTTACCGCCGGACCTCCGCTGCTGCTGCCGCCATCTTCTTTTCAAATCTCCCCGCTTCTCCTTCTTCTGCTGCTGTTCATCATTTCCAGCCGCTGGCAACCTGCGTACAAGCTCATTAGCGCCATCTACTGGATTCTATATGACAAAACAGCAGATAAACATAAAAAACGTATTCTTTATTTATTAGTACGAACTCTCGTTGTGACCGAACAAAACGTTGAAAATTGGTGGCTGATTCTTTGTGCAATTTTCCAGTCTTTTAGTGATTTTAAGGAGCTGTAAAACACATTAAAGTAATTAATAAATCAGGAAAAGTGGGGGTTATTCCCCCTCCATTTGCAACAGTAAATATGATATTTGGCCGAGAGTAAAATAACATTTATGATGCCGAGTTCAGGATTAATCCAACTCCGGACATCATTCCAGAAAACATTTGAATAGCGACATTCAAAAAACAAATGCCTAATAGTTTCAATACTTGGTTGCAGAAAGTACATGGGTCAACATCAAATTTAAATCGCCTTTCAAGAAATAGGTTAAAAGAGTATACATTATTAGCTTTAAATGAGTCGCCTTCACTTTTGGTAAAATATTTGATAAATGCGGAATGCGCCTTTGGTTCATAATTGTATGATAAATCCAATTTCCTGACAGAAGATCCATTGTCGTGTTGTGATAAATTATTTGCCTCAGATACTTATGGATAAAATTATTGTTACATTTTAAATCAATAAAATCAGTCATTTACCTTCAATTTTGGTAATGAAACTGTTATCTGAGAATACAAAAGTTTTTTTAATTAACTGAATCGCTTATTGTGAATTTGATTTGAAAATTGTATTCAAGTTTTTCTTTATACATATTAAGTTCTACTTGTCCACAAAAATTATTATTGATATCCAATGAGTCTCTTACAAAAAGGATATTTTTCTCAAACCAGTTTTGTATGAATATAGATTTTCTACTAGCTAAAATCGCTCTGTTACTCCATAAAGTTTCATTATGAGGTGAGAAATTATGACTGGATATAATTTTCCAAAAATTAAGTATTTATTTGTGGAACTTAGATGTAAAAATATTTTGGTGATCTCAAAAAACACAATGCAGTAGGAATTCAGTGACTCCTACTTGTTTAAATAAGGAATTTGGGATATTCAATTCAATTCACTTTTATTTCTATAGCACCAATTCACAACAAATGTAATCTAAGGGCACTTTGCAAAAAAGTCTTCCCAATACAATTATCCAAACATTCCAACCAGTTAAAGTTTTCTATGTAAGGAATCCCAGCAGACTGCATGAAGTTGTTAACTTGGGGTTGAGCCCCATTGATGCAGACTCCAACCACAGCAATTCCTCAGCAAACCCTCATACTGAGCAAGCATGTAGCGACAGTGGAGAGGAAAAACTCCCCTTTAACAGGAAGAAACCTCCAACAGAACCTGGATCAGTACAAGCGGTCATCTGCCACGACCGTCTGGGGGTCTGAGAAGACAGAGAAGAGACACAGAAAGAACAAAACAACTGAACTCGGAGTAGTTTCTATGTTAAAAAAAGTGAAAAGTTGAGAACAGGACATGGAGGATGCTCGGTCACTGGGAGCATAATCTGCACCGATGTTCCCCGTCCAGCAGGGTGGGTTATAGCTGAGCACGGTACCAGACCAGGTGGAGCTTCTATTGATAGAACAACACTGAGAGAAAACAAGGGGTGTTTCTTAATGTTAAGGCGCCTCGCCTACCCAGACACTGCCTGGGTAGGCGAGGCGCCTTGCTTACGAGGAAACTGTCCTTCCTTGGTCAAAAAAAACGGTATGGAACAGACTTACCTCACGTGACCGCTTCCAGCTTACGTTTCCTGTTTACGTCCCACCCATCGTAGTAGCATTGTAGCGTAGCGTCAACCATGGAACTGGAAATGTATAACGAGCGTTTTACTCTTTTTTTTGTGTGTATTTCAGTTAAATCAAATGTGCAAACGAATTAGTACCTGGTAGCCACCGAAGCTGCAACTAGTAAGCAACTAACCAACCATGTATAACTGCTTTGGATTTAAAAAAATAATAAAAAATAAATAAAACAAATATTTTAGATATAAGCCCGATGGTTGAAATTAGTTGGCTTACATTTAAAATAGAAATTTACCCCCGAAGTAGCTGCTGCCGGCTCCTACCGCACTGTATTCTGGGAATTTTTGAACGAGAGAAGCCATCAAGGCACGTCTGATGTATCCTTGGTAAATTAGCTAAACGGCTAACAAACGGAGAACATGAACACTGGAACGCGCTTTGGGGCTCCCTGATGACGTATCTCCTAGGCAACCGGGGCGGGACCAAGACATCAAGGCGAGGTTCCTGGGCGTTGAGGAACACCCAAGATTAACAATCGCAATAACAGCAGAAAACACATCTGGAGAGTAGTAGGAGAGAGAAGTAGCATAGTGAAGAAAAGTGGTCAGTCTGTCCCCCAACAGTCTAAGCCTACAGCAGCATAACTACAGAGATAACTCAGGATAACCTAAGCCACTCTAACTATAAGCTTTATCAAAAAGGAAGGTTTTAAACTATACTCTGGATTTAACAGGGAGCCAATGGAGAGAAGCTAAAACAGGAGAAATCTGATCTCTCTTTTTAATATTCATCAGAACTCTTTCTGCAGCATTTTGGATCAACTGAAGACTTTTAATTGCATTTTGTGGACTTCCTGATAATAAGGAAAAACCACATGGAGTCTTTGTGCATCATTAGGGATTTTAACCACTTGATTTTGAACGTGCCAACCATGGCTTCAAAATACCACCTTCGTCATAACTCTTCACTAGCTGAGATCTTTTAAGATAAAGTAAAATATGTAGATCATTTTACGAATTGTTTCCCTGTACGTTTTCTTTCTATCCATCAGTGTTTTTTTATTTCTACCCTACAGATTTGCCTGTTAAACCTTTTCTCGTTGTTGGCAATTCGAATAGAGGCTGATTTGATGTTTGCCTGATTTATGAACAGAGCTGGGAAGAGTAGCCAAAAACTGATCTCAAGTAAGAGTATAAAACAGTGATAAAATAATAATAATGTAGCACTAACAGCATAAGTTCTGTTGTATATTGTGCTAAATGATTAGTGGTTCTGGTTTTCTCATGGATATAAAGAGATTTTCTAAATGGTTTTGGTTAACATTAGGGATGTAAAAAATACTGATATGCCAAAATTGTATCAATATTCAAAAGCAATGTAGTAAATTTATTTTTTGAATGATCGTAAAATAAAATAAAAGTATGACTGGTAGTTGGTGGCTGTTTTCACCTTCTCTGTTCCTGGATTGACTCGATCTGGTAATAAAACTGGATGTTTTAAGTATGAAACTGGTTGTAGTGTTCAGAATGATGTGACAGTTACTCTACAGTTAAATTCAGGTGTAAAAATCACCATATATAGTCTTTCTATTATTGTATATAGTAACATATCGCCCCCCCCAGTATTGTGATACACGTATCATATAACCAGATTCTTGCCAATACACATAGTTAACATGATGTTTCACTAAATCTATCAGCTGGTCGCAACCATCGACTGCTAAACACAGCTGCAGCAGATATTATGAAGCAAATTAAAATCAAATAAAAGATTAACGACAGATGCTGCAGCATAAATGTTAATTAAAAAAACACATCCAACAGGAAAAATTAAGAGAAAAGAGTTTGTCTAGAAAAAAAAAAAACGACTGCAGAAAATACAATAAGTCGCGTGAATTTAAAAGTTTAGCTAAAAAATATCAAAATGAAAAAAATAAAAATAAATATGAAAGTACTACCTGATCTGCTGCATAAATAAATGGATAATAATAAAATGTGGAAACGAGCTGCAGGTGCAGACCAGGCTGTCCTCTCAGATCACATGACCTGACGCTGCTGATGGCTCTGCAGCTCGGAAGCTAACGGTCTAGCGGATCTTAACGGGGTTCCGAGCAGCGTCCGAACCGGACCGAGCCCGAACTTTGGCCTGCTGACCTGCAGCCGGGAGGATGAGCTAATCAGTGGAGAGAAACAGAGGCTGTTGGGTGGGACCAGTCCGTCTTACCTGTGCAGGTGTGTGACGGTGATGCGGCGGGTTAGTTGCTAGCAGGCGGAGCTAGCTGCCCCCGCAAACATGATCTCAGGTTCTGGGAGTCTTATAGGCTAACTGTGGGTGGTTCTGGGATTCCTGGTAGTTCTGGATCCGGAGATGGGTCTTTATGTTATAGCAGGAGGTTTAGCATAGCTCCACGGATGACGTTAGCCTGTTAGCCTAGCTTCTTGTTAAAATTCGGGCCGTGTTAGCCTCATGCTAACGGGGCTAGCTTAAGATGAAAGAAGCTGATAGGTGACGCGGTTCCGAGTCCGCCGGTGTGAGGATGACCGGTCCAGATCTGGGACAGCGTGGGTCTCATTTCAGACCGGCCCGCTTTATATCATCTATTTTAGGGATGCGCCGACACTGCATCGGCCGAGCCCCTTAAAAAAAAAAAATCTAATTCGTCCTTACAAGCAGAGAAGAAAATAAAACCTGTCACGGCATTTTCTGTGTGGATAAAGTATCATCAGTGGTACTCGGTATAAGAAAGATTCGGTGTTGGTTTAAAAAAAGTGGTTATTGTTTCATCCCTGATTAAAATGATGTAGCTACTTATAGCACCTTATTAAAGGCACAGAAACACACTGTTATGTAAAGCCTTGCATAATTTTTCTAAAATATTTCCAATTCTGTATAAATGAAGGTTAACTGCGTCACTAGGCAGATTTAATTCAGCTACATTATTATTTACATCCCTTAACAATTTCTGATGGAACATGTGTTTCTTTTTACCTGGTCCGGGTGGAACATGTGTTTCTTTTTACATGGTCCAGGTGGAACATGTGTTTCTTTTTACCTTGTCCCGATGGAACATGTGTTTCTTTTTACCTGGTCCAGGTGGAACATGTGTTTCTTTTTACATGGTCCTGTTGGAACATGTGTTTCTTTTTACCTGGTCCAGGTGGAACATGTGTTTCTTTTTACCTGGTCCTGATGGAACATGTGTTTCCTTTTACCTGGTCCAGGTGGAACATGTTTCTTTTTACCTTGTCCCGATGGAACATGTGTTTCTTTTTACCTTGTCCCGATGGAACATGTGTTTCTTTTTACCTTGTCCAGGTGGAACACGTGTTTCTTTTTACCTGGTCCAGGTGGAACATGTGTTTCTTTTTACCTGGTCCTGATGGAACATGTGTTTCCTTTTACCTGGTCCTCATGGAACATGTGTTTCTTTTTACCTGGTCCTCATGGAACATGTGTTTCTTTTTACCTGGTCCGGGTGGAACATGTGTTTCTTTTTACCTAGTCCAGGTGGAACATGTGTTTGTTTTTAGCTGGTCCAGGTGGAACATGTGTTTCTTTTTACATGGTCCTTTTGGAACATGTGTTTCTTTTTACATGGTCCTTTTGGAACATGTGTTTCTTTTTACATGGTCCTGTTGGAACATGTGTTTCTTTTTACATGGTCCAGGTGGAACATGTGTTTGTTTTTACCTGGTCCAGGTGGAACATGTGTTTCTTTTTACATGGTCCTGTTGGAACATGTGTTTCTTTTTACATGGTCCTGTTGGAACATGTGTTTCTTTTTACCTGGTCCAGGTGGAACATGTGTTTCTTTTTACATGGTCCAGGTGGAACATGTGTTTCTTTTTACCTGTTCCAGGTGGATCATGTGTTTCTTTTTACCTGGTCCAGGTGGAACATGTGTTTCCTTTTACCTGGTCCTGATGGAACATGTCTTTCTTTTTACCTGGTCCTGATGGAACATGTTTCTTTTTACCTTGTCCCGATGGAACATGTGTTTCTTTTTACCTGGTCCTGTTGGAACATGTGTTTCTTTTTACATGGTCCTGTTGGAACATGTGTTTCTTTTTACATGGTCCAGGTGGAACATGTGTTTCTTTTTACCTGGTCCAGGTGGAACATGTGTTTCTTTTTACCTGGTCTGGGTGGAACATGTGTTTCTTTTTACATGGTCCTTTTGGAACATGTGTTTCTTTTTACATGGTCCTGTTGGAACATGCGTTTCTTTATACATGGTCCAGTGGAACATGTGTTTGTTTTTACCTGGTCCAGGTGGAACATGTGTTTCTTTTTACATGGTCCTGTTGGAACATGTGTTTCTTTTTACCTGGTCCAGGTGGAACATGTGTTTCTTTTTACATGGTCCAGGTGGAACATGTGTTTCTTTTTACCTGGTCCAGGTGGAACATGTGTTTCTTTTTACCTTGTCCAGGTGGAACATGTGTTTCTTTTTACCTGGTCAGGAACTGTTTCACCCAAACACCCCCGAACATGTGTTTTCTTACCTGTCCCGATGAACATTCACAACATTTCTTTTACCTTGTCCGATGGAACATGTGTTTCTTTTTACCTGGTCCTGATGGAACATGTGTTTCCTTTTACCTGGTCCAGGTGGAACATGTGTTTCTTTACCTTCCAGGTGGAACATTGTTTCTTTTTACTGTCCAGGTGGAACATGTGTTTCTTTTTACCTGGTCCAGGTGGAACATGTGTTTCTTTTTACCTGGTCCAGGTGGAACATGTGTTTCTTTTTACCTGGTCCAGGTGGAACATGTGTTTCTTTTTACCTTGTCCGGATGGAACATGTGTTTCCTTTTACCTGGTCCAGGTGGAACATGTGTTTCTTTTTACCTTGTCCCGATGGAACATGTGTTTCTTTTTACCTGGTCCAGGTGGAACATGTGTTTCTTTTTACCTTGTCCTGGAACATGTGTTCTTTTTACCTGGTCCAGATGGAACATGTGTTTCTTTTACCTGTCCGTGGAACATGTGTCACCGTCCAGGTGGAACATGTGTTTCTTTTTACCTTGTCCCGATGGAACATGTGTTTCTTTTTACCTGGTCCTGATGGAACATGTGTTTCCTTTTACCTGGTCCAGGTGGAACATGTGTTTCTTTTTACCTGGTCCAGGTGGAACATGTGTTTCTTTTTACCTTGTCCCGATGGAACATGTGTTTCTTTTTACCTGGTCCTGATGGAACATGTGTTTCCTTTTACCTGGTCCAGGTGGAACATGTGTTTCTTTTTACCTTGTCCCGATGGAACATGTGTTTCTTTTTACCTGGTCCAGGTGGAACATGTGTTTCTTTTTACCTGGTCCTGATGGAACATGTGTTTCCTTTTACCTGGTCCTCATGGAACATGTGTTTCTTTTTACCTGGTCCGGGTGGAACATGTGTTTCTTTTTACCTAGTCCAGGTGGAACATGTGTTTGTTTTTAGCTGGTCCAGGTGGAACATGTGTTTCTTTTTACATGGTCCTTTTGGAACATGTGTTTCTTTTTACATGGTCCTGTTGGAACATGTGTTTCTTTTTACATGGTTCAGGTGGAACATGTGTTTCTTTTTACCTGGTCCAGGTGGAACATGTGTTTCTTTTTACCCGGTGGAACATGTGTTTCTTTTTACACCTGGAACATGTGTTTCTTTTTACATGGTCCTGTTGGAACATGTGTTTCTTTTTACATGGTCCAGGTGGAACATGTGTTTCTTTTTACCTGGTCCAGGTGGAACATGTGTTTCTTTTTACATGGTCCAGGTGGAACATGTGTTTCTTTTTACCTGGTCCAGGTGGAACATGTGTTTCCTTTTACCTGGTCCAGGTGGAACATGTGTTTCTTTTTACCTGGTCCTGATGGAACATGTGTTTCTTTTTACCTGGTCCAGGTGGAACATGTGTTTCTTTTTACCTTGTCCCGATGGAACATGTGTTTCTTTTTACCTGGTCCAGGTGGAACATGTGTTTCTTTTTACATGGTCCTGATGGAACATGTGTTTCTTTTTACCTTGTCCAGGTGGAACATGTGTTTCTTTTTACCTGGTCCAGGTGGAACATGTGTTTCTTTTTACCTGGTCTGGGTGGAACATGTGTTTCTTTTTACATGGTCCTTTTGGAACATGTGTTTCTTTTTACATGGTCCTGTTGGAACATGCGTTTCTTTTTACATGGTCCAGGTGGAACATGTGTTTGTTTTTACCTGGTCCAGGTGGAACATGTGTTTCTTTTTACCTGGTCCAGGTGGAACATGTGTTTCTTTTTACCTTGTCCCGATGGAACATGTGTTTCTTTTTACCTGTCCTCCTTTTACCTGGTCCAGGTGGAACATGTGTTTCTTTTTACCTGGTCCTGATGGAACATGTGTTTCCTTTTACCTGGTCCAGGTGGAACATGTGTTTCTTTTTACCTTGTCCCGATGGAACATGTGTTTCTTTTTACCTGGTCCAGGTGGAACATGTGTTTCTTTTTACATGGTCCAGGTGGAACATGTGTTTCTTTTTACCTTGTCCCGATGGAACATGTGTTTCTTTTTACCTGGTCCTGATGGAACATGTGTTTCTTTTTACCTGGTCCTGATGGAACATGTGTTTCTTTTTACCTTGTCCCGATGGAACATGTGTCTCCTTTTACCTGGTCCAGGTGGAACATGTGTTTCTTTTTACCTTGTCCCGATGGAACATGTGTTTCTTTTTACCTGGTCCAGGTGGAACATGTGTTTCTTTTTACCTGGTCCTGATGGAACATGTGTTTCCTTTTACCTGGTCCAGGTGGAACATGTGTTTCTTTTTACCTTGTCCCGATGGAACATGTGTTTCTTTTTACCTGGTCCAGGTGGAACATGTGTTTCTTTTTACATGGTCCAGGTGGAACATGTGTTTCTTTTTACCTGGTCCATGGAACATGTGTTTCTTTTTACCTGGTCCTGATGGAACATGTGTTTCCTTTTACCTGGTCCAGGTGGAACATGTGTTTCTTTTTACCTGGTCCTGATGGAACATGTGTTTCTTTTTACCTGGTCCAGGTGGAACATGTGTTTCTTTTTACCTGGTCCAGGTGGAACATGTGTTTCTTTTTACCTGGTCCTGATGGAACATGTGTTTCTTTTTACCTGGTCCTCATGGAACATGTGTTTCTTTTTACCTGGTCCGGGTGGAACATGTGTTTCTTTTTACCTAGTCCAGGTGGAACATGTGTTTGTTTTTAGCTGGTCCAGGTGGAACATGTGTTTCTTTTTACATGGTCCTTTTGGAACATGTGTTTCTTTTTACATGGTCCTTTTGGAACATGTGTTTCTTTTTACATGGTTCAGGTGGAACATGTGTTTGTTTTTACCTGGTCCAGGTGGAACATGTGTTTCTTTTTACATGGTCCTGTTGGAACATGTGTTTCTTTTTTGTTGGAACATGTGTTTCTTTTTACCTGGTCCAGGTGGAACATGTGTTTCTTTTTACCTGGTCCAGGTGGAACATGTGTTTCTTTTTACATGGTCCTGTTGGAACATGTGTTTCTTTTTACATGGTCCTGTTGGAACATGCGTTTCCTTTTACTTGGTCCAGGTGTAATGTGTTCCGAGCGACCTCTAGTGGCTGATTGACGCCACGGCAGGTTTTCCTGTTGTGTTTGTGGTAAAAACGTTTCATAATAACAGTCAGAAGCTGTATTTCTGTTCCCACCCTTCTGGTCAGGGTTAGGGTCTCATTTCAGTTCATTTGGGGAAACAGAAAAGTTTGTTTTATTCCAGATAAATAGATAAATTTTATAGATTTGTTATTTTACCTGGTTCTATTTTCCAGTTCGTCTCTGCTGATGACGCGTTAACAGGAATTTCTGTTGTCTTCCAGGGTTCAGGAGTTCAGGTGTCGTCAGCAGCAGGATGCCCATCCCTCCCCCTCCCCCCCCCCCAGCTGGAACCCCTCCTCCCCCCACCTTCAGTCAGGTGAGCGTCCTCCTTTTTCTGTTCTCTCACTGGGTGGGGGGGGTCAGCAGAACTGTCACAGATGTCACTAAGCGACTGACGGTGTCCCCCTCCCCTCATCAGGCCAACACCACCCCTCCCAAGCTGAACAGGGAGGAGGTCAAAGGTCGCGGCGCCTTGCTGTCGGACATCTGCAAAGGCACAAAGCTGAAGAAGGTGGCGGTGGTGAACGACCGCAGCGCTCCTCGGCTCGACAGTAAGACTCAAACACCAAAGAGCCAAACACCTCCCACAGAGCACCCATACATTCGCTTATACCAGTACCTACACCAGCCCAAACAGCAGGGGGCGCTGTCTGAGGAGGCCAGGAAGAAGGCCGGAGAAGCGAGCTCCTCCCCGTCCCTCGACAGTAAGACTCTGTGTTTCTGAGCTAGCTTAGAGCGGCTGCAGGAGGCTGCGTTCAGGTTTAATCAGCCGCTAAGGTCCGAGTCCACAGACGGGTGGGGGGGTGGAGTCGGCTGTCCTGAGGTCGTGACCTCGTGGCTGAATGTTGGAAACTCAAAACCTCTCTCCTCGTTGACCTCCAACGGCCAGTCGAAGCAACCAGACCGGCGGGTCTCTTCCGCCGCTCCGGTTGTCCTGCCGTTGCCATGGTGACCGGTATGTTAGGCCCCTCCTCTCACAGACCAACAGATCAGCTCAAATTAGCATATTAAAGGGAATATATCATGCTATTTTACAGCTTTCAACTTCGATGTAGAAGCAGGAGGTTCCCCCATCATTCACCTAAACCGGAGACTAATCTTATTTAAACAGATTCCAGACTAGTTAGAAATGGGTTTCTGTGTTAACCGTAGAATCAGACCACAAGTGAGAATCTCATTTCTAAAGGCATGAAAGTGATTTAATTTCCATTATTCTTGTGTTGAAATTGAAATAATTTTTTTGCAGTATTTATAATAAATTCATAATCCTATTAAAGATACAACCTTTTTAATCAGAGATATCGAACTTGAATATTTTGTATGAAAAACTCCAGCGACCACTCTGGTGGGGTTTTTTTTTAGGAAAAAATTGCATTACCAGATGTTGACTTGTTTTTGCACGATATAGGCCCTTCAATACTTTTATGTTTTAAAATCTACAAAGGTTTGAACTGTCAGATTTTTAAAAGTAGTGAGGAATATGAGAAGAATGTTTCGCGCTCCTTCGGTTTTGCTTCTATTTTCCGTTCAGCTTCGTCTTTTAAGCTCATCTGCGCAGAATTGCGACAAAATACGAGAACTGTGAGGAGTTCTGCTGTTTCGTCGGCCCTCCTGCAAAAATTACACTTTTTGAGGAAACGACGCGTGCGCTCACCGCAGCGTTTACCCCCCTACTCCACCCTCACCAATAGGACTCATCAGGATGATTCCTTGCTGCCTGAAAGCAGCCAAAAAGGCCATGTTCTGTGTCTCAGAAAATCAGAATAAATCGGTGAAAATTTAAAGTATTGAAGACTAGGGATGGGTACCGTTAAAGCGTGCCGCACATGAGAGCGATCTGCTGAGCTAACGGTCATTCCAGGCCGTTAGCTCAGCAGCTAGCTAGCCGTTTGTGGCTAATTTTTGGTCAGTTTTCTGCCTCATGAAGCGCTGAGGTGAAAATCAAGTAGGTTTGATATTTTTCGCCTCCCGAGGCGAGAAACTCTGCGCTCAAATATTCAAGCGACCAATGAAAACACGGTCTCCGATCACATGATTCCAAGATGGCCGCCCACGGAGAAGATTACATTTTAGAAGATAAAGATTGACATTTCGCTGGTGCGATGACGCTTAATCAACATAATGAGTAGCAGCATTTCCAACATCTCGGTCTCCGTGTCATTCCGTTTTCTGAGGTGAGGGACAGGGGCAGCCATCTTGGAATCATGTGATCAGAGACCGTGTTTTTATTGGTCGCTTGAAAAATATCAAACCTGTTTGATTTTCACCTTAGCGCCTCATGAGGCAGAAAACGCACCAAAAATTAGCCAATCAGCGAGCTATCTGCTAAGCTATCTGCTGGGCTATCTGCTTGGCTATCTGCTGGGCTATCTGCTAAGCTATCTGCTGGGCTATCTGCTAAGCTATCTGCTGGGCTATCTGCTAAGCTATCTGCTGGGCTATCTGCCTGGCTATCTGCTGAGCTATCTGGTAAGCTATCTGCTGGGCTATCTGCTGGGCTATCTGCTGGGCTATCTGCTGGGCTATCTGCTGGGCTATCTGCTGGGCTATCTGCTAAGCTATCTGCTGGGCTATCTGCTAAGCTATCTGCTGAGCTATCTGCTAAGCTATCTGCTGAGCTATCTGCTAAGCTATCTGCTAAGCTATCTGCTGGGCTATCTGCTAAGCTATCTGCTGGGCTATCTGCTGGGCTATCTGCTGGGCTATCTGCTAAGCTATCTGCTGGGCTATCTGCTAAGCTATCTGCTGGGCTATCTGCCTGGCTATCTGCTGAGCTATCTGGTAAGCTATCTGCTGGGCTATCTGCTGGGCTATCTGCTGGGCTATCTGCTGGGCTATCTGCTGGGCTATCTGCTAAGCTATCTGCTAAGCTATCTGCTGGGCTATCTGCTGGGCTATCTGCTAAGCTATTTGGTAAGCTATCTGCTAAGCTATCTGCTGGGCTATCTGCTGAGCTATCTGCTGAGCTATGCGCTGGGCTATCTGCTAAGCTATCTGCTAAGCTATTTGGTAAGCTATCTGCCTGGCTATCTGCTGAGCTATCTGCTAAGCTATCTTCTGGGCTATGTGCTGAGCTATCCGCTAAACTATCTGCTGAGCAAAGGGCCTGGAATGACTGTTAGTTCAGCAGATTGCTCTCGTGTAGGCGGCTTAAGGATTTATCGACACTACTACTCTTAACGGTACTCCTTATCGATCCGGTACTTTATCGGTATCCTTATCTGTACTTTTTTTTTGTTTGTTTTTTGGAAAGACTAAAACAAAATGGGAAAAAAACAAATAATGAATGATAATTATTTTATTTTTAACAATTGAAACAGCAAAGCACAGAAAAAATTAAAATAAAAAGTACAAAATGAATAACACAATAAAAACACTATATTAGCCAGAGCTTCTCAATTTTCTGCCGTGCCCCCCTAGGGAACAGAAATGTTTTTTGCTTTATTTTTTTACTGTTCCCCAGACTCCAGTGAAACAATGTCAGTGTTTTATGTTTAGCGCTGTTCCAGCAGCGTTCTCTTTGCGTTTTTTTCCCTGACAGAGCTCGTTTCCTCTCCTTGTTTCTAATGTGTCCATTTACTATCACTGGTCATCACCATTTATTCAAGGATTGTTCTCCTGATTCATAAACGTCTCTGATCCTCACGCTAAGCATCAAATTTTTATTTTATTTTTTTGGGGGGGGGGTTCGTGTTTTAGTTTTCTTTAGTAAAATTCCGCGATTCCATCTCTCTTTCCCAGAATTTTGGATCATTTCGTTCGCATATCTGCCATCGTAACTGTTGGGCGGAGCTTCCTACGAGTGCAGCAGTAGCTCCTCCCACCTTCAGTCCCTGCGGCGTGTGTTTGTTAAGGAGGTGTGGGCTGCCAATACATGAGGTGTTTCTCAATGTCGACTGCTTACGAGGACATTGTCCTTCCTTGGTCAAAGAAAACGGTCTGGAACAGACTTACCTCACGTGATCGCGGCTGCCGGCTTAAGTGCTCTTTTTACTTCCCACCTGTCGTAGTAGCACTGTTGCGTAGAAATATTACTTCAGCCATGGAACTGGAAATGTGTAACGAGCGTTTAACTTTTGGTCAGTTAAATCAAATGTGTAAGCGAATTAGTACCTGGTAGCCACCGAAGCTGCAACTACTAAGCAACTAACCGACCATATATAACTGCTTTGGATCTAATAAATAATAATAACAGAAATAAAACAAACATTTTAATAATGAGCCCAATGGCTAAAATTAGTCGACTTGCATTTAAAACGGAAATTTACCCCCAAAGAAGCTGCTGCCGGCTCCTACCGCGCTGCATTCTGGGAACTTTTTTTGACCAAGAGAGAAGCCATCAAGGCACGTCTGATGTATCCTTGGTCAGTTAGCTAAACGGCTAACAAACGGAGGACATGAACATTGGAACGCGCTCCAATGATGACGTATCTCCTAGGCAACTGGGGCGGGGCCAAGGCATCAAGGCGAGCTTCCTGGGCGTTGAGAAACACCCAGAGTTTGGCTTGTATTTATATCTTCCGTAAAAGATGAAGACGACCTTAATTTTACCGTTAGGAGGACAGATAAGGCTGAAGCTTATTGGTCCGATTTAATACCGGGTTTCGGTACCCATCCCTATTGGAGACACGTTTTACATAATATTTTTCAGTTACATGTTACATCTTTATGAATTATACCGTAAAAAGTGTTTTTGTTACTTTGTTTGAGAGTCAGTGCATCTATTTTGTTTCATAATTTTCAGAGGTTGCTTCATATTTATCCTGTTTTGTTGCGTTTTTTCTGGAGAGTGCCTAAATATGCCGAGCTTCTGCTGATTTATGTTTTTTTTGTTCTGCAAATTACGACTGAAAGCTCATATTTGCCCGATAGAGTGAATAAATGCCACAGTGCGATTCAAAAGGCAGTTTTTGCCTGTTTTGGGTTTTTTTTTACCCCCGGGGGGTCGTCAGAGTGGGGGACCCCAAAAAAGGTTGAGAACCACTACACTGATTTAACCGTAAAGTCGATCTTTGGTGTTCAGTAGCAGTTCCCTGGAATGGCCTCCATGTGGCACTGGTTCCTACCTGGGGAGGTGTGGCGTGTCCCATCTCCTCCTGTTTGTTTCTCTTTCCTCATCCGATCCATTCCTGTTTGTCCCGACATTTCTGTTCTCCCAGTCAGGCTTCAGACAGGTGTGTGTGTGTGTGTGTGTGTGTGTGTGTGTTAGACACGAACAGGTGGACAGGTGACGGAGCGGCTGCTTAAACAGACGCTGCAGCTTCCTGCAGCTGCTGCTAGCTGAGGCGTCTGCCGTCTGCCTCGGTGTCGACCCGGACGATTCCGGGACGCGCACCTTCAGGTGTCGGACGGTCCAATCGGTTGCCTTCCTTTCTCACCTGCTGTGGCGCACACCTGGCTGGACGGCAGACTCCTCAGACTGTCTGCTCTTCAAGGTGTTTCAGTTTTTAGTTCGTCTGTAAACTTCTGCAGGATGTGTATCTGATCATTGGGATGGGCTTTGTGGGCGGAGCTCAAAGTGGAGGGGAGGGGCTTATAAATGTCTCTGTAGGCAGAATAAACTGGTTGTTCTTGATTACCTGTGCACCCCTGATCACCTGTGATGTCACTGAGTATTAACATGTTTCTGACTGTTTGTTGTGCTGGCGATGATGTCATCGGAGCTGCGTGGGAGCGTAAAACACTTTAATTTTACCGTCTCACTCCACCCCATCCCACCTCATCTCACCTCAGTGTCTGACGTAGTTCATCGACTTCACCTGCATCCCGCCTCGCACTAACTCATCCTAGAGCACAGCGGTGACGTCACACCCTCAGCTTTTACTCACCTGTCCAATGGTTGTGGTTCCCAGAGCCCAAAGGAGGCGGAGGCGGAGCCCCGGGAGCCAATGACGGCGCGGCAAGAAGTCCTTCAGGCTCCGCCCCTCCGATCGGAGGCCTGTTCTCAGGCGGAGTTCCCAAACTGAAGCCAGTCGGAGGTCAGAAGCTTCCACCTTTCGTTTAGCTTCCACGTTTTATCTGATTGTTTTAAACTGGATTTAATGTGCTCCACTGACACGCGGCTGGAGGGAAGATGATTCGGCATTTTAAACACCTGAAAAGTGTTGGGGTTAGGCTGAGAACATCAGTGTTGTCCACTGGTTCTCAGCTTTAACAGATCTGGACTTTGACTAGGCCGTTCTTACTCAAGAATCGTCTTTAATCTAAACCAGGGCTGCCCAAAGTTTTTCCCCTCAGTGGGCCAAAAGGAAAATGTAATGTAGTTATATTGACACCAAACGCTAACTTTCCTTTCTGTGTAAATAGGATTAAACAACACATGACAAATAAGTCATTTTTAGCACATATTTAAACTCTAGATTTGACTGAATTAGTACTGATGTCAGTAAAAATGATCTTTCTTTCAACATATTTTTAAATATCTACAGTTGTTCCCGTTTCATGTTGATCATAGCTGCTTAAGCTAGCAGCCTGCCTAGCGACCTGCGAACATGGAGGTACTTTGACACAGTCCCATGTGGCAGCAAAGGCTTATGGGATATTGTATAAATTAATAAAACATGACTATTTCTAGTCTAGATGTCCCTTTTAAGTTGCTTTTATTTCAGTTTTAAGCCTGATTTTTGACATTTAAAATATAATGTAGTCACCGCAAATGAGGACTGTTTGAGCCCAAATATATATTTATTGGGTCCACTTATAAATAGTGGTGCGACTACTGGAATTATCATGATGCATGATTTTTTTTCCTCATTTGTTGGGGTGTTTTAGCTGTGTTTTCTTAAAACCAAATTGCAAAAAAAATAAATATTTTCAAAAACTGGCCTTTATTTCAATTACACCGTCCCAGAGCAGACCTGAAATCAGAGTCCGACTAAAAACAAGTAGTTTTGCCAGACTTATTGTCTTGAATCTATCCAAATTATCGTCTCCATCTTCTTTTGAGCATTACAAGCTAGCTTCAAGTTTCATGTTTTAGATCACACGTGTCAAACTCAAGGCTTGGGGGCCAAATCCGGCCCTCCATGCCCATTTATGTGGCCCTTTAAACTCTAGACGACCCTACAGATGGAAAATGTAAGTACTGTTTTTGTGCACCTCAATACAGTTTTAACAGTAAAATAAAATCAGTGTTCATTTGAACGGTCCTAAATCACATCATTGTGTAAAGATGTCCAGTATTATATAATTTTAAGACGTACTTTTGGAATGCGGAGGCTGATTTTAACGTTTTTTTTATAGTTTTATCAGTACTTTCTACGACAACCGGCCCTTTAAGGATATCCATCAACTTGATATGGCCCAAAACGGAAATTAGTTCGACAGCGCAGTTTTAGAGGATTAGATTTGTTTCAAGTAAATGCTACTTTTTTTTCTTATTTAGTCTGCATATCTAAAATTTAACTATTTTATGTTTATTTCAAGCAAAAACGGTTTTCAGATTTCATTTAAAACAAAATCCTTTCTCAGATTTTTCCAGAAATTATTCTTATTTCCAGAGATCTCAGTAAGAAAAATGTACGTGCTGCATGGACAGATAATTTCACTTGTTTCTAGTAAATTTTCACAAAAGACAAGTTTATTTATCTAGTGTAGAGGAAGTGGGGTTTTTGCAGTGCATGAACAGAAAGCGATGGATTGGCTTCACTCAGAAGGAGAAGGGACCCACACACTCGGGTCAGCACGCTTTGGACCCTCTACTGACATACGATAAAGTCGTGCATTGGTATAAAATTAATTCTTCATAAACAGAAAATGAGATTAATTGCCCAGCCATACATCCATCTTCCCAGAGCATCATGCTGCCACCAACAATTTTTTTCAGTGTGGGGATGTTGGTTTTACTACTGAAGGCAGGTGGTAACCAGGGATGGGTACCGATATCCAGTGTCCTAATGGCACCGGTTCTGACATAAACGTTAGTAACCAGACAGAAATGTCCAGAGATGTCCAACGCTGTGGATTCTGGGCCAGAACCATCAGCTTAGAGCGATTCCTTATATCATCAGAAAAGGCTAACACGGCTATCTTTGTGCAGAAAAACTGCTAAAAGTAATAGTGCTTTCAAAATAAATGCGGGTCGATTAATTCCTAGAATTAACTCGTTTTTTTTTTTACGCTATTAACGCGCACACAGAACAGCGCCGTGTTAATAATCCAGCGCGCATCACGTCAGCTCTCCTTCCTAACCAGGCAAACTACGGATTGTTGTGCAGCAGCATGTTTGTTCTAAACGACGTGAGCATTTTGTTATATCGGGTTGATATGATTATAATTTCATGAATTCTTGTATTTATGCTGATTTATGCATGTTGGTTCACTGTATGTTCATTGGGAGAACCCGCTGCGTTAAAATGTGAATTTATTCCGTTAAAGTGATGCTTTCGGGCTAAAATAATGCTAATTTAATAGCGGAAGTAGGTGTGTAGAACTTCACAATAAGAGCGTTCAATTCCTGATGCGATGAACTGGATTATCTTCTGAGTATTTATGGGAAAATAGTAAATTATATTTGGTTTATGTGACGTTTAGCACAGACTCCTGATATCCGAATGTTTTATTCACATATTTTGTTTAGTTCTACTTGTATTTGTTATTAATTTTCATATAAGACCATACAGACATTGAGAATGTGATTGTGGAGTTCAGAACAAAAATTCAATTGATTTCTCCTTTATTTAATTAAAAAAAAGAGCAAATGCATTTAGAATTGTCTGTTTATTTACACTGAAAAGTTTAGTTTTTTTAATTCACAGCTACCCTGTGATTCTTTAGATCATAATTTTTTTAATTTAAAGAAAAAACACGGTTTTTGGACGAAGTTTGTATTTCACATTCTCTAAGCACCGTTATAAAAGTAGCGGTTTGGCACCGTTATCGGATAAATGCTCAACTTTATTTTCCTTCCACTTAACTTTCTGCTGCAGTGAGACAAAATGTTCGCATGCTTCCTAACCCGCTGTGCGTTTATTTCCGTGTGTGAACAGACTCCTCCTCCTCGGGACGTTCTCCTTCCACTCGTCATGCAGCGCCCCGCCCTCCCAGCCATCGCCATGACGACGCAGACAGCCCCTCCCCCCAGGCGCTGTCACCCATGGAGACGTCTCGATCTCAGCGCCCGTCGCTCCCCAACCTCTCCTCCTCTCCTTCCCCCTCCTGCCCCTCCTCCGCAGGCTCCTCCCCCTCCTCTGGCATGAAGCACTCCTCCTCAGCCCCGCCCCCTCCTCCCCCCGTCTCTCGCCGCGGTAACGCCCCCTCCCCTCCCTCCTCCTCCTATAACAGGGAGAAGCCCCTCCCACCCACGCCTAACAATACCCCCCCCATTCCCTCTAAACCTCCCCCGTCTCCTAGCAACAGCAGACGTCCCCCCACCTCCGGGGGAAACGCCCCCTCCTCCTCCAGCTCCAGTCTGGCCCCGCCCCCTCCGCCGTACCGCCTCAATAACGGCCCGACGGGAGACGGCGAGGCGGCGCCCGAGCTGCCGCAGAGACACAACTCTCTGAACAGCAAGAGGCCCGCCCCCTCACCTGGAGGCCACACCCCCAGCAGAGGCCCCGCCCCTCCGCCTCCCCCAGCGTCTCCCACGCCCTCCCAGCAGGGAGCCAACAGGCCGCCTCCCCCCATCAGGGAGCCGCCCGGCAGAGGAACAGGTGAGTGACATCATCGCCCCCCCCCCCCCCCCCCCCCCCCCACCACAAACACACACACACTGGATTCAGCCAATCAGAGGAAGGCATTGATCACCTGTCTCTCCTCAGCTCCTCCGGTTCCAGCTTCGTTGTCGTCATCGAGGGCAGGCGGCAGGGAAGCTCCGCCCCCTCCTCCCTACAGGACGCACGGTAGCCCCTCGCTCTCTTCGGACCCTCCCTCCAGAGGAAAACCTCCCCCCCCGCCCTCCCGCACCCCGGCTGTTCCTCCCCCGCCCCCCCCTCCTCTCCGTAACGGACACTCCTCCTCCGTTCCTCGCTCTTTTGTCGGTGAGTCCGTCTGTCCCCGTGTCTTTCCTCTCGGCTCGGTCCGTTAGTTAGTTAGAGGCCCGGCTGACTCCATGTTGTCAGAATCGTTAAAACGCTGATCCTCCGTCTCCTTCTGCAGACGACTTTGAGTCCAAATATTCCTTCCATCCTCTGGATGATTTCCCTCCTCCAGACGAGTACCGACGCTTCACCAAGATCTACCCGAGCCAAGCCAGCAGAGGTACGACCCGCCGGACCTCAGGAAGCTCCTCCTCTTTATCATAAGCCCATCCTCTTTAGCATAAGCTCCTCCTCTTTACCATAAGCCCATCCCCTTTGTCATAAGCCCCTCCTCTTTAACATAAGCTCCTTCTCTTTATCATTAGCCCATCCTCTTTAACATAAGCTCCTCCTCTTTACCATAAGCCCATCCCCTTTGTCATAAGCCCCTCCTCTTTAACACAAGCTCCTCCTCTTTACCATAAGCTCCTCCTCTTTCTAAGCTCCTCCTCTTTATCATAAGCCCATCCCCTTTGTCATAAGCCCCTCCTCTTTAACATAAGCTTCTCCTCTTTACCATAAGCCCATCCCCTTTCTCATAAGCCCCTCCTCTTTCTAAGCCCCTCCTCTTTCTCATAAGCTCCTCCTCTTTCTCATAAGCTCCTCCTCCTTAATAGTCATCTGAAGCTTTTCTCTGACTGATAAATTAGTGTCAGAATGACCTTTGACCCCTTCATGACTCATTCGAGCCGTTCGGGGTCAGAAGTATACATACAGGTTTAATTACTGAGTTAATCGTTCCGTGTCTCCTGATTGGTTGACGACCTGTTTCTGTTTCAGTGACGAGGGGAGCTCCTCCTCTTCCTCCTGTGGGCAGGTGAACTTCCAGCTCCTCCCCTTTCACACCTGCTCCTTCCTCCACCTCATCCACACCGACGGCTGATTGGCTGAGAAGATGCGCTGCAGCTCGACCAATCAGAGAGAGGCTTTGCGCCGCGTCTTCCTCCAGGTGTTGGTTTCTGTTTGCACCTGCACTTTTAGTTTGGCCTTCCTGCTGGTTCTGATGGGACCGGATCAAACCGGGCCGCTGGCGCCGGCAGAATCCAGCCGAAGGATGAAGATCGGTTTGTTCTTAAAACACTAATCAATGCCCTGATGTGTGCCTGGTTCTGGTTCTGCTCGGTCCACAAACTGAACTGGGATCAGATCCTTCCACGAAGGAATACCAACCTGTAAATATCATCATCAGCCGGGCCGGTTCCGGACCAGTTCGGCGGTTCTGTTAGTGCCAACATGGACTGAGGTCATGTGATCGATACCGGGCCTGTTCCACATCGTTTCCCATGATTCACAGCAGGAAACGGCTGCTTCTGATTGGTTCTGCTGAGACCGAATCGCAGCAGAACCCGGATCCTGCTGCTGGTTCTGACACGATGAGGGCGGATTTTTTACACGGATCACAGCCGGAAGCATCAGAACCTCCAGGTCCAGTTTCTCCAGGACCAATCAGAGGTGAAATCTGCTCTCTGATTGGTCAGAAACCCGCTGCGGTAGTTTAACCCAGAAGGTTCTGGAGATCTCACCGGGTCAGAACCATCATCAGTCTGAACATTCTGGGGGGAAATCTGTAATCTGACCCGATTAGACTATGAATGATGGTTCCGATGGACCAGAACGTTTTCCATATCGACGAACCGCAAGGTTACGGTTCTGGTTCTGAAGTCACCGTCTCAAAGCTTCTGGAAAAGTTACAAAAACATCCGAGCGTTTTTTTTTTATCCGTGGTGATATTTTTGGAAAATGTCCAACGTTACGGGATGAGAGGAAATGTTCTGATAAAACTGAATCATTTGGACCTCGGTCTGGTTCTGTCTAGAACCTGAACCCAGGAGGAAATCTTAGCTTAACTTTATTAATAAATATTATTAACGACAATGAGCCCAGTTCTGATGCCGGCAGGATGTAAAGTTTAATCCTCCTCCTGTTATTCCTGATCCGCCGGTTCTGGTTCTGGTTCTGTGCATATCTGTAAGGAATGAATGAAGCATCTTTCTCCTGTTACTGCCACCTGCTTGCTCCTGACCTCTGACCTCTAACATGTTCTTCCTGACGTCTCTGCATGCTGGACGTCGTCCCGTTTCCTCTTCGCGATTGGTCCCCAGACTGTGAGCGCTGCTGGATCAGAAGCCTCCTGATTGGCTGGTTTCCGATGTGTCTGAGATTGAGAACTGTGTCGCCCCCTAGCTGCAGAGGATGCAGCTTCACCCTCACATTGGTGCTGGTGTCGGTCCCAGTTTAGCAGCATGCTTTCTAACTGGTTTAACTGGTCTCTGAATAAACTCCAGCAGTTACTGATCCCTCTTTGTGTTTGACTGTTTATATATTCTGATAAATCCTGAGAATTAAAGTCCGGAAACTCCTCAGATAGAGACAGAGAGAGATAAAGAAGAAAAATACAGAAAAAAAGAAGATAGACAAAGAAAGATCAATAAAAAAGAAATAAGATAAAGACGGTAAAGATAGACAAAAAGATAAAGATGGACAGAAGAAACTTAACGAAAGACAGAAATAATATAAAGACAAACGAAGAAAAAAAGGTAAAGAAAAAGTAGAAAGAAAGATAAAGAAAAAATAAAGAAGGTAAAGAAAAGATTGATGAAAGACAAAGAAGAAACAAAAAGATGGATGGATAAAGAAGAAAAAGAAGGTAAAGAAAGAAATACGAAGAAATGTAAAGGAAGAAAAATGGATAAAAAGATGAAGAAAAAGAAAGAAAGAAAGACTTTATTAATCCGAATAGGGAAATGTTCTTGTTACAGCAGCACTCACAAACATAAATTAACACACAAAACTGTGCAAGTAAATAATCTTAATATACAAAGATGCAGGATCAAAATAATAAAATAGAATAATCCTTTATTGTCACCAAGAGGAAATTAAGTAAAGTCACACAAGACGAGGAGAAAATTAAATTCAGTATAAATAATGTAGCATTTTCTGAACCGCTTGTTCCTCCAGGTGTTCACCCTGGACAGGCGACCTGTCCATCACAGGGACACATAGAGACAGACAGGACAAACAACCATGCACACACCGAAGGACAATTTGGAGAGACTAACTAACCTGACAGGCATGTTTTTGGACTGCGGGAGGAAGCCGGAGCACCCGGAGGGAACCCACGCATGCACTAGGAGCACATGCAGAAAGACCCTGGGTCGGGATACGAACCCACAACCTTCTTGCTGCAAGGCAGCAGTGCTAACCACTGCGTCACCGTGCAGCCCATAATGTACATAAAGGCCAAAATAAAAATGACTGCAGTTATCAAAAAGTTAAATGGCCTGTGCAACTACTAGCATAATATTTAGAGGTATTTACAGAATGTGCATGTCTAGTTGTGCATTAAACGGTAAAACAAGGGGTTAAAGAATATAAAGTGAAATAAATTCACAGCGTAGATGTAAACCAGCTTCATGCATCTAGGATGCAGCAGTCCGTCACTAGTTTCCATCTGCAAATGTCTTCAATTCAGCTTTAGAGCCGTGGATAAACGTTCCTGTTATTTACCTAGCAAACATAACACGATTTAAATTCAAAAAGAAGGAATATTTACAGTCACTTGCTGCTTTTTTTATTTAGCGTTAAAGCGATAAGATAAAAGGTAGCTGGTTTGTTCCTTTTTTCCATGTTTTAACGTCTGTATTTACATTCTGATTTGATTTTAGTCGCACATGTAACATTTAAAACACAACTTCCCAAACGCATAAAAAACAGAATTAAATCATCAGGTCTTATAAAAACCAACTAATAACGCATAAAAATGAATGAATCAATGGAACATCGCATTATTTTCAGCTGTCTATAGTAGTTCTATTCTTTAAAGCGAGGGGGCGCTCTGTAAATCAGAGTGTAGATCTATTGGTTGTAGTTCTACAAAATGGAGAGGATACAAATCTTTGCAGAGCCTATGGAGTAGGGAAGAATATATAAAAAAAGTTGTTAAAGTCTCAGCATAACATTCGGAATATTTAGTTATACATAAAAATATTTATACAATAGATGTTAGCGTTAAATTTGGTCCAAATTTTGTTATGAAAAAGGGAGCCGA
The DNA here is from genome assembly GCA_028564705.1 of Apricaphanius iberus. Taxonomy (NCBI): domain Eukaryota; kingdom Metazoa; phylum Chordata; class Actinopteri; order Cyprinodontiformes; family Aphaniidae; genus Apricaphanius; species Apricaphanius iberus. The sequence goes on from JAPXFQ010000937.1 coordinate 76,403, forward strand.
TGTGAGAATCTATTGGAATAATTCTTTAGAGTTTCTTTTGCACTCATAAAATCTTATTTGGATATATTTGTTTTTCTGACGTGTGTATGTAACGTTATTTTGTCGAAACATTTATTAAAAATCTGTTCCGTTATGAAAGCTACTGTATAAATGTGTTTTCAATATTTCATTTTCTGAGATACTGAATTTGGGAATTTCATTAATTGTCAGATATAATAATGAAACTTAAAAGAAGAACATTTGAAAAAATATCAGTTTGTGTGTAATAAAATAATTTAATATAAGTTTCACTCTTTAAATGCAATCATTGAATTAATTTTTTTCCTGATATTCTAATTTTATGACCAGCGTCTGTATGATTAATTACACATGTGAAAGAGAAAAAGAAGGTGATGTTTGGGGATGCAACGATACCACTTTTTATTCATACCGACACGATACTTGTGCCCGTACCGATACTTCTACCACCCAAAATAAATGCCGTAATTTGGAATACAGGTTTTATTTTCTTATCTGCTTGGTACAACAAATGATGGTGAAACTTAAATGACCACAAAACTAAAATAACAAGTGAAAAAATAAACATTTTCTGTGAAATGATTGCAGACTTTACACATTTTAAGTATCGGTTGATTGTATCCTTTAACTTTAACCGATACAGTAAGAACGTAAAGATACCTGATACCCGTATTGGTGCATCCTTAGTCTTGTTACCTTCTCTAGTTTACGTAGATAAATATCTCTGAGTTTATTTCTGTCAATATCAGATGATTTTTTTTTAAAGAAAATATATTTTATTATCAAGTACCCCTTGCAATACCACCACGGACCACTAGGGGTATGCAGACCACCGGTTGAATTAAACTATAATATAATGTTTTCCAAAGGTTTCACTGCAGATTTTTTTTTTTTTATCGTTTCAATTTTTATGTGGTAACTAAGCATGTTCATTTGTAACAAATAATTTTGTAATTATTATTATTATTTTTTTATTAAAATAAAAATTCAAACCCATCCGGGGTTCCCCATAAATGCAGAAATATATAAGAGACGATGTTGCAATGTGCCAAAATATAAATATTGCTGCTTTTGGTTTAGTTTTGTTTTAATGTGGATGACTTTAAAAAAATCTATTGTTTATATTTGATGTTTATTTAAAAAAATAAAACGACGCTAATATATTTAAACCAAATACATTTAAAGGAAGAAAAATATAAATATCATTTTATTTTAGAATAAATGTTCATTATGGGGCTGCACTGGTTAGCACTGTTGCCTTGCAGCAAGAAGGTTGTGGGTTCTGGTCTTTCTGCGTGGAGTTTGCATGTTCTCCCCATGCATGCGTGGGTTCCCTCCAGGTACTCCAGCTTCCTCCCACAGTCCAAAAAACATGACATGTACCATTGACAGCTGGAGATAGGCACCAGCCCCCGCGACCCCTGGAGGACTAAGCGGTTCAGATCTTGATTTAAATTAAAAAATACATTTTAAAATTAATTCATGGTTTCAATCCGATGCTTTAGTTTAACCGCTCTATTTTTTTTGAGCTTCAGATTGTCTCAGATAATATTAATAATTACCTCGTTTGATTTTTAGGATCCGTTAAATAAACTATTCACCCACTAGGGCGACTGTGGCTCAGTGGTAGAGTAGTTGGCTTGCAATCGGAGGGTCGTAGGTTCGATTCCAGCTTCCTCCAGTCACATGTCAATGTGCCCCTGGGCAAGGCACTTAACCCCCCCATATTCTACATTGTCCTACCGAGCCATGTTGGGTGTCGGTGTATGAATGGGCGAATGTGGCTTCAATGTAAAGCGCTTTGAGTGGTCAGTAAGTCTAGAAAATCGCTATATAAGTTCAGTCCATTTAACATTACTTTCCCAGATTAGACCAAATCTTTATTGCAAATTTTTTATTGTGGGTACTCAGTTTAACAGAAAGGGGGCGCCACTGATGTTTTCATACATTTCATACTTTATTTTTCTACACACATTTGTAGACTTCATTTGATTTAAATCAGTTTAATAAACCATAAATGATCTAAGTTAAAATGTGTCGAAAGTTGTAGTTCTCCTTTTAAACACTCGGGGGCAGACTTTTTTTCTTTACCTTGTTTTGGAGGCCGTGTCTCCGGAAACACGTGATCAGGCTGAAGCGGAAAAACAGTTCCAGCACATGTGTGAGAAATACCAGCTGCGTGTGGAGAAAAAAACCCTTGAAATCGTCTCGTTTCTGCCGTGGAAATAAAATCCAGCGGTTTTCCGGGGGGAGTTCGGTGCGGTGGCCGCGGAGACATGGAGGACACGAACTTTATCGAGCTGCCGCTGACGGAGGAGAAGAAAACCGGGAGAAAGAGAAGCAGACGAGCAGAAGAGGAGCGAGTGCGACAGCAGAACCTTAAGAGGCTGGCGGTTCTAGGGGAGGAGGACGTCTCGGTGAAGCGGCTGGAGAAGCTGGTGTTCGGGGCAGAAGAGGAGCTGCTGGAGAAGCTGGTGGAGGTGATGGATGGCAGCACCAGACTTCATTCAGAAAACAGCCGATTTAACTTTATTCCGCTATAAATGTTAAACCGTTGTATGAATGTCGTGTTTAATTTTGAACAAACAATTCCTGTCGAGAGACAGAAAGTTTGGCTCCGTTAAAAAGTAAAACTAATACTTTGATAAACTTTGTTCAGAGAATCACATAAATCTAAGAAACTGATTTTTTTTAAGTAAAACGAGATTTTACAGAAAACTCAGGTAATTTATCAACAGTTACATTTAATTTAGGGAAATTTGGCTAAACTTTAATGGGTCTGTGTTGAAAAAAACAAACGAAAAATCGATTCTGATTCTTAGAGAAATTCTAAGAATCGATTATGAAGTTCAAAAATCGCTTTAAATGTTTAACATAGTTTGCACCTTTTTTTACAGCTCAGATAAGAATAAAAAATCCACACAGTTGGGTTAAGGCTTAGTTTTGAAAGTGTTAATACAGGTTTTTCTGGTAAACTGTTACTCAATGTTAATTCACTGAATTACAGGCGTATAATTAAGACAATAGCTCAAAACAATGTTTTAAATAGCACTGATCCATATCTATATCGGACTGGATTATGATAATTGATTTTAACTTTTGAGAATCGGAATGAAATCGATACCCAGCCATATTTTTTAATCACGAACCTGAATAAACAGAGAAATGCCGCTTCAGGGACTTAATTAATTCATGAAATGTATTTCAGCTGAATGAAGTACGATGTTTATTATAACCAAATCATACAGCAAAATAATCATTAAACATTGATGCTTGGAATAGAGCGAGGAGGAAAAAAACGCGCTGTTAACCAAAATAAATACATCCAAGTTAAACAGATTATAAATAATACTTTGTTTTTTAATTTAAGGCATTTCGGCAAAAAATACTGATGTACACACATACTAACCATAATTCGACATAGTTTTGCCACAGGCAACAATATTTGTACTGCAGTTAACAGTATAGAGATATTACAAAGAAAAAGATGATCTGCTCTAAACAAAATAAAACATCTGTTTAGTCCGCAAACTTTTTATGCTGTAAACAATCATATTTTTTAAAGAGAGAATTGAAACGATAAATTATTTGACGACGCTTCAACTCCACAAACCGGAATTGCAAAACTTCTCGTAGAAGTCGTTGCTGTTGGAACTTTTAAAGTTCCCCGTCTTCTCGATTTAACACTTATGATTATACGCTTTAAACATGAGTTGTACTGTAGATAATCGAACAATATGATTTTAGAGAAAGAGGATTTGTCTCGTGGATTATTCGTACGGCAATTTTTCTGTAAGAAAAACGACGATTGTAATTGTGTTTTTAAGTTATAACCCAATATTTCAGCACAGTAAGTTAAGTACGGAAGTATCAGAGACTAAAATCAAGAACGTACTTAGTCGCTCTGTTAATTATTGCCAGACGTTTGGAGATTTTTGTTGCTAGATGCCTTTTATATGTGGCTTCCAATTTAACTGATAAATAATTAATTTTACTCCATCTATTTCTACCAATAATTGGGAGTTTAATTTGTGTGAGCACAACATTATATCGCTTTGGTTTCACTTCAGTTTAAAAGGATAAGATTTTCAATTCAAATTCACTTTTATTCATATAGCGCCAATTCACAGCAAATGTCATCACAAGGCACTTTACAGCAAAAGTGATTTCAATACAATTATACAAACATTCCAATCAGTTAAAAGTTTTCTATGTAAGGAATCCCAGCAGATTGTGCTGAGTCATCATTTCAAGACTCTCTACACAAAAAAGAATTGCATCATCAGCGAATCGTATACATTTCACTGAGAAACACTAAACATACAAATGAAATAATGTTGGGCCCAATAGTCTCCTGTCTGGACTAGGGTGATTCTTTCCTTTTGTTTTGTTCGGATAAGCTTCTTTACGTGGGCCGTTTCCTATCGCTAAGATAAAGTCCAATCCCTCGTTTGACCTATTGCCGTTTTCGGCATTCCTTTGGCTATTTGATGCTTCAATCACCATTGTTCTCAGCTGCGACCGGTTTGAAGCACGTAGGAGAGAATAGGGATGGTACTTTTGCCATAGAATACCTGGTAACCTGTCAGCTATTGGATCAAGTAAGTTATGAGTCATAAGCTAAGCCGCTTGGACATGCTCAGTGTGATTTGTAGTGGGAAATCCACATGATATAAGAATAAATGAGGGGGGCAGAGCAGATTATGTGAGACTGTGCATATAGTTATTGGAGAACGTCGGAACGTTAAGGGGTAAACTATAGTGGAGACTTAAGGATTGGTGCTTGTCTGATGGGGGGGCGTGGCATCACGATGGACGATGACATCATCCATCAGCACAACCCTTATCTGGGCATACAATACTTCATATATCTCACTATTTCACATTCAAACAACCAAAGGGTTTAAATGGACTATATCATATACAGCATTAATTTGTCCTGAAACTTAACTTGTATCCTGTAGTTAATGTTAGACTACGAAGTGAAACGGCTCGTTTCTCTATAAACCCGCCTCCTGCACCCCAACGCTACGCTTCATTCCCCCGCTATGCTGCGCTTCAGAGCTGGGAGCAGATCAAACTGAAACAAACACAGCTAAGCTTCATCACAAACAGTATTCACTCAAATAATTTGAAAAGAGCAGAGTACCACAATTAAACTCTGTTGTATTAAGGGCTCAGATGTTTGGTTTATTTATATATTTTTTGTATAAAAAAAATGGAGTTGTTAAAGCCTATCTTAGTTGCTAAATCTCCAGGCTTTAGACGGAGCCCAAACCAACACAGCTGCGTCCACTAAGCAAATCTTTCCAGCCAAGTATATAAAAAAGCCGTGGCTGTTGTTTGCACCCGTTTACTGAACATTCTGAGATGCTACAGATCAATTAATTAACCACACAATGATGTTATAAGATCACATAAGCAGCTTGATAAATGGCTAACACACATTAGCATTAGCATGTAAAGCAACAAGAAATGGTCAAATTTGCCTCTGTAAAGCGGATTTCTTTGGAGAAAAACCCGCAATTTTCTGATACTTTAAACGCCTGTGCACCATTCAAAACTTTTTGAGCGTTTCTATGACGATTTTTGGTTCCTAGGGAGTGCTTAGGTCTTTGCGTAAAATAAAGCTGCCGGTAAGACAGAAGGAAGTCGCACGATTGCGCACAACGCGCGGACCAAACTTTTGACTGTTTTTCCTGTGTATTGCCGATCAGTGACACGAGAAAAAGGTAAGCATTGTAAGTATTGTAGGCCTACTGAACACTATGGGCCTACTAGTGAAGTTGGTAGGTATAATAAGTGCAGCATTTTTGTAGCTTTGGAGGCGAGGGTTTCTGAGCTAGAGGCCCGGCTCCGCGCTGTAGAACAGCCAGGCCCAGCAGTAGCTAGCGCGGAGTCAACTAGGACAGGACCTAGCCGTCCTTCAACAGCTCCCGTGCAGCCGGGACCTCAGGCGAGCTGGGTGACGGTTCGTAGGAAGATTAGCGCCAGACCCCAGTCCGCGGCCAACCTCCAGCCCCTTTCTCTGAACAATAGGTTCGCCCCGCTCAGCGACGCACCCGCCGAGCAGGAGAGGCCGATTCTTGTAATTGGCAGCTCCATAGTTAGGAATGTGGCTCCAGAGACACGAAAGACCACCGTCAAATGCCTTCCAGGGGCCAGGGCTGCGGACATTAGGTCCCATCTGAAGCTTTTGGCCAAGGACAAACGGCGGTATAGCAGGATCGTTATCCATGCTGGTGGCAACGACACCCGGCGACGGCAGTCGGAGGTCACTAAAATTAGCGTAGCTTCGGTGTGTAGGGCTGCCAAAAAGATGTCTGACTCTGTAATTTTTTCTGGTCCCCTGCCTGATCGTACTAGCGATGACATGTACAGCCGTATGCTTTCGTTCCACCTTTGGTTGTCAAGGTGGTGTCCAGAAAACGATGTGGGCTACATTGATAACTGGGGGGCCTTCTGGGGAAAACCTGGACTGTTACGTAGAGACGGCATCCATCCCACCGAGGACGGAGCTTCGCTTCTTTCCAGGAACATTGATAGGGTTATCTCTAGTTCCCCAAAGCCGTGACAACCCAGAGTCCAGCTCAGGGAACCCAGAGTCCAGGTCAAGGAACAGGGACTGCCACCCACCCACTACCCTATAGAGATAGTTTCCCGTCCACTACCCAAAACTAATGAATTAAAAGTTAATGCTACTAGAGCAAAGTATAAAAATCTCATAAAGATAAATAAAACTCGGACTGAACATAAAAACAAATCAATTAAATGTGGTTTACTAAACATAAGATCTCTCCCCTCAAAAACACTCTTGGTAAATGACTTAATTTGTGAAAATAATATTGATTTGTTTTGTCTTGCAGAGACATGGTTGCAGGAAGAGGACCATGTCACAATAAATGAGTCAACTCCCCCTAGCTACTTAAACTTTAGTGTCCCTCGAAGTACTGGTCGAGGAGGTGGAGTAGCAACTATCTTTCATTCCGATTTACTAATTAATCTCCAAAAAAATAATAGTTACAGTTCCTTTGAGCATCTAGTTTTTAGCTTTCCTCATACACATAACAAAGCAGTAAAGCCACTTTTGTTTGTGGTCTTATATCGTCCACCAGGACCTTATTCTCAATTTTTAGATCAGATTTCAGATTTTCTATCTGACTTAGTTTTAAACACTGATAAAGTCATTATAGTTGGAGACTTCAATATTCATGTTGATAATGAAAGTGATAGTCTAAATACAGCTTTTCACACTATCCTAGACTCAATAGGCTTTACTCAAAATGTGCAGGGACCAACACATTCTTGTCACCACACTTTAGATCTTGTGCTGACTTATGGCATTGACTGTGAAGAAATAACAGTCTTTCCACATAACCCTATCCTGTCTGATCATTTCCTTATCACTTTTAAACTTACTCTAATGGATCATATCAAACCTGAAAGAAAACTTCATTATACCAGAACGTTATCAGACAACGCTGTAGCAAATTTTAAAGAAGCTCTTCCAACTTTAATTTCCTCAGTTTATAAATGCAGAACAGAAAACAGTGATTTAACTCGTGACCCCTCACAACTTGACATTTTAGTTCATAGCGTTAATTCCTCCCTGCGTCGGGCAATAGACAAAGTTGCCCCCTTGAAAAGGAAGGTGGCTAGCCATAGAAGATTAACTCCCTGGTTTAATTTAGAGCTACGTACCCTAAAGCAGAATGTTAGAAAACTAGAGAGAAAATGGCGCTCCACGCATTTACATGATTCCTTTTTAATATGGAAAAATAGTTTATTGCTATATAAAAAGAGCCTTCACACAGCTAGAACAGCATATTATTCATCTTTAATCGAGGAGAATAAAAATAATCCTAGGTTTCTTTTTAACACAGTTGCCAAACTCACACAGGATCATAGCTCTATCGAGCCAACCATTCCCCAAGCTCTAAGTAGTGACGACTTCATGCAATTCTTTATAAATAAAATAGACTCCATAAAGAATAAGATAATTGGGAACCTTCCCAATATGCTTGCTTCCTCCTTAGTTAATGAGGCAGCCTCAAAAATGGTGGAACCTAATATATGCTTAAACTGCTTTAATGCAGCCGAACTTTGTGATGTACTAAAATTATTAGCTTCATCTAAACCTTCAACTTGCGTTTTAGACCCAATCCCAACTAAACTCTTAAAAGAAGTTTTCCCTCTGATCGCTGCTCCAATTTTAAATATAATGAATCTATCCTTAGTCAATGGATATGTACCACAGGAGTTTAAGATTGCTGTAATTAAACCTCTACTTAAGAAACCCTCTCTTGATCAAAACGACTTAATTAACTATAGACCGATATCTAATCTTCCCTTCTTATCTAAAATTCTTGAGAAAATAGTTGCACACCAGATATGTGAGCATTTAAACAATAATGAGCTGTTTGAGAAGTTTCAGTCAGGCTTTAGAGCTCATCACAGCACTGAAACAGCTCTGGTGAAGGTTACTAATGATATTCTCATAGCCTCAGACAATGGACTGGTGACCATTCTGGTCCTGTTAGATCTCAGTGCTGCCTTTGACACTGTTGATCACAATATTCTCATAGAAAGGCTTCAAAGTGTCGGTATAATAGGAACAGCACTAGGTTGGTTTAAATCTTATTTGTCTAACAGATTTCAGTTTGTTCAGGTAAACAATAGATCTTCCTCAACCTCAATAGTTACTTGCGGAGTACCACAGGGTTCAGTGCTTGGGCCGATTCTCTTTACTATATATATGCTTCCTATTGGTAAAATAATTAGGCAGCATGGGATAAAATTCCATAGTTACGCAGATGATACACAGCTATATCTATCCATAAATCCTGATGAATCCAATCAGTTAGGTAGACTACAGGCATGTCTGGAAGACATAAAAACTTGGATGACTCTAAACTTCTTGCTTCTAAATTCTGATAAAACAGAAGTTGTCGTCTTTGGACCAGAAGCTCTGAAAAAGAAACTACTTAGTCAGCCCCTTCACCTGGACGGCATTAAATTAGCCTCCAGTAATAAAGCAAAAAACCTCGGTGTCATTTTTGACCAAGATATGTCATTTAGAACTCACATTAAAGAAGTCTGTAGGATTTCCTTTTTTCACCTTAGGAATATTGCAAAAATTAGAACCATCCTGTCCAGGAATGATGCTGAAAAACTAGTCCATGCCTTTGTTACTTCAAGGCTGGATTACTGTAACTGTCTATTATCAGGTAGTCCACAGAATACAATTAAAAGTCTTCAGTTAGTTCAAAATGCTGCTGCTAGGATTCTGATGAATATTAAAAGAAGAGATCACATTTCCCCTGTTTTAGCTTCTCTTCACTGGCTCCCAGTAAAATCTAGAATAGAATTCAAGATCCTCCTTCTGACATATAAAGCCCTTAATAATCTAGCTCCATCATACATAAGAGACCTGATTGTTCCATATGTTCCTAACAGAGACCTTCGCTCTCAGACTGCAGGTTTACTGGTAGTTCCTAGGATTTCTAAAAGTAGAATGGGTGGCAGATCTTTCAGCTATCAGGCTCCCCTCCTATGGAACCGGCTCCCAGGGTTGGTTCGTGAAGCAGACAATTTGTCTATCTTTAAAACTAGGCTAAAAACTTTCCTCTTTGACAAAGCTTACAGTTAGAGATATGTTTATAGGTAGTTAGAGTCAGGTCAGACAGGTAGATAGGAAGAGACAGGTTAATGTTAGTAGTCAGGCAGAGTGTCAAAAGTTAGGAAGAGATAGGAAGAGGTAGAGTAGCTAGGTAGAGATAGATTAATGTAAGCCAGGTAAAGATCCGGAGCCGGTCGCGGCTTACCGCCGCGGAAGAAATGTGCCCCACAGGGGCCAGCCAGCGCCGGAGAGAGGTCCCTCAAGGGGATCCTCCCGCACAGTGCGGCCGCCCATTACCTGCCGGGTTGAATCCCCCGGGCAGACTGTGCGGACCCCACCCGTTTATCTCTTAAACGTTTCTCGCCCTCTTCAACTCTGTCCTCTCAGTTCTGTCTATTTTTCCTTAAGATAGTTGTCGACTATCGGTCTCGTGCCGGTATTTAGCCTTAGATGGAGTTTACCACCCACTTTGGGCTGCATTCTCAAACAACCCGACTCCGAGAAGACCCCGGCATGACGGGGGCCGTTACCGGCCCTACACCGTCCACGGGTCAGGAGGACTCAGACAGAGTGTTGGTAGCCAGGTCTCCTAGTAGCTAGGAGACAGGTTAATGTTAGTAGCTATGCTGCTTTAGGCTAGGCTGTTGGAGGACATTATTAGGGTCTGTTCCTACTTTCTTTCCTACTTCTCCCCAACTGCATGATGTGCTGTCAATTCAAGCACTAACCTGTTTTCTATTATAGTAGGTGCTCCGGATTAGCCCTGCTTGACGACCCTGACTAAGATGGCATTGCAGTGACGGAAAATTCTCCACGTCCTGCAACAAACTTGTGCATCGGTTCTGTTGCTCTTTCTGTGTCTCTGTTGTGTATTCTCCAAGCCACAGACGGTCGCGGCAGATAACCGCTTGTGCTGAGCCTGGTTCTGCCGGAGGTTTCTTCCTGTTAAAAGGGAGTTTTTCCTTCCCACTGTCGCTGCATGCTTGCTCAGTATGAGGGATTGCTGAGAATTCCACGACGCAATCTTCTGTGGTTCTGTAATTTCTACACTAAACATTGTATTGTAATAACTCTTTTTGTAAAGTGCCTTGAGATGACATCTGTTGTGAAATGGCGCTATATAAATAAACTGAATTGAAATTAAATTGAAAAACTAAGAATATAACTTTTACCTGACAAAAATCGAAATGGCACTATTTGAGCTGAACGGTGCTGAGTTGGACGCCTCGCCTGAGTTTCGTCCTGCTTCACGTAATCAGTTTCAAACTTTGCAGAGTAAATTGCCAGTCAAGCAAAATCCATAGACTTTTTCAATATAAAACGTGTTTTTTAGGTGTAGGAAAATAATTACATTTCTGCTGTGATCCATCTTCAGTTTCTCCTCAACAGTAACAGATAACAGTCGTAACGGCACCCATTAATTCTACTCAACGTTAACATTAAAATGACACCAAAATGGCTCAAATACTCCTTTTGTTTGCTGAAATATACAAAAAAAATGTAGGGGTGAACATTTTTCCAGCTATGGTTGTGCTTATATGTGATGATCTGGTTGTGTTGTTGCAGGATGAGGAGGAGGAGCAGAGTAGAGGCCTGCTGCTGCTGCAGGAGGAGGAGGATGGTCGGGATGAAGACTCCGAGGATGAGGAGGAGCCTCGCCAGCAGCTGCATTCCAGAAAAGCTGCCTGGGTGGACGAAGACGACGAGCTGGAGGAAGAGTTAGTCCCTCGCCGTGAAACGTTTCCTCCCGTTTTCATGCGTAGCGAGCTAACAGAGCCTCTGTCTGTCCGTCTGTCTGGGTCAGGGTGGACATGAGGCACCGTTACCGTAGAAACCTGATGAAGGGAGAAGCCGAGGCCGTCATGTCCAAACAGAAGCTGCAGCAGAGGATGAAGGAGCAGTGAGTCTGAGCGTCTGTTCACACCCGAGCTTCGTTTAGCTCGGCTGCCGGTCCAGAGGCGACCTCGGCGCAAAACCAGAACCAGATTGGTTTCGTTTGGGTTTTATCCCATCCCGAAACGGTGCTTAAAGAATGGAAAACATACAAACTTTGTCTAATAACCCTCTAATTTTTCATTTTAGTAGTGCAGTCAAACTATTAAAATTTTTGACGTAATTAATCACGTTGTGGCTGTGAATAAATCACCATTCATAAACCAAAAAACGACAAACTTCAGTGTAAATAAAGGACAAATCTAGACGCCACAGAACTCCACAATCACATTCACAATGTGTGTGTGCTCTCACATGAAAAATAATAAATAGATATCAGCAGTCTGTGTTAAACATCATATAAATCAAATGTCATAATTTAACATTTTCCCATACGTAAAAACCCAGAGTTCATCGCAACAGGAAATGAACACTCTTATTGTGAAGATGTACACAGCTACTTTCGCTAACGGTTAGCATTAATTCAAGTCTATAAACATCACTTTAACTGAATATTGCACAGTTTAACGCAGCGATAACTTACTTATATAACTTACTATAAAATATACTGCAGCTATACATGAACCAACATGCATAAATCAGCATAAATACGGAGCGTTTAAACGCTGCAGCGAGCACAGAGAACTGATATACCAAGCAGACGGGAAGGAAAACTCCCACAGACAACTTATTGGCTTATATAAACCCAATACACCAATAATAATAATTTACTCACGTCATTTAGGAACAGAAACACATGCTGCTGCACAACAAGTCGTAGTTTGGCTGGTTAGGAAGTTGCTCTGGCTCCTGGAGATTCAGATCTACTGCATCGCTCGCATACTGCTTTGCCCCATGCTACGTGGTAGATGGATGCAGCCCTGGTCTAATCTGGGAAAGGAGGCGGAGTTTATGTAGCTGGTCCTAAAAATCTGAGGTAATTATGATTAGAGAAAACCTGAAGCTCAAATAAAATGAAACGTTTACACTAAAGCATCAAATTGTAGCAATGTTGACGTAACAATCCAAAAATGAATATTAAAAATGAATTTTACATTTTTACTTTAATTACATTTTTAAATATAATTAAAAAAATCAAAGTTACAGTATATACATTTTTATTCCATTACATGTATTTAATTTAAATATTTTAGCATTTTGAATTTCTCTTTATAAAATTAATAAAATGTTCCTAATTACTACACAAAAATTACGACTTAAAAATGTTTAAGTCGTTTACATTGAAACAAAACTAAATCAAGTGCAGCAATATTTACATTTTGATAAATTGTAAAATCTGTAATTACTGTTATATTTCTGATACCATAATTATCTAGACAAATCTAGACGGATTAAAATGATAACGGCACTGGGCCGAGTACACGTCCTTGTGGAACGCCTGAGGGAAGCTTCTCAGCAGATCGTTTATGGATTTGTTCTGCTCATGTGGAAAACATGGAAAGTTTTATCCATCCAGAAAAAATACAACTGTTTGGTTTCAGGTTCCAGAAATCGATGGGGGGAACTCCATCCTGGGCTCAGCCCGGCGACCAGAAGAAGAAGAAGAAAGGTGAACCCCAGGGAAGACTCCTGTAGCTTTGTTCCTTCTGGTTCTGGTTCTGACTCCGCCTGAATGTGTGTTCCCACAGCTCATGATGATGAGGAGGAGGAGGATGAGGACGACCTGTTACGGAGGACGGGAAACTTTGTGGCGTCAGCAGAAAGTCTCCCCGGCGGCATTCTGAGGGTCAGTGAGTCTCGCTGCTTCCTCGTTACCAGGGAGGAACGCATGAACATGTTTAAGGTTCTGGTTCTGCGCTCCCTCAGATGAAGAAGTGTCTCCACGCCAACAGCGCCCGTCCCTCAGAGGACAAGCTGACCACGGTTCAGTTCCACCCCTCGGCTCAGGTTGTCATGACGGCGGGGATCGACCGGTCCGTCTCCCTCTTCCAGGTACCGCCCGCCTCCAGCAGCCGACACGTCGGAGGCGACGGTTCCACTTTAACCCGGTTCCTCTGCAGGTCGACGGCAAGACGAACCCGAAGATCCAGAGCATCTACCTGGAGCGGTTCCCGGTCCACAAGGCCCGGTTCAGCCTGGACGGAGAGACGGTGATCGCCACCAGTCTGAGGAACAAGATGTTCTACCTGTATGACATGATGGAGGGCCGAGTGGTTCCGGTCCACTCCGTCAGGGGTCGGTGTCTCCTCCGCCGTCCCACAGACGTCTGCCCCATCCGCCGTCCTTTCACAATAAAAGCTTCTCTCTGTTCTGCTCAGGTCTGAATGAAGCCAGAGTGAAGGAGTTCTCTGTGTGTCCTGATGGGGGCGCTGTGCTGCTGACCGGCACCAACGGGTACCTGCATCTGCTCACACTGAAGGTCCGTCCAATTCTACTGTACAAAATGCAGACTGGTCCAGAATCCAAATCCATCTGGTCCAGAACCCTGATTCTTTTAGTCAAGAATCCTGATCCAGAACCCCGATTCCCCTGGTCCAGAACCCCGATTACTCTGGTACAGAACCCCGATTCCCCTGGTCCAGAATCCTGATTCTTTTATTCCAGAATCCTGGTCCAGAACCCCAATCCTTCCGGTCCAGAATCCCGTTCCATCTGGTCAAGGACCCTGATTCTTTTAGCCCAGAATCCTGATTCTTTTAGTCCAGAATCCTCATCCAGAACCCCAATCCATCTGGTCCAGAACCCCGATTCCCCTGGTCCAGAACCCTGATTCTTTTAGTCCAGAATCCTGGTCCAGAACCCCAATCCTTCCGGTCCAGAATCCCGTTCCATCTGGTCAAGGACCCTGATTCTTTTAGCCCAGAATCCTGATCCAGAACCCCGATTACTCTGGTACAGAACCCCGATTCCCCTGGTCCAGAACCCTGATTCTTTTAGTCCAGAATCCTGATCCAGAACCCCGATTCCCCTGGTCCAGAATCCTGATTCTTTTAGTCCAGAATCCTAGTCCAGAATACCTGGTACCAACGGGTACCTGCATCTGCTCACACTGAAGGTCCGTCCAATTCTACTGTACAAAATGCAGACGGGTCCAGAATCCAAATCCATCTGGTCCAGAACCCTGATTCTTTTAGCCCAGAATCCTGATCCAGAACCCCGATTCCCCTGGTCCAGAACCCCGATTCCCCTGGTCCAGAACCCTGATTCTTTTAGTCCAGAATCCTGATCCAGAACCCCAATTCCCCTGATCCAGAATCCTGATTCTTTTAGTCCAGAATCCTGATCCAGAATCCCGATTCCCCTGGTCCAGAACCCTGATTCTTTTAGCCCAGAATCCTGATCCAGAACCCCGATTACTCTGGTACCGAACCCCGATTCCCCTGGTCCAGAACCCCGATTCCCCTGGTCCAGAACCCTGATTCTTTTAGTCCAGAATCCTGATCCAGAACCCCAATCCTTCCGGTCCAGAATCCCATTCCATCTGGTCCAGGACCCTGATTCTTTTAGCCCAGAATCCTGATCCAGAACCCCGATTCCCCTGGTCCAGAACCCTGATTCTTTTAGTCCAGAATCCTGATCCAGAACCCCGATTCCCCTGGTCCAGAATCCTGATTCTTTTAGTCCAGAATCCTGATCCAGAATCCCGATTCCCCTGGCCCAGAACCCTGATTCTTTTAGCCCAGAATCCTGATCCAGAACCCCGATTACTCTGGTACCGAACCCCGATTCCCCTGGTCCAGAACCCCGATTCCCCTGGTCCAGAATCCTGATTCTTTTAGTCCAGAATCCTGGTCCAGAACCCCGATTCCCCTGGTCCAGAACCCTGATTCTTTTAGCCCAGAATCCTGATCCAGAACCCCGATTACTCTGGTACAGAACCCCGATTCCCCTGGTCCAGAACCCCGATTCCCCTGGTCCAGAATCCTGATTCTTTTAGTCCAGAATCCTGGTCCAGAACCCCAATTCTTCCGGTCCAGAATCCCATTCCATCTGGTCCAGGACCCTGATTCTTTTAGCCCAGAATGCTGATTCTTTTAGTCCAGGATCCTGATCCAGAATCCCGATTCCCCTGGTCCAGAACCCTGATTCTTTTAGCCCAGAATCCTGATCCAGAACCCCGATTACTCTGGTACCGAACCCCGATTCCCCTGGTCCAGAACCCCGATTCCCCTGGTCCAGAACCCTGATTCTTTTAGTCCAGAATCCTGATCCAGAACCCCAATCCTTCCGGTCCAGAATCCCATTCCATCTGGTCCAGGACCCTGATTCTTTTAGCCCAGAATCCTGATCCAGAACCCCGATTCCCCTGGTCCAGAACCCTGATTCTTTTAGTCCAGAATCCTGATCCAGAACCCCGATTCCCCTGGTCCAGAATCCTGATTCTTTTAGTCCAGAATCCTGGTCCAGAACCCCAATCCTTCCGGTCCAGAATCTCGTTCCATCTGGTCAAGGACCCTGATTCTTTTGGTCCAGAATCCTGATTCTTTTAGTCCAGAGTCCTCATCCAGAACCCCAATCCATCTGGTCCAGAACCCCGATTCCCCTGGTCCAGAACCCCGATTCCCCTGGTCCAGAACCCTGATTCTTTTAGTCCAGAATCCTGATCCAGAACCCCAATTCCCCTGGTCCAGAATCCTGATTCTTTTAGTCCAGAATCCTGATCCAGAATCCCGATTCCCCTGGTCCAGAACCCTGATTCTTTTAGCCCAGAATCCTGATCCAGAACCCCGATTACTCTGGTACCGAACCCCGATTCCCCTGGTCCAGAACCCCGATTCCCCTGGTCCAGAATCCTGATTCTTTTAGTCCAGAATCCTGGTCCAGAACCCCGATTCCCCTGGTCCAGAACCCTGATTCTTTTAGCCCAGAATCCTGATCCAGAACCCCGATTACTCTGGTACAGAACCCCGATTCCCCTGGTCCAGAACCCCGATTCCCCTGGTCCAGAATCCTGATTCTTTTAGTCCAGAATCCTGGTCCAGAACCCCAATTCTTCCGGTCCAGAATCCCATTCCATCTGGTCCAGGACCCTGATTCTTTTAGCCCAGAATGCTGATTCTTTTAGTCCAGGATCCTGATCCAGAACCCAGTGCAGCTTTATCACTGCTTAATCCCAGATGAGCTTTAATCCATTAAAAGTATTTTATAAATATTCCCTGAAATCTGATTGGCTCCCCAGCTTCATACCTCAGCAGTTGACCAATCACCTCGTCTGTATAACTGTTGGCCACACCCACTGACTCTAAGGCAAAAACTCTGTATGCCGATAATATTGGTACTCAGAGCCAAGTATCGGTTCGGTATCGGTCTGAACAAAGTGGTGTCGTTGCATCCCAAACTACAGCAGAGCGGGTTATGCTTTCTGCTTTAGGCTCCGCCTCCCTCTCTGGTAAGGGGGTGTCTCCATAGCAACCTGTAACTAAGCAACTCTTCTCTCTGGCCAGACCAATGAGGTCGTCCGCAGCATGAAGATTAACGGAGACGTCAGCGGCGTGGCCTTCTCTCCCGACGGCAGCAAGGCCTTCGTGAACTCAGGTGAGTCTGCGACTTCTCCGCACGCTGCGATGTCATCCCCGCTTCCTGTGATGTCACGTGACTCACCTGTGTGCGCGCAGAGGAAGGCGAGGTGTACGTGTGGGACGTCCGCAGCAGCCGATGCCTCAACAGGTTTACGGACGACGGCTGCGTGAGGGGGACGTCCATCGCTGCCTCGCCGAACGGCCGTTACCTGGCCTGTGGGTAAGCCCCGCCCACTCAGCCGACCTGCTCCCCGACTGGCCGATTGCTTTACATTGAGGCCTACATCCGGTTTCTCTCTCTGTTTCAGCTCTCAGTCGGGCGTGGTCAACATTTACTCCCAGGAGGCGTGTCTTAATTCGACCAATCCGAAGCCTCTCAGGGCGGTGATGAACCTGCTGACCTCGGCCACGTCTCTGCGCTTCAACCCCGCCTCGGAGATCCTCGCCGTCGCCTCGCGGGCCGAGGACGAAGCCGTGCGGCTGGTGAGTTACCGTGACGACGACCCCCGAAGCCGATGGACCCTGCTGACCCCTCCGCCTGTCTCTGTCCCCGCTCAGGTCCACCTGCCCAGCCTCACCGTCTTCTCCAACTTCCCCGTCGCCAAGAGGAAGATCGCCTATCGGGTCGGCTGCCTGGACTTCTCCCCGCACAGCGGCTTCTTCTCATTGGCCAACAACAAAGGCCACGCCCCTCTGTTCAGGTCAGAAATGTTACCTAATTCAGTCAATCACTGTGAGAAGACTATTTGATCCAGTTATCTCATCTTTAATGCATATTTTACCAAGTATGACTCTTCCGTTCTTCATCTTATATCGGACGGCGTCACGTGTCATAAACACTCCCTGTTTCTAATGCAGAGGGATGGAGAATAAAACACGTTGCATTGTACCTGGAAAGGTGAGATGAGGTCCAGTTTCCTCATTCCGGCCATAAAAATCCCTCACCTGTTGGAGAAATTCATCATTTTTAAAGGTCCTATATTATGCTACATTTAGAAAAAACTAATATTTCAATGAGGCCCCCAGAGTATATATTTGCCGTGTGTGCAGGAAAATTCCTCTCAGATTAGGCATACAGCATGTATCTGAAACCTCCTGATTCTGGACAAGCTGTTTTGGTTGCACTGTGGCTTTAATGCAATGAGCTGCTGCTTTCCACGCCCCCTCCCTCCCGAAGGCCGTGCCCCCACCAACCCGCAACCATGACAACGCAGTCAGAGTTTGTAATGATGGCCGCTAGCAGGAGCGCGATATTCCAAACTGATATATTTGACCCATAAATATGTTACAGTATGTTTTCCATGTAGTAAAGTACACAAAAAGCTTTAGTTGGCATAGTAGTCTTGCACACTGTGTCTGTGCTTTTATCGGTTGAAGCTCCAGAACAGGCAAACTGTATCGTGTGCACTCTTTTTTGAGCCTACAGCTCTCACCCATTAATGATCATTGATTAGCAGCAGCTGTTGTTGCGTGAAATTCGTTATATTGGCATTACAAGCTGCAACCAAGTGTGCGGACCAGCCGCTAATGTAGTCTAGTCTCTCCGTCAAAACCCCAGCAACACCCACCGCTCCTCCTCCGTTCTCAGGAGCAAATCTAACGTCAACATATAAACATTAAAAGCCTTTTCACTAATGCCCAATAGTAACAGCATTCATGTAAAAAGGCTACAGCTGCTGTGACCGTTCTGTACTACGCGTCAGTGGTATAATGAGACAGAAAGTTTGGTTTCACACACAGCTACATAGCTAACAGCTACAGCTGACGTTACACAGCTAAAAGCTACAGCTAACGTTGCACGGCTAACAGCTACAGCTGACGTTACACAGCTAATCGCTACAGCTACACAACTAACCTTACACAGCTAAGAGCTACAGCTAACGTTGCACGGCTAACAGCTACAGCTGACGTTGCACGGCTAACAGCTACAGCTACACAGCTAACCTTACACAGCTAAGAGCTACAGCTAACGTTGCACGGCTAACAGCTACAGCTGACGTTACACAGCTAATCGCTACAGCTACACAACTAACCTTACACAGCTAAGAGCTACAGCTACACAACTAACCTTACACAGCTAATCGCTACAGCTACACAGCTAACCTTACACAACTAAAAGCTACAGCTAACGTTGCACGGCTAACAGCTACAGCTGACGTAACACAGCTAATCGCTACAGCTACACAACTAACCTTACACAGCTAATCGCTACAGCTACACAACTAACCTTACACAGCTAAGAGCTACAGCTAACGTTGCACGGCTAACAGCTACAGCTGACGTTACACAGCTAATCGCTACAGCTACACAGCCTTACACAAGCTAAGAGCTACAGCTAACGTTGCACGGCTAACAGCTACAGCTGACGTTACACAGCTAATCGCTACAGCTACACAACTAACCTTACACAGCTAATCGCTACAGCTACACAACTAACCTTACACAGCTAAGAGCTACAGCTACACAGCTAACCTTACACAACTAAAAGCTACAGCTAACGTTGCACGGCTAACAGCTACAGCTGACGTAACACAGCTAATCGCTACAGCTACACAACTAACCTTACACAGCTAATCGCTACAGCTACACAACTAACCTTACACAGCTAAGAGCTACAGCTAACGTTGCACGGCTAACAGCTACAGCTGACGTTACACAGCTAATCGCTACAGCTACACAACTAACCTTACACAGCTAAGAGCTACAGCTAACGTTGCACGGCTAACAGCTACAGCTGACGTTACACAGCTAATCGCTACAGCTACACAGCTAACCTTACACAACTAAAAGCTACAGCTAACGTTGCACGGCTAACAGCTACAGCTGACGTTACACAGCTAAGAGCTACAGCTACACAGCTAACCTTACACAGCTAAGAGCTACAGCTACACAACTAACCTTACACAGCTAAAAGCTACAGCTAACGTTGCACGGCTAACAGCTACAGCTGACGTTACACAGCTAATCGCTACAGCTACACAACTAACCTTACACAGCTAAGAGCTACAGCTACACAGCTATCAGCTACACAGCTAACGCTCGGTCTATATTGCCAACACATCACTGACATTGATTAAACATGGTAAAACATGACATCTTACCTCCTCTGATGTTGAAGGCGGCTCACGGAGAGTTGGTATGGCTCCAACATTCAGCCACAGTTTAGTGGCAAAGCCTGACTGGAACTGAAACAGGTTACTGAAAGACTCCGGTGTAAAATGCTTAGCACATACATGTAGTATTTTCGGGACCGTTCCAGGAGAGTTTCCCTCAAAAATAAAAGATATCCACTGGGTCCTCACATCTTCTTGTGTTGGAACTGCAAAAAGACTTTTGTCTTGGTTGTTGCAGCTTGCAACAGAGCAGCTGGCGTGTCGTCCTTTCCCACTGGGCATTGTCGGTGGCGTGTTGCTCAATGTGGCAGACGGCAGTAGCTTAGAGGAGGGCTTATCTTCACAGGTGAAAGTGGGACGGCCTAGTGGGATGGGCCAGGTCCTCTACATACGTATGTAGAGGACCCAAATAGAAACAGCTTGTGGGAGGCTCTTTGACAGAAATGCAGGGAAGGAGAGATACTGAGAGATACTGAGAGCACAGACTTGCACACACTTCAGGGGGTCTCCACAGACACCGGTAACTTATAATTATGTGTGAAAAACATGAAAAAGTGCATTTTGCATAATACGGGACCTTTAATCAAAAATAGCTCACCTATACATACCTGCTAACCTTGAGACCTCAGAATTAGGGAGACAAATAATCCATATAATATATATATATATATATATATATATATATATATATATATATATATATATATATATTTTTATATATATGTTAATCCATATCATTAGTAAGGATACTTGAATCTGAGAGTATTTATGTATTTGATAAAATAAAAGTCCGCAGCAATAATGTAAATGAAGAAATTAAACGTTCGCTCAACTTTTTGGTGACAAAGTTTTTGTGAAAAAAGGTTTTCAATGTTTTTATTTGCTTTCATATTACTTTATCACATAAACCATAGCGAAATAAAACAACTTTAAATGTAATGTTAACGGATGAAAACGGCTCTGATTGGTTCCCCACTACAAGAACATCTCTGCTGTTATTTTGGTGCTGCAGTCCCACCCTGGGCCCCGTGTAGCCCCTCTGTATGAACCTCCTGGATACGGCCCTGCTCAGCACCAGGAATAGTCACTATTAATCGTAGGAGTCTCTGTGTCAGGAGAGACTGAGGACGTATTAATTTTTCTTAATTTGGTCGCTGCGCAGCATTGAATCTGGTAATTTTGACACAAACGTTGGTTTTTATCAAACCAAATGCAAAGACTTCTGAAAACTCGCTGCTGCGCCGTCCGTCACTGATTGTTTTCCTCATAGACATAAGAATCACGTAGGTCACATATTTTTGATTCAAAACGGCGAATTTCGCCAAACGTGATGGATTTTCATGTCCACAATACGGCTGCACGATTTTGACCAAAATAATAATCACGATCATTCATCCATTCCTTTAAAATATCTATTTTTATTGCGCAATAAAGATCATAAATAATGCAAAGAAAACTAACAAAAACAAACTCCAATACTTATATATTAATATATAAAAGTACAAATTAAATATGTTATTGCAGAGTGTAATCTCAAACTGCAATTTAACGGAAACAATTACAGCTTATACAGAAAAGGCCTTTAACATTCCCTGCATCCAAATCCTTAGTATTTACTATAAGCTACGTAGCAACTATTATTAATGTAGTAAATGCTGCATAGCAAACTATTGCGTAATAGACATGATATCAGACGTACTGCTCCACATATTTTGTATGCCCTTTGACCCGTACTGACTGTTCTGTTGACCCAGATGTTTACGTTCGTCTGTGGTCCCGCCTCCTCTAGCCGTTATTTTATCCGGTATGACTTAACAACTTAAACGTTTAAACAGTCAAAAAACAATTACAGTAATCAGTAACATCGCTTCACGTACATTTATCTGCTGAAACTGCGGCGGTGTCGATGGTTGACAGTTCATCTGTAGCCATTTTTAGCTAGGTCCTTCTTCTTCTATGATTTCGGGGCGTCCGCTGCATTGTGGGATAGCGTAGCATCCACCGGCTGCTTACTGTACATTAGTACACTTTCTGCTTACTAGTCTGATCCATAATGGAGATTTTGGATCTACTACATTGATCAAATACTCATTTTCATCTGCTACGTAGCAAGCGTAGTGCAGCCATTGTGCGTGCTGAGTTCTGAGTGTGCGCGGTTTTTATTTGGGCAGCTTAATGAAGCTTTAGCCGTGAGTTTGCCCCCTGGTGGCTCGTAAAATATTGATTGAGTCGGTGTGTGATAAAGAACAAAGCAGAAGAGCATTTTGAATGTAAATATCGTTCACGATCAGGTTCATATAATCGTGGCCACCAAAACCGTGATCACGATCAAAATCCGATTAATTGTGCGGCCCTATATCCAGAATGAAGAAACTGTTCACGTATTTAAAATGTAACGTGTTTTATTCTCCATCCCTCTCACATTAGAAACAAGGAGCGTACATGATATGCGACACCGTCAAATATCGGGAGATTTTTGGCAGGGGCCCTGAAATTCAGGAGTCTCCCAGGAAAATCGGGAGGGTGATACCTGCATGTTAGATGGTGGCTTTATACAGGAGGCAAATGTTTTACTGACTAAACGGTTTGACCATGTGGGTAAAATGGTAAAAAGAGTTGGGGTAGCCTAATCTGTAAACCAGTGATGCGCATCCTGCACAGGCGCAGCGAGCAGCAAGTTTTCAGAAGATCAGTCTTCATGTTACCGACAGAAGCTGTAGTTTCAGTTGCTTTTTTACATCCGACCTCTTGTCTAGTTTTCTTTTATTTCGGCTGCGTGACGGGAACTTCAGCAGTTTGTACCGTCAGAAACCAAAGTTACAGCATCAACAGACTCGATGCTGCTCTGCGACCAAAAGGAGCAAAACTACTTTCTCCTGACACAGAGACTCCTGTGAGTTTTTCGAATGATTAACCCTCCAGGCGCCGGGGTTTTTTTTTTCTGTAAAATACTTAATATTGATATAACTAATGCTGCAGCTTTAATATGATTAAAGATACAGTTATACTGTAAATGCGAAAAATCTTCAGCATGATCCAAAGTTTGTGATGGGAGCAAATTCATACATCTCATTTGCATATTATGACATCATCAGGCGTTTGCAATATTGGTTTGGAATAATTTTACTGATCTTTTTTACATTGTTTAAAACTTACTTTATTTTGAATATTTATATTTTTAGTATTTATTGGCAAGAACAGGAGGACATATCTGTTTATTTCCTTCGTTCTGAGCCTCCACTACATAAAACAACAGAAAGGAAATTATTGGGCTCAGATCCATCCCTAAAATAACCAACAGGCTCATTAAATTGTTTGATCCACTATTAATGATCTTCATCAAACTCATCATGATTAGCGTTGTTATGACCCAATCACAAACCTTTCTGCCAGCGGGAGAACGTGACGAACAGCATGGCGTCATGGCGAACGGTACCGGCTGCTGTTCGCCTTTTGAGTTTCACTTTCTTTCTCCCTGACAACTGAACATCTTGATCAGAGGCTAAATATTCCTCTTCAGAATCTGAATAAGTCGATATTTCCTGGTGGGGAACTCAGACGTTTCTGCATCATAAGTTTTATCTTTCTAAATCTCGCTCTCTCTATGATGACAGCAGCAGCTGAACGCTATCTCCCCCTACTGGTGGAGCTGCATAAAAAGCTGATTTACTCCAATAGTTTCCATGGTAACACACCCAAAAATGTGGCTTAATAAAGTTACACATGTCCACCATCTCCTGATGTAAAGTAGTGATTAAGTTAGCCGTCATATCTGCAGCTGTGGCTCGTTAAAAGCAGCAATATTGCGACCATGGCGCTTAAAGAGTTAATAAGTAACTATTCCTAAACTTTCAGGGCCGTATGCAGGAAGTTAATATAGAGGGGCTAAAAGGGGCCCAGGGTGAGTTTGTAGTGCCAAAATAAAAGCAGAGATGTTCTTGTACAAGGAAACAATCAGAGCTGGTCACATTTTACAGTGTTAAACTGTTAGACTGTTTTGTTAAGGTTAATGTGTAGACTTCTAACTATACTAAAAATGTTCAAATATATATATATATAATACTGGGCTTAAAGTATATAATATAAAATAAAATGTAAAACAAAGCTCGCTTCTCAACTCATTTTCAATCTATTGGCGAAAAATAAAATAAAATCCCAAATAAAACCACTGAAACTTTTCCCAAAAGCTGCCACAACATCAGGCATTTTAAGACGCCTCAGTCACATAAAATCCTGGAGGGACCGATTCTGTAACAGCGGCGCTCCTGCAGAGTCGCAGACAGAGCAACCTGAGCTAATTTCTCTCTTTTCCGTCTTTTTAAGGTGGAGGATTTCT
This sequence comes from Apricaphanius iberus, assembly GCA_028564705.1. Taxonomy (NCBI): domain Eukaryota; kingdom Metazoa; phylum Chordata; class Actinopteri; order Cyprinodontiformes; family Aphaniidae; genus Apricaphanius; species Apricaphanius iberus. The sequence goes on from JAPXFQ010000937.1 coordinate 100,901, forward strand.
CTCCTTCAGCAGAGCAACGAGGTGGAGGAGGGTGGAGGTTCTGGAGGAGGCGTGGGCTCTGCTTCTTTTTATACCGACGAATTCAACCCCTGTGTAGCGTTTTTAACCTGAGGAGGGCGCCATTTAGCTGAACATTTACGTATTTACGGTGATGCGATAGAAGACCAAAAGAACAAAATGAGCAGACGCATAAACAAAACTACAATTTATAAAGTTGTTCGTCAGAAATGAATCAGTCGACGGATAATCTGTCACAGCTGGTCGTCATCGATGCTTTCTCCAGAAACAGTTTTAATGAAACGTGTTTTATGAAGCAGTCTGTCGATGGTCCGGCTGTCGACTCGTATTCCGCGCTGCTAGCTGCTGTAGCCCGGGTGAGGTCGCTCTCCTTTCTGAGGTGAAACGTGATCCCAAAAGGCTTGATGAGAAACGGAACCGCATCAGAACCCGCCGAGATGTTCCCGTTATTCAGGACCGGAGAACATTTTAACAAACCGAGCGTTGTTTGTCTCCAGGTTGCTGCATTACCAGGACTTCTGAGGACGCGTCCGGAACCTGAATGGAGCATCAGCAGGAGGAGAAACTGGCACGGCGAGGCCAGAACATCTGGACCGACGCGAGTCAGAACTCTGTTCACTTTTTATGTTTGTATCATGTGACTTTATAAAAGCCGTTATAACAGAACCGTGTTGATCTGTTTCTGAGTCCAAAACCAAAAAGTCCATCCTGATCCGCTTAATTATCCTCATCTTTAAATGTGAGTTATTTAATCAGAATCATAGTTTTATAAAGGCGATTATTCTGATTGGGTCTCAGAGTCACAGATTTACTCCAGAATACGAGGAAGAAATGCAGAAGACCCAGAACTCGTAGGAGGAACGTCTGAGAAAATCTAAAAACCACGGATGGAAAACGATGCGTTCACTTCCAGATCCGATCAGTTATTAACTGCTGATGATTTGAATCCAGTTATGACCGTAAATTATTAACAGGCATTTTCTGAAGAAACCCAGCTGATTTGGTAACTACTGGAGGACACGTCCAGATAAACCCAAATTCCCAACAGGAGAGCAGTAGGAGAAAGAGTGAGACGAGTTCAGCTTGTAACAGAGATAGCTCAGGATAACCTAGCCAGGGATGTCCAGAGTATGGCCCGGGGGCCATTTACGGCCCTTCACCACCATTCAAGATCGCTAAATTCTGTTGTTTCTTTTTAAGGGCTAGAAATGCAACGATGCCACTTTTTCCAAACCGATACTTGGATCTGAGTACTTATACCGATACTTCTATCACACAATATAATGCCATGAATTGAAATGCAGGACGTATTTTCTGCTTTGCTTGCTACAACAATAAAATATTAATTTAAATGACCACAACACAAAAATGAACCTTTCCTGTGAAATCAAATAACAGATTCTACATTTTAAGTATCGGTTCATGGTGCATTATGACAGTATCTGTATTTTTTGATAAGGGCATCATTTAATACTTTTTTCATAACTGATTTTCAGTTCATGGTACATTAGAAGAGTATCGCTGTTGGTGCATTTTGTTGACAAAAGGGCTAAAAAATGATCCGTGTCACAAAACTGTTTAAATAATCATATTATTTTTGCTCTTTTTACGTTTTATCGTTGAAACAGCTAACGCAAAAGCAGACGCACAAAACAACCACCGATTGCTAAAAATAATACAGATTTCTGCTTTAAAATGAGCCCCTCTGAAATGTTTAAAAAGATTGATTTCTTTTAAAAAAGGAGAACCTTGAAAGCTGTGTATTTTAAATCTACAATACCAGAATTCTTATTTGTTTCGTTAAATGTTACATCGTTACGTTTATCAATAAGCGGATTCTTTTGGCCCAGCAACTCTAACTATAAGCTTTATCAAAAAGGAAGGTTTTAAGCCTAGTCTTAAAAACAGACAGAGTATCTGCCTCATGGACTAAAACTGGGAGCTGGTTCCACAGGAGAGGAGCCTGATAACTAAAAGATCTGCCTCCTATTCTACTTTTAGAAATCCTAGGAACTACCAGTAAACCTGCATTCTGAGAACAAAGTTCTCTGTTAGGAACATATGGAACAATCAGATCTCTGATGTACGATGGAGCTTAATTATTAATGATTAGCCAAACCTTATTTTTACTAAACTAAAAGTAGTCAGATTAAAAACAGTATTTGATTAAAAAAAAAGGCTACTTTAGTGTTTGTACTGAGATCATAGCATATGATTTAATCATTAAAAATTAGGTGAAATTCTAAGTAAAAGTAATTAAAGTGATACTTGGAGGAGGTATTGTATATTTATTTGATCAGGTGCCCCCACTAATTGGTACAACGGCGTCCGTAGATGGGGAAATAAAGGATGAAGGTTTAAAACCAGCACTCAGTTTCATTTAGAAAAGTTACTCGCTGTGAATTAAAGCAGCAAGAGACAATACTTCATAAAAATATTACTCAAGTAACAGGAAAAAAGTATGATCTAGCAGTAAAAATACTCCAAAAGTTACTTTTTTCCCCAAACATTACTCTTGGAAGTGTAACTAGTTACCCACATCTGATATAAGTAAGGAGGAGGATCTTAAACTCTTAGCCAATAGAAGATGAAACAGGAGAATCTTTTTTTTTTTACTTCATTTTTAATTATCTTTTATCAGGAATATAACAAAAACAAATAGAATCTGGGTTGTTTACTATCCGATGAGTTAAGCAGTCCGATTTTTCTCCAGTGATCTGGAAGACGAAGTGTTAAGGTCTTCATGTCCACGAGTTGGACATACTGGACATTCTTACTAACGCCATTAAGGGGAGGTTCTTGTTTGAACCGGCAGCTGTTATTCTCAACAGGTATAATTCAATTCACTTTTATTCATGTAGCAACAATTCACGACAAAAATCATTTTAATCCAATTATCCAAACGTTAAAATCAGTTAAAAGTTTTCCATGTAAGGAATCCCAGCAGATTGTGCTGAGTCATGCAGACTCCAACCACAGCAATCCCACATACTGAGCAAGCATGTGGCGACAGTGGAGAGGAAAAACTCCCCTTTAACAGGAAGAAACCTCCGGCAGAACCAGAACCTGGATCAGTACAAGCGGTCATCTGCTACGACCGTCTGGGGGTCTGAGAAGAGACAGCATGGAGGATGCTCTGTGACTTAGAGCATCATTTGGACCGATGTTCCCCGTCCAGCAGGGGGCGCTGTAGCTGAGCAGGATACCAGACCATGTGGAGCTTCTATGGGGAGAAAAATACTGAGAGAAAACTGGGTTAACAATGACAATAACAGCAGAAAAAATATATCTGGAGAGTAGTAGGAGAGAAAAGTGGCAGAGTGAGGAAAAGTGATCAGTCTGTCCTCCAACAGTCTAAATTATCCAAACGTTATAATCAGGTAAAAGTTTTCTATGTAAGGAATCCCAGCAGATTGTGCTGAGTCATGCAGACTCCAACCACAGCAATCCCACATACTGAGTAAGCATGTGGCGACAGTGGAGAGGAAAAACTCCCCTTTAACAGGAAGAAACCTCCGGCAGAACCAGAACCTGGATCAGTACAAGCGGTCATCTGCTACGACCGTCTGGGGGTCTGAGAAGAGACAGCATGGAGGATGCTCAGTGACTTTGAGCATCATCTGGACCGATGTTCCCCATCCAGCAGGGGGCGCTGTAGCTGAGCAGGATACCAGACCATGTGGAGCTTCTATGGGGAGAAAAATACTGAGAGAAAACTGGGTTAACAATGACAATAACAGCAGAAAAAATATATCTGGAGAGTAGTAGGAGAGAAAAGTGGCAGAGTGAGGAAAAGTGATCAGTCTGTCCTCCAACAGTCTAAATTATCCAAACGTTATAATCAGGTAAAAGTTTTCTATGTAAGGAATCCCAGCAGATTGTGCTGAGTCATGCAGACTCCAACCACAGCAATCCCACATACTGAGCAAGCATGTGGCGACAGTGGAGAGGAAAAACTCCCCTTTAACAGGAAGAAACCTCCGGCAGAACCAGAACCTGGATCAGTACAAGCGGTCATCTGCCACGACCGTCTGGGGGTCTGAGAAGAGACAGCATGGAGGATGCTCTGTGACTTAGAGCATCATTTGGACCGATGTTCCCCGTCCAGCAGGGGGCGCTGTAGCTGAGCAGGATACCAGACCATGTGGAGCTTCTATGGGGAGAAAAATACTGAGAGAAAACTGGGTTAACAATGACAATAACAGCAGAAAAAATATATCTGGAGAGTAGTAGGAGAGAAAAGTGGCAGAGTGAGGAAAAGTGATCAGTCTGTCCTCCAACAGTCTAAATTATCCAAACGTTATAATCAGGTAAAAGTTTTCTATGTAAGGAATCCCAGCAGATTGTGCTGAGTCATGCAGACTCCAACCACAGCAATCCCACATACTGAGTAAGCATGTGGCGACAGTGGAGAGGAAAAACTCCCCTTTAACAGGAAGAAACCTCCGGCAGAACCAGAACCTGGATCAGTACAAGCGGTCATCTGCTACGACCGTCTGGGGGTCTGAGAAGAGACAGCATGGAGGATGCTCTGTGACTTAGAGCATCATTTGGACCGATGTTCCCCGTCCAGCAGGGGGCGCTGTAGCTGAGCAGGATACCAGACCATGTGGAGCTTCTATGGGGAGAAAAATACTGAGAGAAAACTGGGTTAACAATGACAGTAACAGCAGAAAAAATATATCTGGAGAGTAGTAGGAGAGAAAAGTGGCAGAGTGAGGAAAAGTGATCAGTCTGTCCTCCAACAGTCTAAATTATCCAAACGTTATAATCAGGTAAAAGTTTTCTATGTAAGGAATCCCAGCAGATTGTGCTGAGTCATGCAGACTCCAACCACAGCAATCCCACATACTGAGTAAGCATGTGGCGACAGTGGAGAGGAAAAACTCCCCTTTAACAGGAAGAAACCTCCGGCAGAACCAGAACCTGGATCAGTACAAGCGGTCATCTGCCACGACCGTCTGGGGGTCTGAGAAGAGACAGCATGGAGGATGCTCAGTGACTTTGAGCATCATTTGGACCGATTTTCCCCGTCCAGCAGGGGGCACCGCAGTCACCGCAGATTGTCGTTTTTACATAAACAATCTGGAATAGCACAAAGAAACGGTGTACAGAAAGACAAATCAGTCTGAGTCCCCAGTACTGTAGATATTTTTATCAAATTTTTCCTAAAAATCAACAATACCTGGACACGACCAACACGATCTCTCTTTTTAACACTCATCAGAACTCTTGCTGTAGCATATTGGATCAACTGAAGGCTTTTAATAGCATTTTGTGGACTTCCTGATAATAAAGAATTACAGTAGTCCAGCCTCAAAGTAACAAATGCATGGACTAGTTTCTCTGTATCGCTCCTGGACAGGATGTTTCTAATTTTAGCAATATTCTGGAGGTGAAAGACAGAAATCCTAGAAACGTGTTTAATTCAAATAAAAAAATGCTTTATTGATCCCAGTGGGAAATTAAGTGTTGTATCTCATTACTAATTCATTTTTAAGGAGTTGTTGTAGACCACGATGGCCGTGGGGAGAAAGGATTTCCTGTAGCGATCTGTGTTGCAGCGAAACGTAAGAAGCTTCTGACTGAAGATCCTGTTTCTGTAGGATAGTCTGATGAAGAGGAAACTCAGGGTTGATGATTTTATGAAGAATCCTTCTTTGCATCATGATCTCCAGTTGTTCCACAGTCGTCCCCAGAACAGAACCAGAACCAGAACCAGAACAGAACCAGAACAGAACCAGATCAGAACCAGATCAGAACCAGAACAGAACCAGATCAGAACCAGAACAGAACCAGATCAGAACAGAACCAGATCAGAACCAGATCAGAACCAGATCAGAACAGAACCAGATCAGAACCAGATCAGAACAAGACCAGAACCAGAACAGAACCAGATCAGAACCAGATCAGAACCAGATCAGAACAAGACCAGAACAGAACCAGATCAGAACCAGAACAGAACCAGATCAGAACCAGATCAGATCAGAACCAGATCAGAACCAGAACAGAACCAGATCAGAACCAGAACCAGATCAGAACCAGAACCAGAACCAGATCAGAACCAGAACAGAACCAGAACAGAACCAGATCAGAACAAGACCAGAACCAGACCAGAACCAGAACAGAACCAGATCAGAACCAGATCAGAACCAGAACAGAACCAGATCAGAACCAGATCAGAACCAGATCAGAACAGAACCAGATCAGAACCAGATCAGAACCAGAACAGAACAGAACCAGATCACAACAGAACTAGATCAGAACCAGATCAGAACAAGATCAGAACCAGAACAGAACAGAACCAGATCAGAACAGAACCAGATCAGAACCAGATCAGAACCAGATCAGAACAGAACCAGATCAGAACCAGATCAGAACAAGATCAGAACCAGATCAGAACCAGAACAGAACCAGAACAGAACCAGATCAGAACAGAACCAGATCAGAACCAGAACAGAACCAGATCAGAACGAGATCAGAACCAGAACAGAACCAGATCAGAACCAGAACCAAATCAGAACAGAACCAGATCAGAACCAGATCAGAACAGAACCAGATCAGAACCAGAACAGAACCAGATCAGAACCAGAACAGAACCAGATCAGAACAGAACCAGATCAGAACCAGAACAGAACCAGATCAGAACAGAACCAGAACAGAACCAGATCAGAACCAGAACAGAACCAGATCAGAACCAGATCAGAACCAGAACAGAACCAGATCAGAACCAGAACCAGATCAGAACCAGATCAGAACAGAACCAGATCAGAACCAGATCAGAACCAGATCAGAACCAGAACCAGATCAGATCAGAACAGAACAGAACCAGATCAGAACCAGAACCAGATCAGATCAGAACCAGATCAGAACCAGAACAGAACCAGATCAGAACAGAACCAGATCAGAACCAGAACAGAACCAGAACAGAACCAGAACAGAACCAGATCAGAACCAGAACAGAACCAGATCAGAACGAGATCAGAACCAGATCAGAACCAGATCAGAACAGAACCAGTTCAGAACAGAACAGAACCAGAACAGAACCAGATCAGAACCAGAACAGAACCAGATCAGAACCAGAACCAGATCAGAACAGAACCTGATCAGAACAGAACCAGATCAGAACCAGATCAGAACCAGATCAGAACAGAACAGAACCAGATCAGAACCAGAACCAGATCAGATCAGAACCAGATCAGAACCAGAACAGAACCAGACCAGAACCAGAACAGAACAGAACCAGATCAGATCAGAACCAGATCAGAACAGAACCAGAACAGAACCAGATCAGAACCAGATCAGAACCAGATCAGAACAGAACAGAACCAGATCAGAACCAGATCAGAACCAGAACAGAACAGAACCAGATCAGAACCAGATCAGAACCAGAACAGAACAGAACCAGATCAGATCAGAACCAGATCAGAACAGAACCAGAACAGAACCAGATCAGAACCAGCCTTCTTCATCAGGTTATTGAGCCGTTTTACGTCCCTGGTTCTGATGCTGTTACCCCAACAGATGATGGATGAAGAGATAAAACTCTCCACCACAGACTGTAGAAGTTCTGCAGCATTTTTCTGCAAACCTTGAAGGACCTCAGCTTCCTCAGAAAGTCCAGTCTGTTCTGTTGTCCAGGTGAACTCTGAGGTATTTATACTCCTCAACCATCTCCACTTCTTCTCTCATGAACGAAAACTAGCGTTATCTATTTGCAACAATGTGGCGATACGATAAGTATCGTGATATATTGCGATACATCACGATATATTTTGATTTTTACAACTGAATTTAACTGTAAAAATCTGTCACAACACTCTAAAAACACTCCAACCTGTTTTATTACTGGATCCACTGGAAAAAAAGGAGGCAGCTTCAAGGTTTTAAGATCGGGAGAAAATAATCACATTTCCAAACATAATTTTATATGTTTTTTAATTTAATTTAATATAAATTATTTTGTTGCTTTTGTTTCTTAGATTTTCTTTCATTACAGATAAACTACTTTTAGTTATTTTTAAATTGAATTGATTTTAGATGATTTACTTATTTATTATTTACACAATTTTATTTATTTTATATTATTGCTTACCACACTAACCTGCTATTTTATTTAATAGATAAATACATCTATGTATTTCTTTAGTACAGTTTTATTTGTTTTTAAATTATTATTATTTTATCATTTTCATTGCTTATGTTTCCTACATTTAATGTATTTTTAATCAAAATTTCTAATATTTCTTCCTCACTGATTGATATTTTTTTTTACTTTAAATTGATTTATTTTATATTTTTGCACCCCAGATATTATGGTGCTATTTTATTTTATAGATGTATTTTTTTTTTCTATCACGCCTCTTTTTGTTTCAACTAATATTATTGTTTGAATTATTATTTTATCATTTTCATCGCTTATGTTTCCTTCATATGATGCATTTTTAAATACATTTTTCTAACATTTCTTCATCACTTCTTGATTTTTTTACTTTTAATCATTTATTATTACTTTAAATGTATTTATTTAATATTTTTGCGCCCCATAGCATTGGACATGTTCATTAGAACATTGGATTTAACATTTAGATTTAACTTTAACATTTAGATTTAGATTTAACATTTAGATTTAACATTTATATTTAACATTTATATTTAACTTTTATATTTAACATTTAGATTTAACATTTAGATTTAACTTTTATATTTAACATTTAGATTTAACATTTAGATTTAGATTTAACATTTATATTTAACATTTAGATTCAACATTTAGATTTAACATTTATATTTAAGTTTTAGATTTAACATTTAGATTTAACATTTAGATTTAACATTTAGATTTAACTTTTATATTTAACGTTTAGATTTAACTTTTAGATTTAACATTTAGATTTAGATTTAACATTTAGATTTAACATTTATATTTAACATTTAGATTTAACATTTATATTTAAGTTTTAGATTTAACATTTAGATTTAACTTTTAGATTTAACATTTATATTTAGATTTAACATTTAGATTTAACATTTAGATTTAACTTTTATATTTAACGTTTAGATTTAACATTTAGATTTAGATTTAACATTTATATTTAACATTTAGATTCAACATTTAGATTTAACATTTATATTTAAGTTTTAGATTTAACATTTAGATTTAACATTTAGATTTAACATTTAGATTTAACTTTTATATTTAACGTTTAGATTTAACTTTTAGATTTAACATTTAGATTTAGATTTAACATTTAGATTTAACATTTATATTTAACATTTAGATTTAACATTTATATTTAAGTTTTAGATTTAACATTTAGATTTAACTTTTAGATTTAACATTTATATTTAGATTTAACATTTAGATTTAACATTTAGATTTAACTTTTATATTTAACGTTTAGATTTAACATTTAGATTTAGATTTAACATTTATATTTAACATTTAGATTCAACATTTAGATTTAACATTTATATTTAAGTTTTAGATTTAACATTTAGATTTAACATTTAGATTTAACATTTAGATTTAACTTTTATATTTAACGTTTAGATTTAACATTTAGATTTAACATTTAGATTTAACTTTTATATTTAACATTTATATTTACCATGTTACATTTCGAAATAATATTTAGAATTTAGATTTTTAAAATGTAAATATGTTGGTAAATGTTGAATTTTAGAAACATTTTCTTCCTAAATGTATGAAAATGTGCTAAATGTGGAAAAGTGAAGCTAAATTTTCAAAAAAACTGCATTTCTACTTAATAACGAAAATTTTACACTTGGCGCCCCATAACCCAGAGATTATAGTACTATTTTATTTTATAGATTTATTTATTAATTTATCAAACCTAACTACTATTAATGTAACATTTTCATTCCTTATGGTACCTTCATTTAATTTATTTAAAATATTTTAAATATATTTTTCTAATATTCATATATTTTAATTAATTTTTTACGTTTATTCATTTATTTAGTTTCACTTTTACAAATTTAATATTTTTGTTTATTATTCATTTATTTATCACAACATTCGTCATTATTATTATTATTATTATTATAACATTTTTGTCGCTTATGTTTTCTTCATCTAATGCATAAAAAAAATTCTAATATTTCTCATAAAGTGAAGTTTATCTCGGAACATTTTTGCTGCTGTGACCCGGAAGTTCAGAGCAAACAGAACTTAATAAAACACGGACAGGATTTTAAAATCCGGTTTTTAAGCGGAGCTTTGAAAAGAAACGTCAGAGACCAAACAGGTGCAGCAGGTGTCTCCACCCACAGACTCACCTGGCCGCTTTCTGCAGCCGTCGGCCCCGCCCACTGATGACATCACGGACCTGACTTTCAGGTGTTCGGGACAGAAACCAGACGAGGGACGGAGGAGAAGGTAAGAAACAGCTTCAGCCTTTAAAATGATTTCATTCTCGGTTTTTCTGCTGATTTTTGGTGAGTTTATTTTATTTTGGGAGGAAATGAGGAGAAGTTCGGAGGTTCTGGTCGGGTTTTTACCCGGAGCTGCTTGTTCTGAGAGAGAGCAGCCGGCTTAGGAAATCAGTCAAATTCCTGATGTGTCCGGTGGTTAAAATTAGCTCCAGGAGCTTTGAGCGGAAGCTCACCTGTGGCTCAGGTGAGCTGCTGGGAGGAAACACCTTAAAGCTGCTGATACCTGAGAGGAATTCCTGCCGGTGGAAAATTCCTCTGGGCTGAAGGCAGCAAAGCTTCAGGTTGGGCCAGGTGTTGATGGGAAGCAGCTGTGAGCGACCGGATCGAAACCGGAGCAGGTTTGTTCTGCTGGGACAGGAATAACCAGAGTTCAGTCTTTAGCATCGCTGAGGATGAACTTTGACCTGCTCTGCTTTGCTGAACTGATCTGACTCAGCATCTTTGTCGGGTTTTTTCCAGCGGGACCGACTCTCCGAAGCTCCTCCTGTCAGATTAACCACCAGACTTTGACTAGGCCACCTCAAAGCACCAGTTTTTTTTTTGTTTTTTTTTTTGGACTTCCTGCTGAGCGTGAAGTTGAGAACTTCTGGGAGCAACCCAGAGCATCATACTTCCACCACTCTGTCTGCTCTTAAAGCAGAATCAACACCTTCCAGGAAGGTCGTCACGATGTCTTTGTGCTCTGACCTCTGACCTCTGGGTGTGGCTTTTGCTTTGGATGGATTAATTTCCTGGTGACGAACGAAATCTAAGGAGAACTGGATGAAAACGGAAGCATAAGGTTTGGATCCCAGCATCAAGAACACGAAGTAATCAGGCAGAAAAGCACAATAGCAACACGATTGCGATATCTGACCGATTAAAGAGCAGAAAAATCGTACAAATAAAACCCGTTTCACTTTCTCGCGTCGAACCAAACATGAAGGTCGGCTCCTGTTGTAAACGTCGGTAAAAATAAAACCTCAGCACCTGCTCACATCATTTCACGTCCTGTGACACCAGGTTGAACATACTGTGAAAGCTCTTATTTTGAAGAGCTTTTTGGTTTGAACCACTTCCTCTTATTGAACATGGCTTCAAAGGAAGCCATCGAGTCTGGAACTACGATTGTTTTAAAACACTTCAGTTCTTTTGTTCCTTCTAGATTATAAACCTCGCCCTCTTTTTAAACGTCTGCATTTCTTTCAGAAATTGGTGAAACAAGTGCAGCTCAACTTAGAAAACATTTTTAAAAAGTTATCCCTAAACTCACTTCTTTGTCGTCCAGTTCTGGTTAAACTCAGCCACTGATGCTAGTCGTCGTTTATGATTATTATTTCACGGATCAAACGGTGAAAAATGCAGATGCTGCGTATTTTCTTTACAAAAGGTGGCGACACGTTTGTGCACAGAACATCTGCCGTACATTTCTGTCCTCTCTCCTCTATCATACTTTGATTTTTTTAATAGTTGACGGGATATTTATGGAAACATGTAATGTTTGATTGTGAAAAATGGGGAAGCAACGATACCACTTTTCCCCCCAGCCAATTCCGTACCGATACTTCGATCGGAGAACTTGCCGATTCCAAGTACCAATGCCGATACTTCTACCACAAAAAAAAAACGGGATGATTTGGAAAACGGGTTTTATTTTCTCCTCTGCTTGTTACAAAAATAACGAGTAAAATACTAATAGAAACGAAAATGTCAATAGAAAAATTAAATATTTTTGTGAAATTGTTGCAAAGTTTCCTCATTTATTTTCAAGATAATTTACAGATTTTTAACTCATGTTTTTACTTAATATAATCTAAAATATTACTATTACAAAACATCAATCTTTTTGTTTTGAATATATAAATCTATATTGGATTTAGACAAATATATTAATATATATTTATCCGTGCAAAATGAAAAACCCCAGAATAAAAGCACTGACTGGAGGAAACTCGTTCTGTATTCTCCATATTTTTTTCTTCACGCCGACGTCTCCAAACGTTGAATCCGTCCTCTGATGGAACTGGTTCGCTTCAACGTTAAGATGACGGGAAGCAGACTGAGAACGGCTTCCTGAAACACAATCTCCGTTTATCACCCTTGACTTAATTAGCTGTCGTAGCTCATAAAATGCAGTTAGTTCAACATCGCTGCACAAAGAGTCGTACCGTAGATGTTTTAAACTTTAATTATTAGGTAACACATCAAGGCTTTTCCAGTAAACGGGTTCAGGCAGCTTCTATAACAGCAATGCATGCCACACTTTTCAGATGTTTCTTTTTTAATACTGCTGAGAACCCAGGGTTCTGTGGCGGCTTGTCACAGAGGACAGAACCTGCTGCTGAATCTGAACGTCCTTCTCGTCTCCTTCCTGTTTTTTTTATCCGCTTCACTGAAACCGGCTCCGAGTTTATCGGCCAATCAGCGTCCAGTGTTTCCAAACTCGCTGCGCCAGAGCTGAACAGATGAGTGGGGGAGGGTTTCTACCTGCCGACACCTGGGCAGCTCCGTCCAGATGCTGACTCATCATTTCCATCAGTAAACTGAAGCACCTCCTCTCCATCCAGGAGGATTCCTCTGATTTTTTTTTTTTTAAGCTTAACTGGCTCCACCCCCTTTTTTTTTTTTTTTTTACCTGCTCACACCTGTTCAGGTGCAGGAGGAGCCCCGCCCATCAGGACTTCCCAGGTGTCGTGGAGGAATGTGATCTTGTGGCTTCTGGAAACGGGTCGGGTCGTTTTCTAACCTGTCCAGGTGCGACGCTCCCGGTTCTGCTTCCCTGCTGGAACACAAGCTACTGCAGGTTGTGGAGGATTCAGAACCGGCCGTCCGTTTGGGCTTCAGCTGAAGGTTCTGACAGAACCTGGTCCACAGGAACAATGTTCCTATGGGAATTCTCAGAATTCTGACGTCCTGCTGACGTCTGATTGGGTCGTTCCAGATAAAAAACACGACATAATTTCTAGAAATCGGCGTCAGTTTGGACTTCATGAACTTTAAGTGATTATTATTGCTGGTCCTAACTGGGTTCTGTCGCCCATGAGGTTCTGTCCAGGTGCTGCAGCTCGTGGATGATGGCTGAGGCACAGGAACTTTTCTCAGAACAGGAGCTGACCTGCTCCATCTGCCTGGACCTGTTCACTGACCCGGTTTCCACCCCCTGTGGACACAACTTCTGTCAGGTAAGGTCGTCTGTAGGCTGGCTTGATCCTCAGAGAGGTTCTGTCTGACTGACCTCTGACCTTTGTGTGTCCGTAGGCGTGTATCGGGGGCTACTGGGCGTCCAGCGCCGTCTGCACCTGTCCTCTCTGTAAGCGGCAGTTCGATGAGCGCCCCCTGCTCAGCATCAACAAGGTCTTCGCTCTGATCGCTGATAAGTTCAAACAGACCCGTTATGGCGCCACCGGGTTCTCGGCGCCGGTCGGGAACGGGTCGCTGGACGACACTGAGGACGGCCGGAGTACGAACCCGTTCCTGTCTCCGCCCCCGGCGGCGGCGGCGGCGGCCCTGGGGGAAACGGTGTGGTGTGACGTCTGCTCAGGTGTGAAGCAGCCGGCCGTCAGCTCCTGCCTCACCTGCACCGCCTCCTACTGCAAGGAACACCTGCAGCCTCACTACAACACCGCCTTCTACGCCAAGCACCCGCTGATGGACCCCCAGGAGGCCCTCAGGGGCCGCACCTGCTCCATACACCGGCGCCTGATGGAGGCAAGAGCAAACGCTACATCTGGTCACGCTTCTGCATTTCAGCCTTCAACACCTCCTAGAAAAACCGGCTTAGGTCCAGGGAACGTTCCCGGTCCAACGATCGGAGCCGTTCCGTCAGCAGAACTCCGGGTTCTGGTTTGGCCTGTTCTCCCTGCGACACGTCCCGCCGTACGTGGACGTCTACCGTCCTCTTCAGCTGGACGTTCCATCAGAGGAGATGATCCAAGCCCAGATCATGGTCTCACCTCCCACCACCAGAGCGTGGCTGCTGGGACCAAACTGGTCCTGATGATCCATCCCAGAAGTCTCTGAGTCCATCAGAGGGACCAGATGAAGCTTCCTGAAGACCACCTGGATGCTTTCACGTTGTCCTGCTTTACCGAAGGAAAATCCGTCTCTGCGCTTTGGTTCTGATCAGTTAAATTACCAGATCACCATCAGGTTAGAGGGGAAGTTTGGTCTTTGCAACCTGGACTTTATTTCTAGCATTTATTGCGTTCATTTACTCACCCAGACAAGCTTGGAGCCACTAGGAGTCCTCCAGGAGAAGTTTAGATCCACATAATGGGAGTTAATGGGGTAGCCAAAGATCAGCCTCTGAATAAGGAATTATCTGCCACTAAACTCCTCTGGTTATCAATCACTAGCTCTATTCCTCTGGGAGTTCAGAGCGTCTCAGAGGTGCTTTTTGTTGCCTTTATGAGGTTTTACAAATATTTATTCCAACTTGCACTAAGGTGGGATTTTAATAACATCCCAGCTGTAGTCTGATCAGGACTTTCTTTGCTCTACGGCGGTCGGTTAGACAGAACTACTGCAGACATCATCATGGTTCATGTTCACGTGTTTCCAAACTGCACGAACCGAACGACCAAGCGGACTAAGCCCATTCATCTTTCAGCGTCGCAAAGCAATTCTCGACCAGGACAGCAGGGGGAGCTAACTTTTGCGTCTGCCTACTATCACAGCGTAGCTTCAGTTTTTTTCTTCACCTGTGAACACATTTCTTCCTTAAGGAGCAACGAACCTCCTTGAGTTCAAAATCACCAAAAGAACAGATTAGATAAATGATCCTTTCAATATAAAGCATTAACTACTGATTACAGCGACTAGAGCGCCTGCTACTGTTGAAGAGATCTCTGGCTGTCTATGAACTGACCAATCGGAGGCACACGCTCTCCGTTGATGGAGACAGATAGTTAAAATTTGGGCCTCTACTCCATCCGTCCTTGCGTAGGTGATGGAGAGCCCTTGCGTTGACGGACAATGCCGCTGCTTCAATCCGTCTCCGATAAAACGTAGAAGCATAAACTAGGCTTTAGTGAAAGTTGGATTAAAAGTCTGTAAAAACACCCCTGAAGAAAACAACGAAGCAGCTTTGAGATGCTCCAAACTCCAAGGCGAATAGTGCCGGACATGTTGTAAGAAGACCCGGTACTTAGGTGCCAAGTTTGCTTAGGCACTGGTGGTACCGAGGACCTGTCTAAACCCGGTTCCTTGATGCGCGACCGTTGGTGCAGCTGATGTGGTAAATCTGCTTGTTGATGAAGAAGAGGAGTCGTGCATCACTGACGATCAGGAAAGCTTCTTCTCAACAGGAGGAAACGCGTCTAACTTAATAAAACGCCTCAAAGACCGACAACCGGATCAAACGGAAAAGTTTCTAACTGAACTCAAATATACAGCTTCTGTTATGAATTATATATCATACGTTAATTTAAATGCCGGAATCAGTCGGAGAGAAAGAAACCTGGTGGACCAGGTTCTCCAGTGGGAGCCCACCATCACCTCCATCGTTAAGCAGCAGAGGATATACTTTCTGAGGCAGCCGTAGAAATTCATCCTGCCAACACGGATGATGATGCAGCTCTAGACTGTAATCATAGAGTCCATCCTCACGTCCTCCATTGGACCAGAACCTCTTCCCCTCTGCTGTTGGACTCATAACCCGTGGACCGTTCCCACCTCCTGCTCTGTATCGACTACATGACCCATATTGTGTTTTGTCTGATTTGCACTGATCGTTATCTCCACTCTTTTTATATATCAATCCGTTTAGCACATTTTAGTGTTTCTCTTTTTCTCATGTCCAACAAAAAGCCGCAGATATTTCCTGAAGTTGTAAATCTGCCCAACATTTGGCAATAAACTCTTTCTGATTCTGCCTAGTAAATCGTTAGCATCCGTGATGCTAACATAATAATGCTAATATAAAAAGTGTTCACATCGGTCAAAACGTCAACGCCCAGAACGGTAGGATTACACGTTTAGTGCTTTTTGTCCTTTGCCCGCTGTGATTTTTCTGCGTTTCAAGCTTCAAAGCGACAAAAAGCTAGCAAAGCAGAAGCTGAGCTAGCTGAACTTTCGGGACCCAACCCCTGAGCGTCAACCAATCGGAGCGTCTCCCTGCGGTGATGTCACCCAGCCACTGTTGATTAAAACATCCTGCAGAGAAAGACCCACCCACGCTTCAAACTAGTCGCTTCATGAGCGTTTTTTTCTCCAAACTTTGGTTTGGAACTGAAATTGGAACCGTAGATTTACCGGCATCAGCACCGAATAAAAAAAAAAAAAAATTGGTACCATGAAAACACTATATGCTTGTAATTCATAAAGCGTTGCTGAAATTAAGTTGTGTGGCTGTACTCTACTTGCCCCCATTAACTCCCATTATGTGGATAAACGCTGATCACCAATGGATCTAAACTTCTCCTGAAGGATTCCTAGTGGCACCTAACTTGTCTGTGAGAGTAAATGAATGTAGTGCACTCTAAAAACGAGATCCAGTTTGAGAAAAAAGGAAACGGTACTTCCGGATCTTCATCTCCTGCTCAGAGGAACGGACCGGTCTCTTTCCAGGAACGGGTGCCAGCCTGAAATGCAGAAGTGGACCGTTTTAGACCAAACCAGTTGAAGGTCCAGAGAACTCAGTAATTCACTGATGAGGCATAACATTATGACCGTCTAGCAGTGGCTTTGTTGGCGCGCGTTTGACGTCGTTGGAGGCGGAGCCTCTTCGGTTCGGAATAATAATAAGCTCGATTTGACTGAGAGCCGTTCCTGAAACCATTCCTGATCGTTTGAGGCAGGAAGCGTGTTCCTGCTGACAGAGGCCACATCAATCAGGGATGGTTCTGGCTCTGGTCCATTTCAACCAGCGGTCTGCAACTCCAGCTGGTACACTAGAAAATAGTAAAAAGAAATAAATGCAAGATTTTTGCTTGTAATGAGCTAAAAGAAAATCTTCCAATGGAACAAGTGAATTAAAAAAAATATATTTTTTAAAATAAGAGGATCTATTCATTTTTACATTCTTAAAAATCCTTTTTTGCAGTGTAGTGGGCAATATAAATGCCGTAAAGTAGAAATGCATGAATTTATCCAACAGTAGAGATTCCTGCTACACCCGCCTACTGTACTTGCGCATTTTGATGATGTCATCAGGCTGTGCCTACATAGTTTTTACCAGTAACCACTTATGTTGAGTCTTTATATTTACTCCAGATATTTCAACTCTTTAGAAATAATTTAGTTATTTTCTGTTTAACAGAACTTGTTTTTTCATTTCAAACGGTTTCAGGTTTTTTTCACGCAATATTGATTTCATAAATAAGTAATCATGAAAGCAGAAATAAATATCTCTCTTTTTCTTCAGTTTTTAACTTTCTTTTCACAACATTTAGCTGTATTTTAGTAAAATAATCTTCATCTTTATGTAGTGAGAATTTTTGTGTTGCAGTTTAAATATTTTCAAAGCATTTTGCACAAATAATGTTCTTTAAATGGCTTTCTAACGTTTTTTTAAGTTGCCTCAATCTATCTGTAATGTGAGAACAACAATCGTCATTTTGTCATATCGAAACAGAAGCAAATAATATATCGTGATAAATATAACCGCACATGCTTTCGACGATATCTTCATATAAACTGGAGGTTGTGTCGCTGATCTGGAGCTCCTGTCCTTGGTGTCGCTTCCCTGCATCCTGTCAGTGGGTTCTGCAAAGGTCCATCCAATAACCGCTCATTTGATTCAGGTTTGGCGGAGCAGGGATGCATCTAGAAGTTGCAGGACTGGCGCTGAGTGCTGGAGTTGCAGACCAGGAAACAAATAACCGTGTGTTTCGGTTTAGTTCCGTTTTTCTTCCAGTATTCTTCCCTCCACTGGTTAGAATGTTCTGCCTGATTGGTGTGTTTCCGGTTCGTCTCCTCTGGCCCAGCTTCATGTTTCTCCCGCAGCTGAACGCCTTCACCGTCGTCCCTCTCTCTCTGTCTGTCTCCAGGTCTTCTGCAGAACATGTCAGAGGTGCATCTGCGCCATCTGCGTCCTGCAGGAACATCGCACCCACAAAACCGTCTCCGTGCAGACCGAGAGGCTCGGGAAGCAGGTAGAGAGGACGGAGCCGGCGTCTGGCCAGCTCTGCGGGTCCTTCGTCGCGGCCCTCACGGAGGTCTCGGTCTGTGTGTTCAGAAACAGGTGGCGAGGACGGAGCAGGACATCCTCAACCGCATCAGAGAGAAGGAGATCCGTCTGAGCGAGCTGAAGAGGAAGCTGGAAGGCGTGCAGGTCCGGATTGTCTCAAACAGGTTCTTCTAAAGGTTCTGATCCAGTCCCTCTGCATTCTCCTGTTAGTTCTGCCTTCTGAAGGTCTTCCTGAGGACCTTGGCTTGTTCCAAACATATTGGAAAGCATTGTTTTTAACCAGTCAGGTTTTAAAAACTTTAATAGTGCAGAATCTGCATAATTCAGGGTTAGATATTAGATTTGTTATCTACTGGCCACACTGGGCCGTCAGTGACTTTTCACACAGTGAATCATGATAATCCTTCTGTGCCGCCTGGAACATACAGTTGGAATTCGGGGTGTGGCCGTGAATTGGTTTAGATGTAAACCCAAACCTGCCCTACATGTTTTAGCACACCTGATTTCAATTAATGGCAAATTAACTGGCTTTTGCTAAAGTGCAGTCATCTAAATCAGCAGGGAAAAACCTAAAACATGTAGGGCAGTGTGTCTTCAGGACCAGGGTTTTGGAAAACTGATCTAAAGGACGGGTAATTCTGTGTAAAACCCACTTCTTTATCGTACGGGGTCCCTCAGGGCTCTGTCCTCGGGCCACTGTTGATGAAGCTAAATCCTGGAGTAGAACATTTCCTTTGGTTCCATAAGAGTAAAACAGAAGTTGTGCAAATTGGCCCCAGTTGATTGAGCAGCGATGGTCATTAAAGTTTGGGACCACCATTCATGAAACCCTGGGTTTCCAAGCTCGGTGTAAAAAATGGATAAATTTGACAAACAATTTTGTGCTGTAATCATGGCTAGTTTCTTTCACCTGAGGCAATTGTCTAAAATTAAATCTTTTAGTGCATAATTTTGGAAATTCTTATTCATGCATTTGTCACAACCAGGTAGGATTATTGTAACACCATTTATGCAGGTATTAGTCAGTCTCTGCTCATGCGTCTGCAAATGGTACAAAATGCAGCAGCACGTCTTGGTTCACAGAAATATGATCATGTTTCTCCAACCTTTGCGGCCCTTCATTGGCTTCCTGTAGCGGATTTATTTTAAAGTGCTTTATTTGTTTTAAAATGTTTAAATGGCTTAACCCGTCGTTAATTGGCTGACCTGTAAATGTCCCCTCGCGTTCTCGTAGGTCGGCAGAAATGAATCCGCTTGTGTTTCCGCAGACTAGAAGCTTTCTAAGAAGGGACGAAACGTTCCGTTTTATTGGCCCAAAACTGTGAAATGTCCGACCCCAAAGTGTTAACCAGGCTGACTGATAGAAGTTAAATCTTGTTTTAAGGCTCATTTTTAATCCTAAAGTTGCTGTATTTGGTGCTTTGTTTTTATATTATGTACTTTTAGACAGCACTTTGGTCAACAATGTTGTTTTTAATGGTGCTTTATGAATACATTTGGGTTTGATGTTCAGGACTGGATCAGGACTTTATCTCGGTACTTGTACGATCGGTGATTGAGAAGGTTCTTTTTTCTGGTTCAGAACTACGCCGACAAAGAACGAGGTGACGTCGAGCACCTTCTGGACGAAGTGTCGGCCTCGCTGGACCGGATCCGGACTCAGGTAGTGGGCGGGATCCAAAACCAGCTGGAGGCTGTGATGTCGAAGGGGGAGGGGTTGGTGCACCGCCTGGAGGCGGAGCTTAGCCAGCTGACGGACAGGAGGGCCACGCTGGAGGTCCAGGCCATCAGTCAGGATCACATCAGCTTCCTGCAGGTGAGAACCGAACGTTTGCTGAAATGATGACCTGAACAGAGGAGAAGTTGGAGACCTCTCCTCCTTCTCCTCCTGATCTCAGAGCTTTGAGGAGGCCACGGCTCCTCTGGAGGAAAAGGAGCAGGAGGACGTGGACGAAGACACAGAGTTTTCCCTTCACTTCCATCTGGACGACGTGAAGAGCAGTCTGTCGGACGTGAAGATCAAGGTAGACGAGATCTGGATGGGGGAGATCCGTCACAGAACTTCTAGAGATTCTCGAGGTTCCAGGGAGTCCAGAGACTCCTGTAAGTCAGACCATCACAGACGAGGGTCCTCCAGGTGAGGAGGTCAGCGTCTGAACCGTCTCTCTGTTCCAGTTTCCCCAGGTGACCTGGTGGCGTCTGAGAGCATGATGAGTCTGAGGGGAAGCAGAGGGACGCTGAGGATGAGTCAGTGGTCCCTGAAAGGTGAGACCAGGATCATCGTACACGAGCTTCCTGCTGTGGTTTCCCAACACTGACGACTTTTCACTCTGGTTCTGTTTCTCTTCTCAGATATAAAGAAGAGCAAACATGTTTCAGGTACGTAGAGTCAACAAACGTTGACCTTTCTGGCTGCTGTGAGCCGTTTGTAAAGTTACAGTCAGAAATCAAAAGCAATAATTTGGATGATTTAACCTGTAATAAGGAGGGAAAAAAAACAGGAGGTTAATTTTTTTAACTTCTATTATTTGAGTCCATTCTATTTATTCATGAATAAATGTCAGTTTCACTCAAATATTTAGTTAGCAAACTAAATATTTAGCTTGCTAGCTTAAAATTTACCAAGCTAAATAATTAGTTTGTAAACTAAATTGGCTAGCAAAATATGAAGCTTTTATATGAACATATAGTTCAGACCTAAATATCTTGCTAGTATGCAAATGCCAGTAAATGGAAGATGACTACCAAAATAAAAGCTGGGTGAACCTGGACATAAACTGCTGGCTGCACTGAATGTTTCCTCTTTATCATTAGGTTCCTCCAACATCTTAGATTAAAACGTAGGATTTGCTGTTTTAATGGAAACACGTTTACCGATGGATTTACAGCAACTGTGATTCACCAGCACCAAGAGTTTATAAAGAGGTTCACAAGATCTAGCTTTTATTTTGATAGTCCACTTCCACCTATAAGCAGGTACATTTGCATTGTAGCTAAATATTTAGATATCAAGTTTAGTGTCAAGCTAAATATTTAGTTTGGAAATGTGACATTTATGAATATATGAATGACGGGTGAAAATATGACTTTTAACAATGAAGCCCTTTTTTTTTCTCTTACGACGGGCTAAATAATCCAAATTGTTGTTTTTTATTTTTTTGACAGTGTACCTTTACAAATGGCACCTCATACTCTTAATGCATCGATTGTGCAAGTTGTCCCACTTAAAAAGATGTTACATATCTCTGTGATTTTCATCATTGCTACACCTCAACGGTGAGAGACAAAATAAATGCCAGGAAATTACATTGTGTTTTTTTTAAAGGATTCATTTGTAAAATGGTGCAGAAAATAAGTATTTGGCACGTAAAAAGATGCAAGATTTGTCCCTCACAGACCTGCTCTTTATCCTCCACTTGTAACCTGTATTAATGGCACCTGTTTGAACTTATTATCCGTATAAAACACACCTGTCCGCACCTTCAGTCAGTCAGACTCCAGCCTCCATTTTGGCCAAGATTAGAGAGTTGTTAGAGGGCACCAGGGAGAAGATTGTACACCTGCACAAGACTGGGATGAGCCATTCTATAAACAGCTTGGTGAGAAGAGATTCAATGTTTGCGCAATTATTAGAAAATCACTGACAATCTCCCTCGACTTGGTAGCTGTCACCTGGTGGGGAACACCTGATCTAGAGAATGGTGAGGCAATAATAACAGACTATGTCATCATGGTATGAAATCCTGCAGCGCTTGATAGGTCCCCCTGCTTAAGCCAGGACATGTCCAGGCCCGTCTGACGTTTTCTAGAGAGCATCTGGATGATCCAGGAGAGGATTGGGAGAACGTCATACGCTCAGATGGAACCAAAGCAGCATAGCTACTGAGAAGCATGGGGGTGGAAGCATCATGCTGTGGGACCAGGAAGAATGAATGGCGCCATGTATGGATGGCATCAGTGAGAGCGTTGAAGATGAAACGTCGCTGGTTCTTTTAGCATGACGATGATGCTAAACACATCGCCATGGTTACCAAGGAGGAGGGGCTTCCTAAGAAGCATTTCAAGGTCCCTGATTGGCCGAGCCAGTCTGCAGATCTCAGCCCCATAGAAAGTCCCAAAACATGGAGGAATGGGCCAAAATAGCAGCAACAGTGGAAACCTGCTGTAGACCTACAGGTGACCTTTGACCTCTGGGATTGATAACGAAGGGTTAATAATAACGCACCAAGATGAACTTTTGTTATTGACTAAATATTTATTTTCTAGACCGTTATTCAAATCTTTAAAAATCCTACAATTTGATTTCCTGGATATTTTTACGTTCTGTCTCACAGTTAAAGTGTACCCTTAAGTACACCTCCAAACTGAGTCAAAGCACGCCCTAAAGTTGGAGATTTATTTTTATTCTAAAAAAAACTTACAGTACTTGCTTGAAATGTAATGTGTTTTTCTGACCCGTCTTTAAACGCATCATAGATGGACTTGCGTCGGGTGAATCTCTGGGAATCCGCTGTATATAGCTGCATGTTCAACAAACCAGCAAGAAACGTTGCGGTTTTTACCGAAACGAACTGTACAGTAATTTGAGTTGTGCTTTTGCATGCAGATGTTTCTCTTTTCTTTTTTTTTTTTTCTTTTTTTACTTTTTTGAAATGACCACATCAATTTTACATCAAAGATTGTCTGTTTACATCGTTTAGAGATTAGTATTTCTCAGCGTTTGAATCACAGACGAGGTAAAAGTGAATTTAACATATCAAACGGGACATGTTTGAGTTCCTGTTTCTTTGAGAAGCGCCCAGAGTTTTATGGTACGTCTGCTACCTTGGACTGCAGCTGTGTACTCTTGATTGCTTTTGTTTATCTCATAAAAACACTGTATTGGTATTAACTGGTTTATTTTCTTTTAGTAAATCAAAAACTCTGTAATGACATTTTATGCAAAAAAAGTTTTCAGAAAAGCAGAGCTTTGTATTCTTTGCTTTTTTAATCAATTACGAAAAACAACTTTTTACATTCTTTCAAGTATTTTGTTAAGTTTAGGGATCAGAAGTCCACCGAACTGCAGCAAGAGAAGAACATGATAAACATTAAATCACCCAACACATAAAATAAATAAGAATATAGGGGAAATAAAACACAGACGGTAAGCTATTGAGTAACATTATAAAATAAATGAAATAAAATTGTCCTTTTATAAAATAACTCCAAGTTGTTGGCGGATTTGGATGCCAAATACAGGAAATGTCACAAATGGACCACGGACAGAGGGATTAAATGTTGGTGATTATCAGGTATTATGACGGAACCAAAGCTGTATCAATATGCTTGGCAGAGGTCTAAACTCCTATTATTTTCTTATTTTCATCTTTTTATGAGCAGTGACTGTCCAAGCATTAGATGCGTGTGCTAATATTAAAGCTAAGGTGCCTCTGACTCGCTAAGCAACTGGATGTCCAGTAAAATTATATCTCCTGCTGTTTCTGCATGTGTGTTAAAATTTACAAAACATTAAAATGTATCTTGCCTGGCCAGGGAGCTCTCTGGGTTAACCTCTAATCCTAGAATCACGCTTGACTGTACCCAACCGGCGGCTGCTAAACGCTTTTTTTCTGCCTAGCTCTACAGTATTGTATAGCGCTCATTGGGTGAGAGACCGAGTAAACCATGGATGGGTCACCAGTCCATCACGTAACGACGTAAAGACGCAGGACAAACATCCATGCACAGAAACTTAGACCTGAAGGCCCTGGTTGGGATTTAAACCCAGGACCTTCTTGCTGCATAGCAATGGTGCAGACAACTGCTCCGCCAGCAGGAAGTAGCATTGCGACCTAAAACCGTTTGAGTTTCCTCTGTTTTAGGAGAACGCGTTGACCAGATCAGTGGTAGCTTTGGTAACTTCTCTGAATCCTCTCTGCAGCTTCTCTTCACACGCTGCTTGATTTGTTCTGCTCTCTAAATAAATAGTCAATTCATTTCTTGATTAGAATTTTTTTCCACTGAAGGTTCTCCTTTGTTCTGTTTTAGGACCCAAGAAAGCCAGGGCCTACATGGGTGAGTTTTACCACGGCCAGGAGGCATAGATGGTCATGAAATCAGACACCTTTCACATCCGACAGACCTGACTGTGTTCAACGTCTCATCCTGTGCTTCCTTAGAGGATGTGACGCTGAACCCAGTGACGGCGTACCCGTTCCTGATCCTGTCTGAAGACCGGAAGCAGGTGAAGAGAGGAGAAAAGCTGCAGTTTTTCAGAACCAGCCCTCAGAGGTTCGACGTCTGGTCTTGCGTCATCGCCAAGGAAGGGTATAACTCTGGACGTCACTACTGGGAGGTGAGGACCAGAATCATTGGTGTCTGGTTGGATAGAAGACAAAACTGGATGTGGATTAGGCTGATGGAGGGTTTGAATCCTGCCAAGCTTCAGGTTAAAGAACAAACCAAGAGGTAGGGTTAGGAACTTACCCCGTAGGCCACCAGTGTAAGGCCCCTAAAGCAGGTTAGGACCTTCTTAGTTTGGATCTTGTCTTGTTTCAGATCAAAATGGTGCTTTCTTTCATTTCACTGGTTCTGTTTCTGCTGAGAACAAGTATCTAGGTGTTGAGTTGTCTCTTGTCCTCCTTTAACATCTTCTCAGTTGTTGGGATGCTGTAGACGTGACACAAAGATCTGGGGCTACAGGACTTTGGTAATATTGGGATCTTTTCATGGTTTGAGAGTTGCTCAGAGATGTATATGTGGTGTTATGGTAAAAATTAACTGAGGTTTTTAACAATAAGATGAGACAGAATCCTTGAAAGCATTTTAGAGTATTTATGACAAAAAAATTTGTTCTGGCCAGAAACTGAAGGAATAAGCTTAATCCATACATTCCCTAACTCACCCACCCTAAATTACACCTTAAATACCAATCTCTTTGCTCCAACTCAGGTCTCCCAACAAGGTAGCATGCGTCTTTGCTGATTGTGTTGATGGCAGAACCGAGCTCAGCTTGTCCAAACGTCCGAATGTTCCCGTAGATGTCCAGTCACACGCAGATAAGCAGCGGTTCCATCGGATGCACACAAATTATCTCGTTCTTGAGTGTTTGTCCCGCTGCTCCCAAACCCACTTAGAAGGGTCATTTAGAAGAGAAATTACATTTATATTCCATATTTCCATAACAATAGTCTAAAAACTACTCTATTCTTCTCCGTCAGCAGATTTGCACACAAACGCAGACGTATTGATGAAGTATTTGTTCTGTTATACTTCTCTGGTGGTGCGTCAGTGTTGCAAGGCCCCACCAGGACAGCAGGGGGTGCTGACTTTTCACGGCAAGTCTGCCTACCATTTCAGTGTCGTTTCTGGTTAACAAGAGTTTTTTTTCTTCAACTTTCAATTAACTTTCACTTTTATTAAATAGCGCCAATAAACAAACGTTATTTCAAAGCACTTTATAGCAAAAGTCATTTCAATACAATTATACAAACATTCTAATCAGTTAAGATTTCTATGTAAGGAATCCCAGCAGATTGCGATGAATCATTGTGAACGCTTTCCGCCTCAAGGAGCAATGGATGAAAGAACGTTTTTATTAAACTGTAAAGCTTTTTACTAGAAGTGCTGCTCATAGAATACTCTTAAAAACACATGGAAACAAACACAGCAGCCTGTTTTGTTGTTTCTCTACACTTTCTTGTGTCCAAAATCGTCAAAAGAACATATTAGATCAATTATCCTTTCATTATAAAGCTTGTAGTGGCCAAACGCTGCATTAAATACTGTTTACAGCGACTATAGAGCCTCATTCTGGTGAAATGATCTCTGGCTGTTGCTGAGCTGACCAATCGCAGTAATTGTAATTTAGGCTAAAGAAGACAGGCAAATAATTATTCTATTCAGTTTATTTATATAGCGCCAAATCACAAGATGTCATCTCAAGGCCCTTAACAAGAAAAGTAATTCCAATACAATCATACAAACATTTCAATCAATTAAAAGTTTTCTATTAGGGGTGGAGCCAACTCCAAATACAGTTTTCGTAGATGGCACAAATAATGCGTTTTTACGAATACTTATTTCAAACAAACACTTGTAGAAATATTTTTATTCGGAAGCAGGAAAAACTTTATACCAAAAAACTGTATTTCCTCATCAGAACGCAGCGCATGGACCCTGGATGAGAGAGTGAGTGACAGGAATCGGGAATGTGAGAGGAAAATATGTGATTGACACAGCTGCTCCACACAGCAACAGAAAAGGGATGAAGACGCAAAAAAACTTAACCAGATGACTTTTTTTGTTGAATAGATTTTTGAAACTGGGTTCTGCAGGCAGTTTATAACTTATCATAGTTTGATCCATGGAGATTATTCCATTATGCTGCAGTGACTTCTGCAGACAGATGTTCTCATGTTCGCTATCTTTACGTTGCTTTGTTTGCTCGGTAACTTAGACAATATATTGTCGATAGATTAATGTTCATGTCTGGTTAAAAAGGTTAAAACAAAGTTTAACTCAGCTGAAACTCTCCACATGGATTTAGGGAACCAAATAGAATTTTTACAGTCAGTGCTGAAGATAATACCTAAGTGATATGTAAAACAAAACAAAAACGCAGACGAGCACCAATCCTCCCACCAACATCAATATCATTGCAACCATGTTCTACCAATCCCTCCACAAGCACCAAATTATTCTCACAGCCATGTTCTGCCCCTGTTGGTCTATTTTCTATGACTTTCCTGTTACATTTTCATTGCTGGATTTATAGAAAACATCAACCAATATTGCATATCCATGATTATCATAATTAATCATTGTATTTAACGTAAAGTAGAAGTGTAACGTGATTTTTAAAAAACATTTTATTGAAAACAAATGCAGATAAAAATACTGGCTGCTTTGCACACATCCTATTTTCTATTTAAGGAAAATATTACCAGAAAATTATTTTTTTGCTTACTGTCTCTTCACGTTTATATTTAAATCACCGTCATAGCAACTTTGCTTAATTAGAAAGCAATAAAACCCTTAAAAATGTGCATTTTAAAATAAGTTTGTGTTTCATAATAACGAGGAACATGGATATTTCTATTTCTTGTTTTAAAACATATTTTGTGATTTACTTTAAGTGAAAATCTTAATAGTATACCTATGGGACAAAAAGGGCACTGAACTCAGAGAATCACCCGTTTAAAGTCCTCTGTTGGGTCAGTCTCTTCTTTAACATCAGGAGAAGCACAAATGTCTGAGTCTGTTCTGGTTCTGTGTTGATCGTGTTGAAGAAGAAAGCCTTCAGACCTTTCTCTGCATCAGGATGAGGGTTTTGATCTTTAGTATCAACCGTACCTTGTAGGAGGTCAAAGCCCTGGGCTGCTACACCCTGTCTTATATAAGATCAGGTTGGTGGTTCAAATCTTTTTGCTTCTGATGAGAACAAGCATCGAGATGTTGGCATCTTCTCTGGGAGCATGAATTCTTGGCTGGTGGCAGTTTTTGTTGGTTGGAATTTTGTTGAGTACCTGAGTCTCATCCAAGGTTTTGTTTTTATTCTTAGAATTACGGTCAGACTGCTCTTCATCTGGTCTCATCTTGTTGTGACTCATGAATATGAAGGTTTTTGTGAAGATCTCATCTCCGGGTTGGTAAACGGAACCAGAAGGTTCGCTCTAACGAACCCTGCTTTTTGTCTTGCAGGTTTCTGTTGGAGAGAGCAAAGACTGGAAACTAGGTGTGGTCAGCGAGTCGGCCCAGAAGAAAGGCCTGTTCGACATGAGCCCCACGAATGGATACTACGCCATCTGGTGGAGCGGCAGCCAGCTGAGGGCGCTAACTACACCGCCTCTGACCAAGGTGCTCCACTCAGAAATGAACATTTCTACTGCTGCTGAAATTAAAGCTAAACTTCAGATAACAAGAAACATTTTTCTTATTAGATTTTAAGGAAACTCAACCCTGGATATGTCTAGTTCACAAAAGATTGTGTGTCTGGCTAATTTTCAAGTTCATTTTAGGCTATTGAGGCTACAAAGTGTCATAAAATCTTCTCTTGGGACCTTTCCCACCGCCAATTATCTGTTTCCATTTAGTCCTCTACCCTCAGAACGTCTAACTTCATTTCCTTTTCGCCACCCATTCCAACCAGCTTGAACACGCTTCTTCAACTCTTTCCAACACTCTCCATTGCTTTGCATCTTTGACCCTATAAGTGCTTAAAGTCTTTCTCATTTACAAACTATATAATTTATCTTGCTGCGACTAATCTTCATTCCTGTTTTCCAGTGCATACCTCCATCTCTCTAGCTTTTCCTACACCTCCATCCTGCTCTCACTGCAGATCACAATGTCATCTACAAACATCATAGTCCATGGAGATTCCTCTCCAACCTCATCCGTCAGCCTGTCCATCACCAACGCAAACAAGAAGTGGCTCAGAGCCGATCCTAGATGGAGTCCCATCTCCACCGTGAAATCCTCTGTCACTCCTACAGCACACCTCACTGCTGTCTCACAGCTCTCATACATGTCCTGCACCACCCTAAACATACATCTCTGCCACTCCAGACTGCCTCATGCAAAACCAAAGCTCTTACTGTTGTTCTACACACACTGATCATCCTTCAGTTTCAAGCTCAAGACTCATCCGCCTTTATGACACTGTGTTCACTTCCACAACATGAATGAAGGAATGAGTGACTTAACTTGGCATTGTAACCCATTGGTGGAGCAAGCATGTTGAGATTATTTAGTGAATGTGCATGCGTGTGCTAGGACTCTCTCTCAGTCGCATGTAGGGATGGGTTGTGATATGGTTCTGACATATACCGTAGTAACCAGACCGAAAAGCAGCCCACATTTCTGTGCCTTAATTTGGTTTTGGGTTTGGTTCCATGGATTCTGGGCTTACCATCAGCCCGAGCAATGCCCTATATCACCAGAAAAAGATTACATGGCATTCGTTTTGCAAAAAAAACCTGCTAAACGTTGGCTCTGTCAAAATTAATGCGGATCGATTAATTCCTGGCATTAACTCATTTGTTTTAAGGCACTTGACGCATACCCAGAACACCACCCTGTAAACAACTCAACCCTCAACACATCATTTCTTCCTAACCAGCCAAACTACAGTTTGTTGTACAGCAGCATGTGTGTGTGTGTGCGCGCCTAAATGTCATATGAGTATACTATTATTGGATTGATTTGATTATAAGTTCATAAGTTGTCTGTGGGAATTTTTAACACCGTCCGCTTAGATGTCAGCTCTGTGTGCGGTGCAGAGTTTAAATGCGCCGTATTTATGTTGATTTATGCATGTTGGTTCTAGGGGTGCACCGATCCGACTTTTTCAGTTCCGATACCGATGCCTGGGCTTTGTGTATCTGTCGATACCGACCCAATACTATTGCTGAATTAATCAACTTTATACCTTTCACCTAATATCTTTCTTGAAGAGACTAAAGGCACCAGACTTTACTAACTAAACATAACTAGGTAAAATTAACAGATTTAAAATATGAAATCACCTTAACACTAAAATGCAAAGTGAAAAAATTATTTTTGTGTAAATCTATTGCAGATTTACCGCATTTTAAGTATCAGTTCATGGTATCGGTTTACTGTAACCGATACCGATACAGTACATAAGAGAAGTATCAGCACCTATATCCGATATCGGTATCGGTGCATCCCTAGTTGGTTGACTGTATAGCTTCATTACATTTCATAGTGAATTATAGCTGCGTTAAAAATGTGAATTATTTAGTGTAAGTGATATTTTCTAACTTAAATTAGTGCTAATTATGAGCGGAAGTATCTGTGTAGACCTTCACAATAAGAGCATTAATTTCCTGATGTGATGAACCGGAGAATCTGCTGGAATCTGCTTATGGGAAAATGGGAAATTGTGACATTTGATTTATGTGATGTTTAACACAGACTGTTGATATCCAAATGTTAAATGTAATAACATATTTTGGATAGTTCAACTTGTATTTATTATTTTTCATATGAGACCACACATGTAAATTGTGGAGTACAATTTTTTTTAAAGCACAACGGCATCTGGGAATGATGATTAATTCAGCCACACTGTGATTAATTAGATCAACATTTTTTATCGTTTGGGAGATCTATTAAAAATGAAAAAACGAGGGTTTGTGGACGAAGTTTGTAGGTTTTTCAGTCTTTAAGCACCAGCATCGTTTCAAAAATACAGTTTTGGCACCGATATCAGATAAAACCTAAATGATACCCATCCTTAGTCGCATGTGAGGAGTGGAGAAGGGCGGGTAAATAGCTTCTTGCCTCTTTTCCAAAACACGCTCTACTGGCATATTGGGGTAAAATTCCCGCCACGGTGTGTCTTATGAATGCGGGATGGAGTTGCAGGAATTTTGCGTCATTCGTGCCAAAAAAAAAAAAAAAACCACAATCTTGCCGTAGTGTTGGTGTAACGAATGAAGCCGCTTCGCCTTGACTCAACAAAGGTTGGTGTCGATGATGTGTTGAATGTTCACTGAGCCCCAACCGGCAACAGTATTTAAAATTCCAGTAAGCATGGAGAGTTCAGATAGCATTGGTGAAGTATATCAGCTGAAGCAGCATCCTGGAGTGATGCAGAGATCTGGGAGCTTCTGGCTTTTAAAGCTGAACAGCAAAAAGACTTGAGCAGCAGGTCTTAAATTGTGATCAAACACAAAGTTATTATGTGCATCTATTTTCTCATTCACCGCTGACTCTTTTGTCTCAGGGTTTATACCGGGGGTCACCGTATTTAACTTTTTAGAGCGGTGAAAAATCTAATGCATTTATTTTTGAACTTACTAATATGGTATTTTTTAAATGGCCCTTACTGACTCAACCCTCTGCATTTATCTGAACCAGCAGAAGAAATGACTCACCTGTGACCGCTCATGGCTGCAAAAATGCTGTGGCATATTTTCACATCAAATCGAATTTTATCTATAACGCGCTTTTCAAGAATTGCCTCTCAAAGTGCTTTACAGATTAAAATGACCCCACATAAACCACATTCCCATTCCTACCCATAAAAAAAATGTTGCATTATATTTTCATAATGTCTCATCTTCTTCAGCTTTTTCCTCCAGGGGTCGCCACAGCGAATCATCAGTCTCCATTCGATCCTAACCTCCTACTGCACACCTCACTGCTGTCTCTCTGCTGACATGTCCTCAGCCTCTCTAACATGCTTCTCTGCTACTCCTCATCACTTCTCTTAGTCTCCTTTGTTTTTAGAAATCGGCTCCAGTACACCTTTCCCTCATTCCTCAGGCAGCGTCTCATATAATGTATGGAACCTGTAATAAGTAAACTTGTTTTTCATTGGTTGAACCTGACTGAAAGCTGAGGACAGAAACTCACCCTGCCACCTGTTGCTCCCGGTCTCCGCCCTGCAGGTGAAAGGTCACCACCCGAAGCTGCGGCAGGTGGGCGTCTTCCTGGACATGGAAGAGGGTCAGGTCTCCTTCTACAACGTGAAGTCGGGAACGGAGATTTACAGCTTCAACACACACACGGAGTTCACCGAGAGGATGTTCCCCCTGCTCGGCACCGGAGACAAAGAGGTTCCGCTGATCCTCGCCACCATCCAGCAGCACCCCGCCTGACGGGAACCGGATCAGAACCAGGACCAGAACTGGAATCGGACGTGTACTTTTGGGAGGAGGAAGGGAAGCGGTGGAGATTTACTCTGAGGAACAGTGCAGATGGAACCCACAAGATCCTCCGTTAGAGGGTTCTGGGAACCATTTCCTCCTTTAAGATGATGTGAAAACCTATTTCCTCTGGTCATTTAGAAGTTAAACTGACAGTTTGTGTACATGGTTAACGTGGAGGCACAGCGTTTGTAGTTTATTAAAGCACCTTTGTGCCAACATGTAAAAATCTTTAGTTTGGTACAAGTGGAAATAATTGTATTGAGTTGTTATCAAGGGGGAATGTGGAGTTTTTTCATGGCACAATAAAATGTTTGGAAAAAAAAAAGCTGTGAGAATGTAAAATATTACTTCAAAACCCAGAAGATTTTCCAAAAATGGCGTGAAAGTTCAAGTTTTGTTTGTTAAATATTTTGAGGATTTGAAATAAAGTTCTGGAATGAACTGAAGGATTTACATCTTAAAATAAACTATAAGGAATCTAAAGGTTTTCTTTAAAAATTTATAACAGGGATGCAGTTGTATAATACAGTGATAACCAGTATTTACTGCTCCTGAGTATTGAATAAGACGTTCATCACAAAAATGACCAGGTTGGATATTTCACATGTGTAGCACAAATATCTGTTTACCAAAGTGTCTCAACGTCTAATGTAGAGGCAAAAAAGGATTAAGTCAACCACTAATTGTTCAAGTTCTCCCACTTAAAAAGATGAGAGGCCTGTAATTATATTTATACCTCAACCATGAGAGACAAAATGAGAAAATATATTGTCTGATTTTTAAAGAATTAATTTGCAAATTATGGTGGAAATGAGGTATTTATCACCTCAAAACAAATTAAAAGGCTCAAAACTTTATTGATCACCTCAAAACAAACATAAACATATTTGTGTAACTTCCTCTGTCCTCCTCCTGTATTAATGGCTCCTGGTTGAACTGGTTACCAGTATAAAGACACCTGTCCACAAACTCCACTATAGAGCAAAGAGCAGTTAAAGGAACCAGGAACCAGATTGTAGAGCTGCACCAGGCTGGGAAGACTGAATCTGCAATAAGCAGCTTGGTGTGAAGAAAGCAATGATTAGAAAATGGAAGACGTCCAAGAGCGCTGATAATCTCCCTCCATCTGGGGCTCCACCAAGATCTCACCCTGTGAACGGTGAGCAACAATCCCAGAACCACACGGGGGGACCTGGTGAACGACCTGCAGAGAGCTGGGACCAAAGTAACAAAGGCTACCATCAGTAACAGCGCCAGACGTGTCCCCCTGCTTAAGCCAGGACATGTCCAGGCCCGTCTGAAGTTTGCCAGAGAGCATCTGGATGATCCAGGAGAGGATTGGGAGAACGTCATACGCTCAGATGGAACCAAAGCAGCATAGCTACTGTGAAGCATGGGGGTGGAAGCATCATGCTGTGGGACCAGGAAGAATGAATGGGGCCGTGTATGGTGGCATCAGTGAGAGCGTTGAAGATGAAACGTGGCATGACGATGATCCCAAACACATCGCCATGGTAACCAAGGAGGAGGGGCTTCCTAGGAAGCATTTCAAGGTCCCTGATTGGCCTAGCCAGTCTGCAGATCTCAGCCCCATAGAAAGTCCCAAAACATGGAGGAATGGGCCAAAATAGCAGCAACAGTGGAAACATGCTGTAGACCTACAGGTGACCTTTGACCTCTGGGATTGATAACAAAGGGTTTATAACAAAATAATGAGATGAACCTTCATTATTTTCCACTAAAATTAGCAAATATATTCCTTAAAAATCAGGCCACGTTATTTTCTGGATCTTTTATTTTGTATCTCATAGTTTTCGGTATAAATATGATGAAAATTACAGACATCTCTCATCTTTTTAAGTGGGAAAACTTAATTGCTGGCTGACTGAATACTTTTTTGCCAACGAGTCTAATGTCCTCTGGGACAAAGACCTTTATCTTTGGAGACATATCCTGGGGTCCGACACAAGAGGGGGACTGCTTGCACATCATGACCATCATTGCCACCATCCCTACTGCTGAGTATGGTGGTGGCAGCATCATTCTGGGGGGGTGTTTTGCTGCAGGAGGAACTGGTGCACTTCATGAGGAAAGAAGATCCAAAGACATCAGCCAGGGGAATCTGTGCAGAAACCTGAAGAGATGGCCTGAAAACCTGACCCAGTTACATGGTTCTGTCAGGAGGAATGGCCCAGAACTCTGGCTGCAAATCTACAGACCAATCTCTAATCTCCCATTTATCGGTAACATTATTGAAACAGTTGCTTCCTAGCAATGAACAAACGCGTTGATATTTATCAGTCTGGTTTTCGTAGGTACCACAGCACAGAGACAGCCCTTGTCAAAGTTTTCAATGACATCCGTACAAATACTGGCCGTGGTAAAATCACAGTACTGGTACTATTGGACCTCAGTGCGGCGTTTGACACCGTTGATCATGATTTATTACTGGAACGTCTAGAGAGCTGGGTCGGACTCTCTGGTACGGTACTAGACTGGTTCAAATCCTACCTTCAGAGCAGGAACTTCTTTGTGTCGATTAGCCAGTTCTCATCACAAAACACAGAAATCACATGTGGGGTCCCACAGGGCTCAATCCTAGGGTCCCTCCTATTTAGCATCTACCTGCTCACACTAAACCAGATTATAACCACCAACAATGTTAACTACCACATCTATGCTGATGACACTCAGCTTTATTTCTCAATGTCACCAGGGGTCCGTCCCAGAAAGCAGGTTATGTGACGTAACCGGGTAAATTTGAGGATAAATTTGTGGATAACCTGAACTTTTGGTTCCAAAAACGGAGGAATTTTTCAAGGTGTGTTAGTAACCATAGCAACTTAATCTCTGAACATAACCTGCTCCGGACCAGGTTCTGTTCTGGGTAAGTTTGTTCCAGAGAGGTTCTGAACACGGCGTGAACTTTTAAATGATGATTCTTTGGACGTAGAAGCACAGATTATTCTACATTTGGTCAAAATAACTTTAATTTTGTCAACCAGAAACTGTGGTTTCAGCCACATCTTCTCACTGCAAACAAGTCATTTAAAGTGTGTAATCGTGCTTCCTCTCATATTAAAGATAAATATTGGTAACAATCCGGTGACAATGATATTTATCATGATATATAATCGCGATACTATCAGTAAACTATATATTGTGATTTTTAAAACTTAATTTTACTGTAGAAATATTGCCACAGCATTCTAAACTAATTCTAAAAATATTTGCACCACTCTTGGATAAGGGATGAGTTGATACAGAGAAGGTTTGAACTTCCACATTCTGATTCTTTTTAGATATTTACAGACCAAAACTCATTTACAAAAGACGAATTATGA
This sequence comes from Apricaphanius iberus, assembly GCA_028564705.1. NCBI lineage: Eukaryota > Metazoa > Chordata > Actinopteri > Cyprinodontiformes > Aphaniidae > Apricaphanius > Apricaphanius iberus. Next base: position 136,492 of record JAPXFQ010000937.1, read on the forward strand.
AAGTGTGAGTCTAAAACATCAAATTGCAACGCTATATAAACAATTCTAATTAAATAACTGTGTTGAGATGAAAGAAAAAACAAAACGGGAAGAAGATGTGGAAGTTGATTTGAAGAACGGGAGAACATTCATAAATCTGCCTCAGATATGGAGAGAATTTGCATGGAAATTCCAAATTAGACATTTTTTAACTCCAATCCAACAGTCTAAATATCCAAAATTCATAACATCAAAATGTTGAAGAGAATGTGGAGAGAAAACAGCAAATTACTTCCATATCTTCTGGTAATGTCCATTATTAAAAAGCATACTGGGAAAATATATTGGATGAAACACAAACCGTGTTGAAAACTGATGAAAAAATTGACAAAAACATCATCATGCTGGGAGAGTTTATCAAAGAAGAGATCTTCTCAGAAAAATTAAGGATAAGTGCTCTCAAGTTAATCACTACCAATTGGGTACAAAAAACAAGCCAACTATAGATAAAGGGAGGAAACTTTTTGTAAAAAACGAAAGAAAAGGAACAAATAACCTTCGAAATAAGAGGACAGGCAACAAATGTGGGAGATGTTAAAAAGTAGGATAAAAAACCATAAAAGACAACTAAGGGGAGCACTTTTTCACTTAATTTTATCTGTATAGATATATATGCATGTATATAAAAAATAAAAATGTGCGCGTTGTCTTTGTGGCAGACTGATGTTTCTCTCTCATGTCTCCTCATGCTTGGATGCAGACTTCAGCTCCTCGCAACCCTCAAAATGATGTGGAAAATGGATTTATCTAATAATAAATAAATGTCGAAAAGAAACTCAGCTTCTGTCCTTTTCTTTCATAAAAAAACTCCATGATTGTTAATTTAATATTTAACTTGTCAGAGAAAGAAAGGATTTTGATTTGACCAATGGTTGGTATAAGAACAATTTCATAACAAAATCAAATGTAGTCGTTTCTTGATTCAATATCATATTAGAAATTACTGCATCTTCTTAATTGTTTAAAATGTATATGTATTTATTAACTAAACATAATTGTTATTTATATGTATATTACATATAATTTTATTTATATGTAATATAAATTAGTATTAGTATCAGAAGCAAAACGTTTTGTGTTAAAATTAATTAGGAATACCAGAATTATTATTTTTTATAAAGACCAGAATAATGCAGATTTTTTTTTTTTTTTTTTTTTTACAATCTTCAAATTCAAAAGTTTACACACATTAAAATCACTTAACCTCTGAAAAAAAAAAGCATTCTAAACCTGTTTGATACATAAGAGATCCAGTTTTATTATTAGATCTAGTTGATCCTCTGGAACGAAGACGGTGAAAACATCCACCAACTCCACCAGTCATAGTTTTAATTTTACTACAGAAATTATAACAATCGATACTTTAATATATCAGTACAATGTCGTGATATTAAATATCCCGATATATCGGCGTTTTGATGTTTTGTTACATCCCTATCTCAGTCTGAGCTTCTCTCTGCCTGTAGCCGACCGGTTCTGACCGGATCCGACCGGACCATCTCGGCGTGCTCGCCTCCAAAGCCACAGCTCAACAGTTTTTCTCGTCATTCAAGTTCATATTTTATTCAACATAAATCATATTGCAGTCAAAGTGAACAGCTGGGGTTTCCATATACACAATTGTATAGTAACATCTTAAGCCCCTCCCCCTGACTCCACCCTAAAATGAAAATCAAGAAACCCACCCGGACCCCATTCATTTAAACAAGCGAGACCCCACCCACATCATCCTATGCCCCGCCCACCAACATCTTACAGGATTCATCGAGCAGCAAACTCCAAACAGACTTCCTCGTATCCTATCGTGTCTGGATCCGACAGGTATAAGCTCCTCCCACTCTGATCGAACCACCAAACAGCTACAAAAGATATTAAGGCATGTGTCCTCCATCACGAGTTAGCCCCTCCCCTTAAAACTAGGCCCCTCCCATTTACTCCCTAACCTCCCTCAGTGGCCACTTCAAGCTAAAAAAAATAAACTAAAAATATTTAAGAAAAATTTAAGGCGCACCTCCTCCCCTCTTTGATTTAAGAAGCTCCGCCCCTCTGTTAAACTTACCCTAGAACAAAGAGACTCCGCCCCCTTTGACCTATCCTATTAGACTTACTGCATGTAGAAAGTGAAGAGCCCCGCCCCCTTCTGTTAGACTTCCTGTGGTAATAAAAACAAGAAACCCCGCCCACTTTGGTTAGACTTCCTGTGTTAACAAGAAGCCCCGCCCCCTTCGGTTAGATTTCCTGTGTAAACAAGAAGCCCCGCCCCCTTCGGTTAGATTTCCTATGTTAACAAGCCCCGCCCTCTTCGGTTAGATTTCCTGTGTTAACAAGAAGCCCCGCCTTCTTCGGTTAGATTTCCTGTGTTAACAAGAAGCCCCGCCCCCTTCGGTTAGATTTCCTGTGTTAACAAGAAGCCCCGCCCCCTTCGTTTAGATTTCTTGTGTTAACAAGAAGCCCCGCCCTCTTCGGTTAGATTTCCTGTGTTAACAAGAAGCCCCGCCCCCTTCGGTTAGATTTCATGTGTTAACAAGCCCCGCCCCCTTCGGTTAGATTTCCTGTGTTGACAAGATGCCCCGCCCCCAGGAAGGAAGGGGAGCCGTTCGGAGTTTGCTGCTGTCTGTCAGTAACCAATGAATGAAGGTGGTGACAGGGAGGGGGCGTGTCTTTTGATCACCAGTGTGACGTCAGGCGTCTTCGCCACACGCGCTAAATAAAAACAGAAGAACAATCTGGCGGGCATCATCATCATCATCATCGAGACGTTGACCAGAGGAACATTCACAGGCCCCTCCCCTCCACGTCTGTCCAGTCCTCAGTCTTCCTCCTCCTCACCGGCAGCGTCCGCTCAGGTGTGTCGTCGCCGTTGGGTGTCCCCCCCCCCCGCCCCCAGTGTAAATGGTCGAGGTGGAAAAGAGGTAGAGGGGGGGAGGAGGAAGAGGAGATGGGAGGGGACGGGTGAGGAAGAGGAGGAGAGGGAGGTGCAGCTTCTTTTTTTTGTTTTCTGTGTTAAAACGAGAAAGCGCGTCGCGCCGCTTTCCGTCGCCGCGGCTCCCGTCGCTTCGGCCGACGAGCGGGACCGAAAAGGGAGCTGGAGGGGGGGGGGAGGGGTCAGGCAGGAGTAGGGATGGGGAGAGGTGGGAGGAGCTTGGAGGGCGGCGGCGAGCTACTTCAGACATCTCTCGAAGTAGGTGGCGCCGACGTAGCCGCCCCTCAGGGAGCGATGGACGTTCTGCTCGAAGAGCCGCCGGTTCGTCTGCAGGACCTCTGCTGCTTCCTTGTTCAACGGATCCTCTGGGTTTGGCTCCTGGAGGGGGGGGTGGGGGGGACATCAGTCAGTAACCAGATTATTATGGGACAGATATCTGTCGATGTCGCTGCAATGACACCAGGAGCCAGCAGGAGGCCGGTTTAGGAACGTTTCTATGGTAACCAGAGTGTAGAAGATAACATTAGGGATGCACCGATACTGTTCTAGTTAACCAATACCATGAACCGACTGTGTGAGAACCATGAACTGTGTGAGAAAATGTTCCAGCTACTTTTGAAGACAAAATAAAAATGGCACCTTTTCAATTGCCTAACTAAAATTCGACTTATCGAATTTTCTAAATTTTTAAAACTCAAGTATGCATGATACAAGATATTTCATTGTAGTTACCTAAAAGGGTTTGGTAGTTTTTGTTTTTCATGAGGAAGGGTCCCCTCATATCGGTATCGGAAATGATCAGTTAGGCTATATTGGTGTATCGGATATCGGTAGAAAAGCCAATATCGAACATCCCTAATTTAAAGAAAATGTTTCACATGAAATTATACTTTTCTGGTCATTTTCCATCTAATTCAGAACCAGGGCCGGCCCAAAGTCTTCTGGGGCCTTAAGCAGATTCTGACTCAGCGGCGCCCCCTTTCTGTTAAAACCACCACCCACAATAACAGCGTTGCATAAAGATTTGGTCTAATCTGGGAAAGTAGGCGGAGCTTATTTAGCTGGTTCTAAAAATAGATCAGAGGTAATTGTTAATATTTTCTGAGACAATCTGAAGCTAAAAGTAGAAATAAAATTAAAGCATCAGATTGTAACCACGGTAACGGTGAATACTAAAAAGTATTTTCACCCTGAGTAATTATATTATTATATAAAATACATATTGAATTAAATCATTCTACACATTCCAATGAGAGACACTTTATTTTTAAAACTGCATAAAACTATTTTGTACTTATCGTACGATGGATAAACTACACAACGTCTCTGTGTTTCATGTGTTAGCTAGTGCTAGCTAGCGTTAGCGTCATGATGTCATACATGCGACTTCTGATTTGTGAGCCTTTTAATTATAAACTTGTACAACCAAATAAATCTAATGATAAATCCACTGAAAACAAACAGTTTAAACTCAACTACATCTTGTGTGATTCGGCGGTAAGACAAAGAAAAGCAGAAAGTAACTTTTAATGCTCCGTTTACTTTCATTCAGCTTCTGTTTTTCAGCCAGGGGACCCAAGGGCCGACAGGGGGTGGGGGGGATGAGAATCAGGCGCTTTATACTTTATTGTTATACTGCAAAAAACTCATTTCTAAGAAAGAAAAAAAACTTGTTTTAAGAAAATTAAAATATTATTTTAGACTATTTAGCTAGTTTTAGGAATTCAAGTCAAGAAAAAAATTCTTACCACATAGATAAATGTTTTTTTTTGTTTAAAATAAAAAATTTTTAATTAGAATTGTATACTTTTATGCTTATTTCTAGAGTGGCTGTTTTTGCAGTGTACATTAGGAAATGGCACCAGTGAGGAAAGCTAAGAGGGGTCCTTTAGCTCAGTAGCTAACAGCAGGCGGCGCTAAAGGAAGTCGGTAACGGTTTGACGTGAAAACACTATGAAAACGCGTTCTTCTGGAAGTTTTCCCAAACCGGAGGCGGGAAAACTAGTCACGGTTCTCCCTTCAGAATCGCCTATAGAGTCACATCTGTTGCTGGCTAAAGAGCAACCAAGTTATGCTTCCCTGTGGAAACTCTGTACGCCTCCGCGTCGCACCAAAGGCGTCACACCGAAACACTAGTTGTTGGCGACCGTCTTCGTTTTGACTCATGAATCTGCTTCTAGTCGACGCTCTGCCACTGAAAGCCGCTTCCAGGCGACGGCGAGGAGAGAGAATCAGAGCTGGACTCACTAGAAACAGATACTGTAGACCGTAGATGATGGAGTTTATCGTCAGAACAGGCTTCCAGTCCTCTCTGTGGACGAGAGCAGAGAGACGACAGATCAGTGATTATCACATTAAAAGGTAGAAAACAGCAGCAAACACGTATCGCCATAATAAACTAAAGCTGAATTTTATGCTTTAAACCAGGGGGGTCCAAAGTGTTGGCTGGGGGCCATTCATGACCCGTGGACCAATTTTCCTCAGCCCTTTATGACTTTTTATGACTTTATTAAAAATTATCCATGTTACAAAACAAATTAGTCATCCAATTTTTTTTTGCTTTCTTTTTAATTTTATTAGGTCGACATTTAATGCAAAAGCAGACATAGAGAGAACCAAGCAAACCTAAAAATTACACGTTTTTTTCTTTGAAAGAAAAACGGATTTTTGCTTTAAAATTAGCCCCTCCAAAAATATTAGAAAACTTAATAATTTCTTTTACAAAGAAAAACATTAAACGCCCTTTGAATCTACAATCCTTCAAAAACCCCTTTCTACAAGAATTCATACTTTGTTTAATTAAAATATTACATGTTTAATTTATTGTTAAGCAGATAAGAAATAATTTTTCCCCATAAAAAAATCTCGACTTGATGATTTTGGCCCATGTACCAAAACGTTTGGACATCTCTGGTTTAAACTTATCTCCACCAGGAACTTCTAACCATCTTCAACCTCAGACCCGTTTATTTTCCCACCCAGAACCGTGTAAAAAAACACTGTGATCCAACAGCCAGAACCCAGAACCAGCTGATCCCAGACCAGTTGTTGGTTCTGATGTTAACAGAGCAGGAAGCTGCAGACCGACCTTAAAATATTTAGGCAGACGTTTCCCTCCAGGTCAATGTTGGGGTGATAAACCATCGTCTCACACTTCACCTTTGGGGGGTCATGGGGGTAACCCTGTCCTACCTGCAACACACAGAGATGATGAGGAGGAGGAGATGATGAAGGAAAAAAGTGGAGGGAGTATAAGGAAAAGGAGGAAAGGATGAGAAGGACAAGGAGCAGAAAGAGGACGAAGAAACAGAGGAAAGACGAGAGAAATAAGGAGAAGGAGAAAAAGGAGAGGAAGAAAAGGAGGATGAGAGGAAGAGTGAAAGATAAACGATGACAAAAAGGAGAAAAGGGGTAAGGAAGAAATTCAAGGAAACGAATGCGAAGAAATAAGGACAAGGACAAAAAGGAGGAGGAGAAAGAGTGCAGGGAGGAAAAAAGAAAGAAGGAGTCATAGATAAATTATGAGAAAAAGGAGAAGGAGAAGAAAAAAAGAAAAAGGAGGAAAGGATGAGAAGGACAAGGAGCAGAAAGAGGAAGAAACAGAGAAAAGACGAGAGAAATAAGGAGAAGGAGAAAAAGGAGAGGAAGAAAAGGAGGAGGAGTCAAAGATAAATTATGAGAAAAAGGAGAAGGAGAAGTAAAAAAGAAAAAGGAAAAGGAGGAAAGGATGAGAAGGACAAGGAGCAGAAAGAGGAAGAAACAGAGAAAAGACGAGAGAAATAAGAAGGAGGAGTCAAAGATAAACGATGAGAAAAAGGAGAAGGGAAAAGAAAGAAAGAAAAAGGAGGAAAGAATGAAGAACAAGAAGAAGGATGAATTGATTTTTACCTTAAAGCTGAAGACAAACTTTCCTCCTTTATAAAAACCCTGAAAGAGAGAAAAACATTTAAAGTCAGTCAGAAATCTGGACCTCCTCCTCTCCTCTACAACATCAAACTCCTGGTTCTGACTCCCGTTTATATCAGCTGGACCGTCAGCGAATTAAGGAGCGGTTAGGAAAAGGGAGCCTGGGTGGCCAAACAGAACCGGCTTCAGTGGTTCCGTCACCGTCTAAACCGGGTCAAGGAGAGGAACCTTTGATTTCTTGAAATGGTCACAAAAGTCTTTACAACAATCACAGAGCAGATCCAAATAAAAAAAATGAAGCAAAGACTATTTTAAAAACATCAACGTGTTCTTTACGTCACTAGACGGCTGCGTCTTCATTTACAGCAGGCGCTGGAACTTCCCAAGGTTTCCTGAAGGCAGCGGAGCAGCAACAACCCGACAGGAGGAGGTTAACGTGAATCCATGAGGAGAACCGGCCGGAAGGCTGCTGATCGCCTCCACCAATCAGCTCCTTACGCTTAATCTCAAACCCCCCATGGATGAGGAGAAACCGTTCGTGGAGTTTCTGATCTCCAGGAATCACATCAGGAGAAAACCATGAAGTGTGAAGCATGGAGGGGGCATCGTCATGCTGAGGGGATGGAACTGGTTGGCTAGTCCATGAGGAAGGTACGACGATGAGGAGACTCTAGAAAACCTGGATAAGCAGGATAGCCCTAACCCTCAGATGGACGTCCCAGTCGACTCTTTAGTTTTTATGCACAAATTTCATTTTGTAATTATGGGATGTTGTGTGAATTCCCCCCCCGTTTTATGGGGTTCCCTGAACTCACCTCGTCTGGAGAGATGATGAGTCTAAAGTTGAGGAGGTCGTCGTCATCTGGGAAGCTGATTTCACACGTCTTTGGCAAGTTTAACTCATTGATGTCTGCAACACAAACAACATCATCCTGAAGCTGGGACACGTTGCCCTGGTTACAGCATCAGTGGTGTGTTCAGGGACCAGCTCAGGAAGAAACCGGTGAGGTCGTCTCCTAGCCTCCGACTACTGCTGGGACTCCGTAGCAACAGTTAGCAGACAACCGTATCGTCACAAGGAACCTCAGATCGCATTTTTCCCCAAGAAGTAAATCTCATCAGTTCTTATACAACTTATCACATCCCCCAGGATCAGAGCGCACGTCTACAGAGCATGTTAGCTGACGCTAGCAAGTAGCTAATAGCTAAGCTACAGTTAAACCGAGGCAAAGACAGAAATAGAAAGAAGCAGCGGGACAAGAGCTAAAGCTGCTCCTTCTACTCTCAAATCCCAGGTGAGGAAAATGACTTAAGTCCACATTCTGGTTGCTGTTAGCTGCACTTTGCTCGGTCGTTCTACAGTTACCATAAAGAGTCACTAGATGGCAGCAAGCGTCCGTTAGTATTAAACAATACTGATACACTTACTGTAAAAAAATTATTTCAGAATGGGGATCTAAGTACTACCAAAAAAAGAATAATGAATGAGAGTCAGTGGCTCTATAAAAGTTATTTTTTGATCCAGTTTAAAATGCGCCGTGGATCAAACATGATGTTTGTGAATTTTATAAACTAATTTTGATGCAGAGAAAACGCTGATTTTCTACTGGAGGTAAAAGTTATTTTAGGTTTTGTGTAAAAAACGTTTAGAGGACTACAACTGCAGAAGAAGAAGGAGAGCGAGGGTCGTAGCCTCCAGGATGAAGAAAGGAGCATTAAACACGGAGAAAACCTCTATAAATCTGACCATGTGGAAAGTAGCAGCTATGTGGGGATAAAGCAGTCGGTGGAGTGAGAGCCAGCATGGAGGAGAAGCTCTACAAGCTCTAGGTGAAGGTTTTACGTGTTATAGCTAATGCTAGCTATAGCTAATGCTAGCTCCTGTTAGCCACATGGCGTCATATATGCGACTTCTGATTTGTAGGAATTTTAAATGCAAATTTTTACAATCAAATAAAACCCAAATCACTGGACAAACACAGTAGAAACGTAAATCATTAGTTATTTAGATCAAAGTACAACATATGTGTGATTCAGGACGTAAGACAAAGCGGACCAGAAAATAACTGTTATTGCTCCATTGACTTCCATTAATTATTTTTGCGGTTTGGGGACCATGGGCTGACAGGAAGGGGAGGAGCTTAGGCCCCTTACAGGAAAAGGAAGAGCTTAGACTCCCTACAGGAAGAGGAGGAGATTAGGGTCCCTACAGGAAGAGGAGGAGCTTAGGGTCCCTACAAGAAGGGGAGGAGCTTAGGGTCCCTACAGGAAGAGGAGGAGCTTAGGGTCCCTACAGGAAGAGGAGGAGCTTAGGATCCCTACAGGAAAAGGAGGAGCTTAGGATCCCTACAAGAAGAGGAGGAGCTTAGGATCCCTACAGGAAGAGGAGCAGCTTATGCTCCCTACAGGAAGAGGAGGAGCTTAGGGTCCCTACAGGAAGAGGAGGAGCTTAGGCTCCCTACAGGAAGGGGAGGAGCTTAGGATCCCTACAAGAAGGGGAGGAGCTTAGGATCCCTACAGGAAGAGGAGCAGCTTATGCTCCCTACAGGAAGAGGAGGAGCTTAGGCTCCCTACAGGAAGAGGAGGAGCTTAGGATCCCTACAGGAAGAGGAGGAGCTTAGGATCCCTACAAGAAGGGGAGGAGCTTAGGATCCCTACAGGAAGAGGAGCAGCTTATGCTCCCTACAGGAAGAGGAGGAGCTTAGGCTCCCTACAGGAAGAGGAGGAGCTTAGGGTCCCTACAGGAAGAGGAGGAGCTTAGGCTCCCTACAGGAAGGGGAGGAGCTTAGGCTCCCCATTAATGCTTAATGTGACACATTACACCAGAATAATAAAAATTGCATAACTTAAAATAAAATAAAACAATCAAGAACCGAATCAAAGAAATGGAGAATCGTCACACCCCTAGCAGATACCGATCCAACCATAATTTATTATTACATAACCTGTATCGCTGTGAGGAAAAGGGACTAATGATGAATGACACCGATACTTGGATCTGAACCGATAGCTAGTACCAAAAGCAATACTTCTACCTAGGGTTGGGCAAAAATATGGGCTGAAATCAAATCTCAAAAGTAGATTTTTTTTCTTATAAATTTAATTACACTTTAATTACTTTAATGTGATTTTTTTTTTTTATTCTCTGCCCACTTATTAAGGAAATAACAAACAACAAACAACTTGTGCAAGGGATTCGGCTACAGTTAGCTGTTTTTAGCTAAGGCTTGTTGGTCGTCTCAGAGATCCTGGTATTTTTCGCATTGGGCTGGATGCCTGTTTCTGGTGTTTCTGGTGTAGGAACAGGTTTGTGGTGCTGCTGCCTTTGATTGTGATGACCTTTAATCTCTAGCTTCACGTCTGTAGCAGCAAACCAATTCCTCTACGGAAGCTCCAGGGAGCCAAAAATGGGCCATTACAAAAAAACTCAACAAAAAACTAATTCTTATTAATTCACTCAATCGATTTTTAGCCCAGGCTTTATTCTACAATATATTTATACAATAAAATGCAAAAAACCGGAAGAGGTTTTATTTTCTTCTCCGCTAGCTACAACAAACGATGGGGAATTGGATAAAAACATTAAATAAAAATTTTAAAAAATAACAGCAAAAGTACAATATAAAGTGAAAAATAAACATTTTCTGTGAAATTATTGCAGTTTCCACATCTGAAGTATCGGTTCATGGTATCGGTTAACTTTAACCAATACGGTGCATAAGAACGGTATCGGCCCCGATACCCGTATCGATATCGGTGCATCCCTAGTTAAGCTCTGATTACTGCTAGTTAGGAGGTTTTTATTAATGGATAATTTGGTAAAAGTTTCGATCAACCCATGTTAATTGGTTAGCCTTGTATTTAGTGTTTTTAAGTTGGTTTAAAAATGTTCACTGTTGGTTAGTTGGTTAAGAACTGTTTACTGCTGATATGTTGGTTTTTACTGCAGGTTAATTGGTTAACAGCTGTGTTTACTGGAGGTTACTTTGTTCAAAACTCGTTTACTGCTAGATAAGAGCTGTTTACTACTCGTTAGCTGGTTAAGAGCTCCGTTTACTGCTGGTTAGATTGTCAAAAGCTTGTTTACTGCTGGATAAGAGCTGTTTACTACTGGTTAGCTGGTTAAGAGCACTGTTTACTTCTGGTTAGTTGTTTAAAGGCGGGTTTACTTCTGGTTAGTTGGTTAAGAACTGTTTACTGTGTATATGTTGGTTACGAGCTCCGTTTACTGCTGGTTAGATTGTCAAAAGCTTGTTTACTGCTAGATAAGAGCTGTTTACTACTCGTTAGCTGGTTAAGAGCTCGATCTACTGCTGGTTAGTTAGTTTTTACAGCATGTTAACGGGTTAAAAGCTGCGTTACTGAGAATTAGCTGTTTAAGAGCACTGTTTACTTCTGGTTAGTTGTTTAAAGGCTGGTTTACTTCTGGTTAGTTGTTTAAAGGCTGGTTTACTTCTGGTTAGTTGGTTAAGAACTGTTTACTGTGTATATGTTGGTTACGAGCTCCGTTTACTGCTGGTTAGATTGTCAAAAACTCGTTTACTGCTAGATAAGAGCTGTTTACTACTGGTTAGCTGGTTAAGAGCACTGTTTACTTCTGGTTAGTTGTTTAAAGGCTGGTTTACTTCTGGTTAGTTGGTTAAGAACTGTTTACTGTGTATATGTTGGTTACGAGCTCCGTTTACTGCTGGTTAGATTGTCAAAAGCTTGTTTACTGCTGGATAAGAGCTGTTTACTACTGGTTAGCTGGTTGAGAGCTCGATCTACTGCTGGTTAGTTGGTTTTTACTGTATGTTAATGGGTTAAAAGTTGCGTTACTGTGAGTTAGCTGGTTAAGAGCATTGTTTACTTCTGCTTAGTTGTTTAAAGGCTGGTTTACTTCTGGTTAGTTGGTTAGGACTGTTTACTGTGTATATGTTGGTTACGAGCTCCGTTTACTGCTGGTTAGATTGTCAAAAACTCGTTTACTGCTAGATAAGAGCTGTTTACTACTGGTTAGCTGGTTAAGAGCACTGTTTACTTCTGGTTAGTTGTTTAAAGGCTGGTTTACTTCTGGTTAGTTGGTTAAGAACTGTTTACTGTGTATATGTTGGTTACGAGCTCCGTTTACTGCTGGTTAGATTGTCAAAAGCTTGTTTACTGCTGGATAAGAGCTGTTTACTACTGGTTAGCTGGTTGAGAGCTCGATCTACTGCTGGTTAGTTGGTTTTTACTGTATGTTAATGGGTTAAAAGTTGCGTTACTGTGAGTTAGCTGGTTAAGAGCATTGTTTACTTCTGCTTAGTTGTTTAAAGGCTGGTTTACTTCTGGTTAGTTGGTTAGGACTGTTTACTGTGTATATGTTGGTTACGAGCTCCGTTTACTGCTGGTTAGATTGTCAAAAGCTTGTTTACTGCTAGATAAGAGCTGTTTACTACTGGTTAGCTGGTTAAGAGCTCGATCTACTGCTGGTTAGTTAGTTTTTACAGCATGTTAACGGGTTAAAAGCTGCGTTACTGAGAATTAGCTGTTTAAGAGCACTGTTTACTTCTGGTTAGTTGTTTAAAGGCTGGTTTACTCCTGGTTAGCTGGTTAAGAGCTCGATCTACTGCTGGTTAGTTGGTTTTTACTATATGTTAATGGGTTAAAAACTCTGTTACTGAGAGTTAACTGGTTAAGAGCACCGTTTACTTCTGCTTAGTCGGTTAAAGGCTTGTTTACTGCTGGTTAGTTGGTTAAGAACTGTTTACTGCTGATATGCTGGTTTTTACTGTTGGTTATGAGCTCTGTTTACTGCTAGTTAGTTGCTTTTCACTGTTGGTTAGTCCTTTTAAAAGCTCTGATGACAGCAGCTTATGATGGTACTAGGAACCAGGCCGGTTTTGGTTCTGGTTCTTGCTGTGTTAACATTGTTAACCCTTCTCAGTTTGTTTTTAACTATGCCAGGAGGAGCTAGCGGCCATTAGCTCCTGATTGTGAGGCTAACTATTAGCCTGATTGGTAACAACAGCCGGCCTGGTCGCACCAATAACCCTCCTGAACTGATGCTTCCCCCCTCTGTTTACTGTTCGGTACCCGGACAGGGAGCCCCGCTGGGGGACATGGTGCTGAGAGGGCCCTGGTCGGGGAACGGACCCACCTTTCTGTATTCGGAGCTGGGCCGCGCTGGCTTTCTTCCCCCCGGCTCCGGCTCTGTTTCCTCCAGCAGATTCCTCGTCTTTCTTCTGCTGCTTCAGGGAGAACAGTTTAATCATCTTCACCTGTTTGTAAGCTAATATCCGAACTCGGTGTCCCTTTGCCGGGTGTGAGCGTTCAGTCAGGTCGCTGTGAACCGCACCGTGCCGTGGATGGAGCCGGTGCGTCTCAAACTAACTAACCACACCAAGAGAAGCTGCGAGCCGCCGAGCCAGCTTAGCCTGTTAGCTGCGCAGAGGCCGGGCAGGGAGGAGCAATAGACGCTGATGCGGTACGTCACGGCGGCCGCCATATTGGTAGGGGAAAAGAAGGGCGCTGCAGTTTTTTGCAGAATTAAACCCTACTCTGGATTTAAATTTGTTCCCAATATTCTTGGTCTATTATCCACATATTCCCTTCCAGTTTCTGTGAGGGTTGAGGGAATTTATGTCGGTGATTTATTTCAGTTTTGTTGGAAAAGAAAGGCATGTTTCAAGTAAAGATTTCTGAGCTCCATTTTCTTTACCAAATACCAGAAAGTTTCTTGATTGCAGAAATAAAAACAAGTAGTTTTATTCACCTATTCCAACCTTAAATTCAAAACTTGCTGCCGTGGATTTCAAATATAATTATATTAGCTATAAAAAAAACAAAAACCCATCTGCATTTCTGGTGGTTTGTGTACCGTTAAAATACACGTAAAAACTCTCTGTTTGATAACGTTGCTTTGTGTTTTAATGAGTAAGAATGAGAATCACCATTAGAACTGTAATTTACCTGTAATCTAAATTTGGTTAATTCAGGTTTCATATTATTTTCAGATCAAACTTGGATTTCATAGGTAAAGGAAAAAAAGCAGATGCTGCTACGACTTGGACTATGTGTCTTTAAGCCTTGGTAGCTTCACATTCCACTTCATTTGGTTTGTTTCAATCTTGTAGTTTATAGCCTACCAACGTTTCCTCTGAGTACCACCAAGCATCACCAGTTGTTTTTGCAGCACAGCCACAAAATTTTTGCTTTTTTACGTTTGTTTTTGTTCTATTGATTTGTCTTGTATGAACAGTGTTTTGGGTTGTTTTAAAATAGGATTTCAAATTAAATGAACAAAAGACTGCAAAGCTTCTCTGATCTAGAAAATAGTAATATTTGCGAGAAAAAAAACAGAGATTTCATGATTAAAGGCATACATTTTCGATATCTAAACTAAGATATTTCTGATATTGTAAAGTCAGAAAATTGAGAAAAATAAATGTATGCCTTTAATCATAGAAATATCGTAAATTTTCTACTTTTCCACATCAGAGAATTATGTTTATTTCCCTACAAATTTATCTGAAATTTATCAAAAAATTCTGTCTTTTAACTATTAATTTTACGACTTTTGTGACAGAGAATTTCCTAATTTTTCTCTGGGAAATATGTGCAATTAATCTCTGAAACTGTGAGTTTTTACTCACATAAGAGATATTCTGATTTTTTTTCTGGAAAATATGTGACTTTAATCTCTGAATTTCTGAGCTTTTTGGGCGGAAAATTAATATTTTTCTTTTGTTTACAATGGCCCTAATACTCCGTGGTACTCTATTATATTTTGCAAAAGAAAGGACAATATTTCATGTTCATTTTAAAGCTTCTTAGCGTATATTTAACAGGATAAATTTGATGTCCACACACCCTCCAAAAAAAAAATCTAACTTCTCATGTGACGTCAGCACGCAAAGGTGGAGCGTGCGCGATTTTCTGCCCATATTTTATTTACTACATTTGTTCCTCCGTTTGAGTATTTATTTATTTATTATTTTGCGGTTACGCTGCGCGGGTGAAGCGGTCACCTGCGTGATGTAATCGATGCGGAGGTCAGAAACAGGTGAGAGGGGGCCGGCGGATGATCCGAGCCACGCACGACACGCAACCAGCCGCGCGCGCTCACCTCACACAAAAGGCACAGGAACAAAAGCCGCGCGCAGCGCTGCAACTGGCTCGTGTGAATGCGCGGGGACTAGTTTACCGGCGGAGGGTTACAGGGGGGGGTGTGGGAGGCGGCAGCGGCTGGTGAGTGCGAAGCGTCTGCGTGTTGTTGGAGCCTCGCAGAGCGGAGCGCGCTGGGAGAGCGAGGCAGACTCCCACTGCAGAGAAAGAGAGAGAGACCGAGGAGGACAGCGGTGAATGGGCACGACTCAGCCAGCTCCTCAGCGGCGCTGCGCCCTTCACTCTACCCGCACCGATCGATCTGCTATCCGAGACGCGGGTCCGAGAGGCTGGCCCGGCCCAGGAGCTCGGCGGAGCGACGGAACCAGCGTCATGGGACGTGAGTGAGGCAGCAGCCCGGAGCACAGAGCCGCTGCAGCAGCCCCCGGTCGGCGGAGGAACAAACAAGGAAGCGCTGAGCTGAAGCTAACCACTGATAGCCCGAGCTAACTGCTAACTGTTAGCTAACATCGATTCTAATGAGCCAGCGAGGAGCATGCGAGCTAGCAGGAAGAGGTGAGAGGCCGCCGGGTGTCAGTGTGTGCTTCAGCCGGGGAGGTAGAGGGGCTTCTCCCGCCGCTACCTCCCCGGCTGCAGCTGATCAATGCTGGGACACTGAAGGAGGAAGGAGCCGCAGGGGGTTAATAGCCTGCTAACGCGTTAGCACGCCTGCCGATTTGTTTTCACGCAGGTGTGGATGGGGAGGGGCTGCGCGTCAGTCCAGATGTGGGACAGGTGTGTGACTGTTTCAGTAACGCAGCATGGAGGGGTGTAGCGGCTGGAGGTGGCCGGGTGGAGGCTGCTGTGACCCGCTAGATGTTAGCCGTTAGCGGCTCCTGGCTGCCAACATGGAGCTACGATACTTCCAGGTGATCAACGTCGCTGTTATTGGATCAATTCCCCAATAATTAACGCCGAATTTACAGATTTAGAGAAGAATAAATGGAAAACAAACCTGAAGCTGCAGGTTTCTAATTCCTGTCTAATAAAAATCGGCCTGACATTAACTGGGTTTGCAGGATTTCTGAAATAGTTCCTTATAATTTGGGAATAATCCAGCATCCCGGGTGGATGTAAAGAAATTAGTTATAATATGAGAGAGGCTGATATTTAAACACTTTAATTTTCCTTATAAAAGCAGAAACCTGCTTGTTTTATTTTCAACGTTTATTTTTTAGATTAAATCTTTTAGATGTAATGCAGGTGTAGCACGAGTCTCTTATTCAGCCCAAACCGTCACGTTTGCTACAGTCCAAGGTCTGATGTTTGGTAGGATTTGATATTTCAGGGTCAAACTCGCCAGCATTCGGAGCTGTGAAGAACAATTCCCAGCATTTCCCACAGAGTTTATGTCTTTAGTTGCTTCTTAATACCAGAAATAACCTGAGTAGTAAAAACAAAGGTTCTCAGATGATGGTTTTATTAATAAGCAGAATTATCCAGACTGACTAGTAGCTGTTTTTATGTGTGTTTTTTTTGTTGCTTTTCCATCTCTGGAGGAATTCAGTTTTGTCTCTGGAGGGTTTTCCAGGGTGAGCCTCACGTTTCAGGCCATGCAGCAGCATATTAGCTGGATTTGACTAGGCCGTTTGAGAACCTTTGCAGATCGCTCAGAGCTGAACCTGCTGGTGTGTTTTGGATCTTTGTTCTGCTGCTGAACCCAAACTATCGGGGGGGTTAATTCCTGGTTCCATATGCATTATACCACCACCACCGTGTTTTACTGCAGATATGTTGTCACTTTATGAAATGCTGCTGGTTTTAAAGCAGTTTTTATCAAACCAAAGAAACAGTCGACAGAAGGGAAAGTTGAAATATTGCCAGCATTTTTTAGCCGTGCACTCTTAGCTTAAGACGAGTTAGCTCACGCATGGGTTCAGCAGGTACAGCCGTGTAGGACAAACGGCCTGGGTCCAGTCCTGCTGAGTGGATCAGAACCAGGTCCAAATAAGGTCAGGAGAGCTCACAGCTGCTGGGTCAGAGTTTTAGCCAGGCCTGATCTAAAATGTTCTGCTTTGACCCGGTTCAGAGAGCGATGCCAGAGCTGATTGTTCCTGCGGATTAGAGGTCCGTTAGGTGGTTCTTTTCTGTGTCGACGCCGGGCTCCAGGTGGATTGTTCTGATCCGTGTTAACAAACTAAACGAACGTTTCCAGAACTCACCTGGCCCAAACGCTTTTAGAGACGACCTGCATCGGATCAGGACCTCCTGCCCGCCGTGTCGTGCACACCTGGCGCTGGTCTGGAGCGGGTCGTGATTGTTGTCGTGGTAACGCATCCAGAGGGGCAGGGGTCAGCGCAGGGGAGGACGGGTTCTGATCCAGAACCCGTCACGCTGCTTCATCATTTGGAACTGACGGAACGGAAAGAGGCTGGTTTTCAATCGTCACGGCAACGATGAGTCACCTGGAGCAGCGTCCAATCAGAGCGCTGCAGGAACCAGTGTTGTCATGGTGACAAAGCTTCAGTGTTCTGCACCCACGCGGTGAAATTCAAGGGTTCTCCGTACCAAACCATTTTATATACCAGGAGAAATTCTTGGTACCAAAGCAAAACACATAAATACTATTTTTATTGACAAAGTCAGTCCCTCCAGGATTTCGCGGCACTTTTTTGTGATTGATGCGGCCTAAAACGCCTGACGTTGCAGCAGATTTAGTGTAAAGTTGCAATGTTTTTATTTGGGATTTTCTTTTATTCTACGCCAACCTACTAGCTGCGTCCAAAGACTCTACATTTAATCTGAAGAAATATCTTAAAGCTATTTTTATAGACCATCTAGTTTTTTTTTTGTCCATTTAATGTCCCCTTTTTTTCCAGCGGGAGTAGCTACCAGCGCATTTTGTGACATTTAATAGACTTGTACTGAATGTATAGTATTCCAAGTATTTAGAATACAGACCAGGATTCAGCAAAGTAACGGAATACGTTAGAAAATAAATTTTAAAGCAGGTATTCTGTAACTAAATACTCTTACGAAGCATTCACCCCCAACGCTGCCAAAAGGTGAAAGATTTTCTTGAATAGAAAGAAGAAACTGAACCTCATAGGTCCTTCCTTGGCAAAATGCAAATGTAACATGTTTTATTCTCCATCCGTCTGTATAAGAAACGGGGAGTGAACGTGTTATGGGACGGCGTTAGATGTAAGATAAAGAAAGTGAAAGTCACAGTCGGTAGAATGTGCGCTAAAGTTGAGACAATATTTTTTAAAATTGCAAGACGTGCAGAATTTGCATGGAGATTCCTGGAGGGGGCCGATTAAATGGCTGTCCACAGTGCTACCTGTGCAACCGTCTCTTCTGATTCCAGCGCTTGACTTCGAGGTGTAACCGTTAAAAATGTCCCACCGGAAACAGTGCCCAGTGAAAGATAGTTTAGCAATATTGTTGTCCAGGCGGAAATCTGGACGGTTGGGAGGTATTTACTAATCGCTTAGTTGGTCTCAGAGTAACCTGACTTCTATGGAACAATCAGCTCTATAGAAACAGACATTAACCCCTTAACAATCCTGCAATTTCCGGCCAAAATGTTTTAAAAACTCATACCCAAATTAAAATGAAAGCTGTTCTTGAAATGGCTGGGGTCTCGTATTTTCACTGTTCTGTGAAATATGTCAGACTAAGTGCAATTGTTGGCCACTTATATAATTTTTAATACATGGGAAAATATAAAATTTTGTGTTCGCTAATTAAAATTTATAAAATATATGCTCAAAAAATAGTTTTAGAATTGTGTGGTGACCCTAGAAACGTGGGTCTAAAGTCTGATTTATTACCTTTATCCATAAAAAAGGCAGCAATAAACCAAAAAATGAGAATTTTACATCATATAGAAATAAATACCATACACTAAAGATCAAATGTGACCAAAAAAGGTTAAATCTGTGCCAAATCTGCTATTTCCTTCTAATTATAAAAACCTCCCAGAATCACCACCGTCTTGTCTCAAACAAAGCTCCACGGCTTCCACCATGTTGTATAACAATAAAGTGTGTTTTTACCCAGCACTCAAAGGGTTATTTACTATGCGTAACGCTGCGTAACCCTTTCCTTTCTTTATTTGGACGAGCTTCTTTACTCGGGCAGTTTCCTATGGCAAAGATAAAGTCCAACCCCTCCAGTGACCTATTGCCGTTTTCAGCATTCCTTTGGCTTTTTGATGCTTCAATCGCCGTTGTTCTCAGCCGCGACCGGTTTGAAGCACGTAGGAGAGAATAGGGACGGTACTTTTCAGCTATAAGCCAATAGCTGATGATTTAGCCACAGAATACCGGGTAACCTGTCAGCTATTGGATCAAGTAAGTTATGAGTCATAAGCTTAGCTCTTATGGCATGCTCAGAGTGATTTATAGCGGGAAATAAACATGATGTAAGAATCTGTGATTAAAAAACATAGAGAAATGTACTCCTGGGGAGGGAGATTTGTTGAATTTACAGAGCAGATTATGTTAGATTGTGTATGTAGGACTTTTTGTGTGGAAACGATGTTATTGGAGAACATCAAGTGGATCATTGTGGATGTAAAACCACTCATGGATCAGATTTGTGAGAGACAGCAGTCTGTAAAATGTGAGTCCTGCAGGAGGCCACCAATGTTCATGTGTCTGCTCAAACGGTCAGACTGACTCTGTTAGGTGGTATGAGGGCCTTCCAGCCCAACACCCTGCAGGACGATTGGCATGTAACTCTTCCCCACACCTGAATCCACCTGAGAACATCTTGGGTCATCATGTCTCGCTCCACCCACCAACACCACGTTGCACCACAGACTGTCCAGGAGTTGGCTGATGCTTTAGTCCAGGTCTGGGAGGAAATCCCTCCACCTCATCAGAATCATTGCCCAGGTGTTGTACGGAGGTCCTACAGGCACCTGGAGGCCACACCCACTACTGAGCCTCATCCCGACTTGTTTTATAGATATCAAAACTTTTATCAGCCTGCAGTTGGTTTTTATTTTCCATGTAGTGTTTCATACCCGTCTTTGTGTTCTTTTATATTTTGTTTCATAGATGCCATCTGGCTAACAGGACTAGCCTCAGGCTAACTCTGGCATGTTACATTTATGCCCAGTTTATACTCGTCTTTCTACGCAGGTTCACGTCCCGCTGCTGAGTTAGTCTTTTTCACAGTAGGTTCAGCTTCACAGATATTCTTCATGGTTTCAGAAAAATACTTTTTCCAGGTTAAAAATGTTATTTAGATCTTATTTTTGAATTGTTTCAGGTTTTGTATTTTAATAAATGAAACCAAAAACACTATGTAGTTTTAATTTAAGGTTATTCAATGCAGTGTTTCTTCTATTTATTTTTGTGTTATATATGATTCCCCTGTCTAACATTATTAAATAAGGACCAAACCTCTTATTTTACAGGATTAAAGGTTCAGAATAGAGTTTGAATATTTACAGAAATACTAGGAGGTAGAGCTGGGAGAAATGGCTTAGAAATTAATCTCTGATTTTTAATTTTTTTATACTAAATCTGATTTCAGATTTTAATCAGTTTTTTTTCTCCATGAATTTTTTTATTTTTTTTTTGTAAGAAGAAATTGCAAGTGATAAATATTTCCAAAAACCTTCTTTTATTGCAACCATCCTGTCCTGGAGCTGACTAGAATTTAATGTCCAATCCTAGTAAAACAAGACGGTTAGGTTAACATCACTATGAGATATGGAAGTAGTACATTGGTTTTTGCTGGAGATTTAATTTTTAACTATTGCAAAAATGATTCCACACAAACTAATATTGCAACAGGACATGTTGGTGACGACACCAATTATTTGTCTTTAAATAACCAGCTTTTTGCCGTCTCCTCCATAGATCTCGTCCATTCGTTGATTTTTTTAACCCAAAAGCAAACTTTGCAGCACCTGAAATCTGCTTTAAGAAACTTTCCTAAACACAGCAAGACTTTTTAAAGACGGTGACATAAATCCTGATTTTATTCATTGGTAATACTAATTTATTTTTCTAATTGACATAATAAAGCAAACATAAAACCCTTTTTTTTATTTCACAATTAAAATAATTTATACATCGATTTCCAACAACTAATTTGGGTTTTCTGGATTGCATAAGTAGTTTATTGTTGAGTTTGTAAAAGAATTCACCCATGATTCGTTTTGACGTGATAAAAACTCTGTTCTGGTTCTGACGTGTCCAGCTGGACCTGAGGAGAACCTGCATACTGGTTCTGACCGGCCCATAAAAATGTCCATCCAGTGTTTTCTAAAACGATTCACAACCAGAATCTGGGAGACGTCGAAGCGGGTCGGAACCAGAACGGGGGAATAAACCCTTTATGGATCTCTGTTAGGAAGTCGGCAACAACAGGTTTCTGGTCGTTTGTCTCGGGTCATGTCGTCATGGCAACGCTATGCAGCGCCATCAGGTGTTTCTCGCTGCATCAGAGGAACGTTCCACATCAGAGGTTCTGATCAGCTGGAACATCTGCAGGAGCGCCGGATCCTAACCCGTCTCTGTCTCTCTCCCTCTGTGCTGTCCAGCTGACTTGTTCGGGGATGTCGGGCAGTAAGGCGCTGGGCGGGGGGGCTGGCAGCGGGGCGAGGCGCAGGCGGACCCGGTGCCGGCGCTGCCAGGCCTGCATGAGGACGGAGTGCGGAGAGTGTCACTTCTGTAAGGACATGAAGAAGTTCGGAGGGCCCGGGAGGATGAAGCAGTCCTGCCTGCAGAGACAGTGCACAGCGGTGAGACACACACACACACACACACACAGAACCAGCTCAACCGGAGCGGTTCTGACCCGTAACTCAGGTATCCATCATTCTCACTGACGCTATCCAAAAAATCTGATCATAATCTATTTTTACTAGGGCTGCCACAAACGATTACTCTGATAATCGACTAATCACTAATTTTTCTCCCGATTAGTCGACTAATCAACATATGTAAAATGTGTGTTATTGCACCAGCAGCTGCTCTTATATTTGCGTTTTACGTTAAAGTGTTACGTAGCATCTAAAATATTAATTTTTAAACATTTTAACAGTTATGAACTATATAAAAAATAAGTGATACAGAAGATACATGATTGTTAATGTTGCATCCATAAAATAATAAACAGCTTCATCAGAACTACAGAAAGATTCTTCCTGCCCAAATTTATCATCTAAAGTCAGAGGAAACATTAGATTCTGTCTATAAACGGATCAGAACCTCTAACAGCAGCTCGGGTCGTAGAGGACGTCATATGAGAGAATCTGGACATTTCCATCAACCTATGAATCCCCCTGGATACCAAGGAGAGAAGGTTTAAAAGCCGACATGTCGGGTAGAAAGGAGAAAACGGCTCTACTGTTGATGCTAACGTTAGCAGCTAACAAGCTAACTAGCTCTACTGCTGATGCTAACGTTAGCAGCTAACAAGCTAACTAGCTCTACTGTTGATGCTAACGTTAGCAGCTAACAAGCTAACTAGCTCTACTGTTGATGCTAACGTTAGCAGCTAACAAGCTAACTAGCTCTACTGCTGATGCTAACGTTAGCAGCTAACAAGCTAACTAGCTCTACTGTTGATGCTAACGTTAGCAGCTAACAAGCTAACTAGCTCTACTGTTGATGCTAACGTTAGCAGCTAACTAGCTCTACTGTTGATGCTAACGTTAGCAGCTAACTAGCTCTACTGTTGATGCTAACGTTAGCAGCTAACTAGCTCTACTGTTGATGCTAACGTTAGCAGCTAACTAGCTCTACTGTTGATGCTAACGTTAGCAGCTAACAAGCTAACTAGCTCTACTGTTGATGCTAGCGTTAGCAGCTAACAAGCTAACTAGCTCTACTGTTGATGCTAACGCTAGCAGCTAGCAAGCTAACTAGCTCTACTGTTGATGCTAACGTTAGCAGCTAGCAAGCTAACTAGCTCTACTGCTGATGCTAACGTTAGCAGCTAACAAGCTAACTAGCTCTACTGTTGATGCTAACGTTAGCAGCTAACAAGCTAACTAGCTCTACTGCTGATGCTAACGTTAGCAGCTAACAAGCTAACTAGCTCTACTATTGATGCTAACGTTAGCAGCTAACAAGCTAACTAGCTCTACTGTTGATGCTAACGTTAGCAGCTAACAAGCTAACTAGCTCTACTGTTGATGCTAACGTTAGCAGCTAACAAGCTAACTAGCTAACAGAGGCTACTGTCCGTGTAGGTCATCAGCCACAGCGGGCTTCCTTTAAGAAGCTCAAACATCTCTGCTGTGGAAAGCTGCTTGTACCCTTGAGATTATGCGTTACGTGGCAGCGTTACATTTTTACCCGTCGTTTTTTTTTGAAATAGTACAAGCTAACATCTCTTCAGTAGTATTTACTTCATATTAATTTTAAATAATGTTCAATCCAAACATGGTGAACATAGAACTAAATGTGAAAGTGAAATTAAACAATTACACTTAAAGACGCACTGTAAACCAGAGAACCGCTGTTAGCTCCACATTAGCTGGTTTCACTGAGGCAGCCGGAGAGGAGTTATAGAGCTGCAGTAACTAAAAAGAGTCACTAGATGGCAGCCACCCTCGGTTACTAATCATTTCTGTTATTTAGATAAACAAGATATTTATACTTATAAGTGTAATCATTTATTATAAATACAATAATATTGCAAATAAATTATTTCAGTTTGACCATTAATGCCTAAGGTGATACATTACACAAGAATAGGGGAAATTGCATCACTTATGTCTTCTGAAATAAGATTCAATGTATAAAAATTAAGGAGTGAAACTAATGATCGTAAACTAGACTGGTCTAAAAGTGGCCTAAAAGCTCTGTACTGTAAGGAAAGGAGAGACAAAAATCTAATCAAACCGTGACCCTAAAATATAAAATGAAATCGAACCGAGGATTTGGAGAATCGCGATGAGGTTTTGGTTTCTGCCTTCTTATAGAGGTTTAAGATGTTGAGCTCCACTGCAGCCAAAGTTTGAAATGAGGAAACATTTCTCCAACTGAAGTAATCAGACTAAAAGATGAACCGCTTTTTTTAAATCTGTAAACTAGGATTCAGCAGCAGGCATAAATCGGGCTCTTTGGGGCGTCTAACCAGCCTCTACGGCTACAGCGGCGCTCCGAAGCCTCAGTAACTTTTCAACATGCAGTCGGCTCCCGGTATAAGTGAGAGAGGCTTTGGATGAAGTGGGAATCTTTGATGGATTCAGGTAGAGATGAGAATATCTGCAGGATTGCACCAAGTGGTCAGAGGTTTGGATTAAGGCTCCAACTAACGATTATGTTCATAATCGATTAATCTATCGATTAATTTCACGATAAATCGCTTTTATTAATAATTATATTTGGCTGTTACTTTCACCCAAATAATTAGGAACAAATTTTCGTTTAGAACATGGAAAACAGAAGATAATCTATTTTATTGGACCTGAACACGGTTAACTGTGTAAAATGAGCGCAACAGAATAATTTTTAGGCATAAAAATACTAAATGAGGTAGAATCCCATACAAACTAATGTACAGCATATTAACAGAACTATCTCAGCCCATAATGAAGGAGGCTGACTTAGTTGGACAATATTTTGGGGCAACATTGGGGCTCTCAGAATGAATTAACCTACCGTCACTAAACACAACATTTTCATGGTCTGTTGGAGTAAATGTGGATTTTTACATTTTGATTTTCTGCTTTCAATTAAATGAACTGAAACATTTAATCAGATTTGTGAGAGACAGCAGGCTGCAAAATGTGAGTTGTTCATAATTCTTCTTCTGGGAGGGAATGGGGGGGGGGTGACAAAGACGACTGCTGTGTTCACACTTATGATTGTGTCCTTTATTGGCATATATGGTTAAACAACACAATACTATTAGCTTTCTAATGATATAAAACGTATAAATTCATAGAAATTATTAATATCATGGATTAAAAAGTAAAAATGGTGGACGGGCCGCCGTCAGAACGTTAAGGGGTTAAGGTAAAACGTGATTATAAAGCAACTAATCGATGACTTAATTAGTTGTCAACCATTTTAAAGATCGATTATATAAATCGATTAGTTGTTTCAGCTCTAGTTTGAATACTACTCTGTAAAAATGACAGACAGCCTTCAGATTTTTCCACCACCGTTCCTAGAAAAACCAAAAACGGTTAAACTATCCGGTTAGGGCGCCGGCTGCTCAGGGCGCAGTTTAAACTGGACCTGTCCGGGTTCTGTTGGGTCACAGAGAGACCGTTTTGCTCCCAGCTGCCGTCCTTCCCACGGTAACCCTGTTGGTCCAACTCTTCTACTGTCTGGGCTCCCGTACCAGAGGAGCAGCGTCCTCGTCTCTGATGGATTACTGGGAATGTTTCTGGTTCCGACCGCCCCAAACCTCCACGGACGCACAGAATCTCATCGTCTCTCTGGGTTTCTGGAGCTTCTTCAAACAGCATCCGTGTCAGCTCAGCAGGCGAGGGATGCTGGGTTTCCGTGGCAACCGCAGCGAGCGCTGGCTGTCATCCATCTGCAGAAGGTTCTCTGTGGGAGGGGCGGGGATGCCCCCTGCAGGCAGCTGAGAGGAGATGCAGGTTCTGAACGTCCCTGATCGGTTTAAAGAGCAGCTCGCCTCCAAATCACCAGTTTTCTGCTGATAAACTGTGTAAATGAGTCTCTAATGGGGCAATTTATTGCATCCTTTTAAATTAGGCCGATAAAAAAACACCAAAACTAACATCAAGATGAGAGAATAAGAGAAAAAGTACCATCCACTGCGTAAATTAAGGACCGAACTGGATGCCATTCTCTCTTCTTTTTAAAAGGAAACAGAGATGCATCATATTCACACTTTGCCATTTATACGGAAAATCCTGGGGTTTTTCAACCTGGACCTTATTTTTAGAAAGTTTTGGAGCCAGTTTGAGCCGTTCAGCAGTATTTTATTAAAGCTGCTGGTTCCCAGTTGTAGACGACGAGCTGGGATGGACATCAGTTCGTAGTCTGACATCCAGTCAGCATGACTGCGTCAATAAAACATGTTTGCTGTTTATTATTTATTTATTTTAGCTTTAACTAATAGCAGTCAGCTTGGTTTTTCATATTTTTCTTTTGCAAAAATTCAATGACGTTTTTACTTTAAAAAAAACATATTTAGACATTATGGTTCTTTTTTTAAAATCTATTTTGGCCAATTTATTAAATATAGCTCACTAGTCTTTGTTTTTTAAAAGCTAAGCCAGTTTTTATGTTTTATGAATTTTATTTATAACACTAAAGTTATTTAAATCTAACAACAAAATGTAAAGGTTTTAGATTTAATAATTAAAGTAAATCCTTCTATGTTTTTATATTGGTACATTTTTTGTCGTTTTTTCATTTGAGATCTTCTCTAATTATTGTTTTTTACATGATGAATATTTAATATGGTTTCCTCTCTTTTTCTTGGGCAAATTTGTAGTTTTTTTTTCTCTTTTCATGAATCAGTAGTTTAGAAATGATAAAATTATTTATCTGTTATCAGAGCAAAAGTAAAGTTAATAAAATCCTCATCAATATAATTAAAAAGGCTGCCTGTAACCATCATGTCCTCCCACCTGATCTACCTGTTCCAGACTGTCTGACTCACCTGTGTGTGTGTGTGTGTGTGTGTGTGTGTGTGTGTGTGTGTGTGTGTGTGTGTGCAGCCCGTGTTGCCTCACACCGCCGTGTGTTTTGCGTGCGGCGAGGCGGGGAAGGAGGACACGGTGGACTCTGAGGAGGAGAAGTTCAGCCTCTGTCTGATGGAATGCACCATCTGCAACGAGATCATCCATCCCAGCTGCCTGAAGGTGAGTCGCTCGGTACCAGAGTCCAGAACCGGGCCGGATGTTCTGGTCAGACACACAGACGCCCCCCGGTGGTGAGAGATTTTCTCTTATAATAGGTAAAATATGTGTTGCTTCTTGGGTGCTGCCTTGATAAGGTCTTAATGTTTCTTCATAAATTAAAATGGTTAGAAAATCATCAACCAAGGCTCGAAACAAATTATTCGCATTTTAACAATCTTTCATAATGTTAACAAGCATAGCTAAAAACGCGTGACACAAACCGTTTTATTTCTGCTGAGGAAAAACATTTCTGCTCTAAAATGAAATATTAGAAAATGTAAAGTGGGGATGCACCGATCCGTCTTTTTCAGTCCCGATACCGATGGCTGGATTTTGTGCATCTGTCGATACCCGATACCGGTCCGATACTATTTGTGACAGTGTGGAGGTCCTGTCTCTATGGCTCTATGGCTGCTTGGCCACAGGGATATCCCTTTGGCTGACTGGTTAGCCCACATGACCTTCACCTGGGAGTCGTGGGATCGAATCCCGCCTGGGTCCTCGTTGTGTACCTTGCCACATATTGTTGAATTAATAAACTGTATAACTTCTGCTGCCTTTCTTGAAGAGACTAAAGGCAGCAGACTTTACAAACTAAACATAACGGAGACAAAATAAAAGATGTAAAATATAAAATCACCACAAAAATCAAATTTCAAGTGAAAAATGAATCTTTTTTTGGGGAATTTGTTGCAGATTTTCCCCATTTTGGGTATCGGTTCATGGTATCGGATAAACTTAACCGATACCAGTACATTAGGCAGTATCTGGGCCGATACCAGTATCGGTATCGGTGCATCCCTAACGTAAAGACAAACATTAAAAGCTGCATTTTAAATCTACAATCCTTTAAAAAAATTCTACTTTATTTACGCGTCTCATTTTTATCTTGTGGCCCGTTGGCGCTTTA
Source organism: Apricaphanius iberus (assembly GCA_028564705.1). NCBI lineage: Eukaryota > Metazoa > Chordata > Actinopteri > Cyprinodontiformes > Aphaniidae > Apricaphanius > Apricaphanius iberus. Next base: position 164,197 of record JAPXFQ010000937.1, read on the forward strand.
GACAGAACTTCTAACCCAGATCCAGCTGGACCGAGCAGAACCTGTGTGAACATCCAGACCAGACCGATGAACTGGACCTGTTCGGTTCTGTAGCTGAGAATCAGAAACAGTTAGAGTCTGGTTCTGTTCCTGCGACACAAACGTTTCTGATGAGTGTCTAAAGTTCTGGATACATCTCCAGAACCGGTCCAAACCCACTGAACTTTCCTATCATAAGTTTTGTGAATCAGCAGCTGCTGTAGCTTCCAGGCGTTCTGGACGGGTCAGCTGTGGTCCAGAATGTGGCCAGAACAGAACTTTTCTCTCGGATCCGGTCCGGATCTGCGGTTCCTCTCATCCTGTGGTTTCATCGGAGCCATCGTGGAACCTGTGAAGGGTTTGGACTGGTTCTGGGCTCAGGAGCGAAGGTGGTACCAGTGGCTCGGGGTGGGCTCGGTTCTGGTTCATTCTGGTTTCTCCTCCTCTGCAGATGGGAAAAGCTGACGGCATCATCAACGACGAGATCCCCAACTGCTGGGAGTGTCCAAAGTGCCACAAGGAGGGGAAAACCAGCAAGGTGAGTCGGATCAGAACCGGTAGGAAGGAGCAGGACGCTTCCTCAGGGAGTCGGAGGAGGTTCTGACCCGTCTGTGCTCCCGAACAGGACCAGGCGGACGGATCGGGGAAGCGAAGGCTGGACAACGGGGAGGCGGGCCGCTGGAAGCTCACAGATGACCCGCCCCCTAAGAAGAAGGCTCCGCCCCCTTTGGAGGAGGCCGCCAGGGGGGAGGGGGGGCACAAGAGGAAGAAGGAGAAGGAGCAGCCAATGGAGAGCGGCCCCAAGAAGAAGGTGAGTCCGCTGTGTGTGTGTGGGGGGTCAGGGGTCACTGCCATGATGTGTCTAACTCTGCGCCGTTTCCTGTTGCCCTTCAGATTAAAGGCGCGCACGAGAAACGTCTGAAAAAGGTACGACTCGCCTTTCCTTCCTCTAACAGAGAATCAGACGGTGATGAAACCCATTTCAGTGTGAAACCTCTGATTTCAGCTCAGAACGATTTCTGCTAAAAAAAAAAAAATCTGTCAGATTTATTATTATCAGAAGGTTGATATGCAGAAAGTGCACAGATACTGAAATTCACAGTTATGGACGTTCTTTTGCACACTTCTGTATCTTCCGTGGGCCCAACGACTTACAGACATATTCATCCGCAATAAAACGATAATAAAACAGGACAAATGGGTTTAATTTCAACTGTAGCTCAAAGTTTAGACCCTAATGTTCACAAAACAATTCAATTCAATTCAGTTTATTTATATAGCGCCGTTTCACAACAGATGTCATCTCAAGGCACTTTACAAAAAGAGTTATTACAATACAATGTTTAGTGTAGAAATTACAGAACCACAGAAGATTGCGTCGTGGAATTCTCAGCAATCCCTCATACTGAGCAAGCATGAAGCGACAGTGGGAAGGAAAAACTCCCTTTTAACAGGAAGAAACCTCCAGCAGAACCAGGCTCAGCACAAGCCCGCAGGTTTATTTTAGTCCAAATATGAATTTTTAGAAATGATTAATAACATATCAGGGCTAAATAGACAAGAGGGACTGGAAGAAATAAGTCATTTATATTATCATAAATCTAATCGCTGGGCGGCCATGTTTGTTTTCCAATCGAAGGGGAGAAGCTGCTGAATGATAGAAAACATTTTACATTGTTTCTGTGGTTATTTTGAATTGAAAACTGTTTATTTTTGATCATAGAACAAAAAAAAGAAAAAACATTCCCTATTTTACCGTATTTCCATCGACTCCATTTGGAAAAAAAAATATATAGTTTGTTGTTTTTTAATTTTATTTAGTTTATCCTGTGAACAATAGCATAACATGATAAAGCAGTAGTTACATTTTGTATCCAAAAGCTTCAGGAGATGGTTTCTGACTCCAAAAATTGGAAATAAGTTTTATTTTCCAGCCAGTTTTTATTTGAAGTGGAAAGCACCAAATTCAGTTTCTGGCTTGTGGTTTCATTCCTAAAACTTTTCTGGAAGCGTTTGCCTTTGCTCAGTTTCTTTCATATTTGGTTTTTGTACGGTGAAGGAGTTTCTGAATGCGATCAGTGGCCTCATTGTTCATGGAAACATTATCAGCATGTTGTTTTACTGTGTCAAACATGAAAAAGTGAGGAGAGAAATTTCTAATTTCTCCTACGGTTTATTCCAGTTTACTCAGAGTATCACACATCATATTTTTCACACTTGGAATACATTCCCGAAGGTCTGTAGATGTTCCCAGACAATAAGAACATGGATATTAACATTGAGAAATTATTTTACTTTGTGTGTTTTTTTTAAGGCTTTGTTTCCCTAAAATGGGGTCAGGGTTTAACAGGTTAAAGACACTCCATAACTTTAGCAGGCATTTGCCCTCTGTCGCCAATGGTGGCCGGAAAGTGCAAAACAAAATTACATTAACCTGAAACACTTTTACATTTTTACCGAAACACATTTACAAGTTTAACATAATACTATGATCCCGCCAGCAGCTCGATCTGCAGAGGTGTTTGGCCCGTTTTCATGCTTCTCCAGTTTGTCGTATTCAAAGTTTCCATCTAAAAACTAGAAAAATGTTCAGCAGCATTTTATTAGAATGAACAGCGCCCCTCTCTCTCTCTCTCTTGCAAATATTATGTCAGAAACAAGAGAAAATGCAGCCAAATGTTTTTTGTGCATGAAGAGCACTTTTCTTGCATAAAGTGAATGTTAAATTTTGTTTATATTTTTTGGGGGATATTCTCTCTTTTTTTTATTCATATGATTTCTTTGCACAACATTTAACTTCTTGTTAAATGCAACGTCTGACATAATATTTTACTAATACTACAACTTTATTTGGGATTTTTTTTAAATTAAAATGGGTTCAAATGAAGAAATTTATTTCATTTAAATACATAAATTAATAAATGCCAAATTTCTATACAAATCAAATGAGTAAATAATCGATAATCAAATCAGAATCGAATAGAAAAATTAATCATTAGATTAATTGATTACAAATATAATCATTTAGCCAAGCCCTAATACATATGTCTCCGTATCAGTGGCTGTGGAGGAGTCACATGACTAACGGAGTTCTGTTCTCTGATCAGAAACCCAAACAGGAGGCGGGGGAATCAAACGGACCCACTTCTTCATCTGCAGGAGCTGCCGGAGGCCAGCAGAGCTCCTCCTCCCAGCCTGCAGGGGGCAGCGCGGCAGCAGCAGGAGCGGCGTCCAGCGCAGACCAACGCTCCCACCACCGAGAGAAGCTGGAGCGCTTCAGGAGGATGTGTCTGCTGGAGCGCCGCCCGGAGTCGTCGTCCTCCTCTTCATCCAGCTCAGAGTCCGAGTCAGAGTCCGACTCCGACGACTCCCTCAGGGGGGAGCAGGGGGGAGGCTCCTCGCCCTCCTCCTCCCCGGCCCCGCCTCCGCCCGTCGTCTACGGCAACAGCAGCGCCGGCCGGACGGACAGGGAGCGGAGCCGCAGCGAGCGGGACCGGGTGCGGCGCCTGGCCGAGCTGGGCTTCAGCGCCAGCGAGGAGTCTGAGGGGGAGGAGGAGCGGGAGGAGGAGCCTGTGGGGGGAGGCGGGGACAAGGCCCGGCGGCGTGGCGGAGGAGGAGACGTCCCGTCGCGGGCGCGGAAATCCGGCGGGATGGAGGCGGAGGAGGACGACGCTCTGACCTCGGAGAGGACCAGGAAGAACTCCGCCTCCCTGCCGCCGCCCTCGCCCCTCTCGTCCAATCAGATCCCTCCGTCCTCGCTGCACGACGGCTTCACGGCGAAGCAGCGCAGCAACGGGCAGGAGGCCCGCAACGGACGGACCCGGGGAGGAGCGGGGGGCGGCGAGAAGGAGAACGCCAGCGGCGTTTTAGCCAATCACAGACACGGTGGAGGGGGCGGGGCCAAAGCCAGCCGAGGCAACAAGATCCGCAACAACAGCAAGAGCCAGAACCAGCGGAACAGCGCCTCGTCCTCCATCCCCACCTCCAACGGAGGGGGCGTGGCCAGCAGCGGCCCGCTGATGTCGGCCATGGCGGCGTCTCCCTGCTCGCAGCCCTCGCGCCTGGCGCCGCGCTCGCACATGATGAAGCGTAGCCCGCCGGCCGTGCCCTCGCCCCCCCGACCCGTCCAGATGGAGAGGCACCTGGTGCGGCCCCCCCCCGCCTGCCCGGAGCCCAGCTGCCTGCTGCTGGACTGCGGCTCCGCCCACATCATGACCCGGGACGTCTGGTTGCGGGTCTTTACCTTCCTGAGTCAGCGGGAGCTCTGCGTCTGCATGAGGGTGTGTCGCACCTGGAGCCGCTGGTGAGTGACGCCGCCGCCCGTCGGCCCGCATCAACTCCCCCCTTCTTTCTCACCTGTCTCTCCCTTCAGGTGCTGCGACAAGCGGCTGTGGACCCAGATCGACCTGAGCCGCCAGCGCTCCATCACGCCGCCCATGCTCAGCGGCATCATCCGCCGCCAGCCCGTCTCGCTCAACCTGGGATACACCAACATCTCCAAGAAGCAGCTGATGTGGCTCATCAACCGGTTACCAGGTGAGTCGGAGCCGCCGCCTCATTGCGTTCTGACCGTCTGAAATAACGTATCGTCCCAAATATAAGACGAGGTTTTTTTGCCGTTTAAAACAACATAATGTTTGGGTGTCTTATAATCGGAGTCTAACCGTTGGCACATGCTGATGGTTGTGTGGAAGACAGGCACAGTCCAAAATGGATCAACAGTGCTGCAAAATTAACAAAGAACTGAGGCAGAGTTATGATGCTAACCGTAAGATTATCGTGGTCAGAGGCATTAAACTGTCAGGCAGCCATATTTAATGCTTTGGATAGCAGTGAGGATGACGTTCTGTGGGAGGAGACAGGATGGCAGGATGAGCGGGACAGTGAGCACAGCGAGGTAGAGGACGTCAGTGAGTAAAACCCTCATGCAGACTTTTTACGTGTAATGTGACTTTTGTTCTGACGAGCGTTATGGAAATTTGGAGTCTGAATATAATTCCTCTTCTGAGTGGGTCAGAGGCACAGAGGGGAGATCGGATCGGTCGCAACACGGGACAAACTGTCAAGAACTAGATAATGTGTGTGCATCCGATGGAACCGCTGCTTATCTGCGTGACAATTCACATCTACGGGAACATTCTGACGTTTGGAGAAGCTGAGCTCGGTTCTGCCATCAACACAATCAGCAAAGAGTTGGAGCAAAGAGATTGGCTGCTGAAAGATTAAGACTGTGATAGTGTTCATGTATTTAACGTGTAATTTAGGGTGGGTGAGTTAGGGAATGTACGGATTAAGCTTATTCCTTTTTTATCTGGCCAGATCACGTTTTTTGTAATAAATACTTTAACTCTACTTTAGAACCCTCAGGTAATTTTTCCCATAACACCCGTAATGAACAAAGTTCTGACAGTTTGCATGTAAAAAACATGGGACCGTCCTCCGTTTTTATCAGGTATCGCTCAGTACAGTCTTGCTTTACTAAAATATGCATTGCAAAAGCTTTCATTAACAAGGAAGTATCAAAATAGTTTGTATTTATTATCTGTGACTTTCTTAATTTCAATTAAAACTAGTTTCTTTAAAAATGGATGTAGTCTTTTTCTAAAGATTAGTCTCTAGAAATGGGGGGGGGTCGTCCTATTTTCGGGACAATACGGAATTTACTTTTGTCTACTTTATATGTACCTCTGCCCTGTTCCTCATCCCCCCACCTTCATAGGCAGCGCCGCTTGTGCCAGCTGCTCCACAGTCTGCCGGATGTTACGGCCAATCCACAAAAAACGAGCTCAACAAATCCAGGCTCATTTGAAATATCCAGGCTTGAATAATCCTAACGCTTCACTCCAGGTTTATTTGGTTCCACCTAGTGTTGTCAAAAGACCCGGTGCTTCGGTACAGAGTACTAAAATATTTAACGTCACAGTACCATGTTTTCTTAAGTACAGATGGTACCGAGGACCCGTTCAGACCCGGTTTCGTGAGGCTCATGGATGCATTGAGTACGTGGAGGCGACCGGCGGTGCAGCTGATGACGTAAATCCACTTGTTGATTAAACAAAAGGAGGAAAGAGCCGTTTGTGGAAATATTTTAAATTTGCAGCTGATGATGAGGGGAACAAAATAATAATAATAATAATCAAAAATCCTGTTTGCAAACAATGTCATCAAAGCTTCCTCTCAAAAGAAAGAAACACATCTGACTTAATAAAACACTAGAAAGACCGAGAATCTGCTCTGATGAAAGAGTAAAACCGGGTAAGTATAAAAGTAACTTCAAATTTCGAGCTCCTCTTACTTATTATAGAGTATATAATATTTTAATTAAATGTCGGAATCAGTGTGATAGAAATGAAAAGCAATTTGTGTAGCAAATCGTTGGCATCCATGATGCAGCGAACGCTAATATAATAACTGTTATGGTGCGTTCCCGCTGGCCAGAACGGCGGGATTACATGTAACGTTTACGGTTCAGTCCGTCAGTCTCAGAGGCGCTTTGGACGCGCCGATTTTTCAAACTTTTGCTGCTTTCCAAACTTGAAAGCAGCAAACGCTATCAACGCGGAAGCTAAGTTTCCAACTTTCGGCGCCGTCCAACCAATGTGTCAACCAATCAAAGCGTCTAACTGTAGTGATGTTGCCCAGCCAACCACGATCCGCCATGTTTTAAAACATCCGACAGAGAAAGCCCCGCCCACAGACAGACTTTCTCATCCATCCCACATGGGATACCGATCCCATGCGTGTAACTCTCCCATGGATGGAACTACCCCTGGGTGCTCGGTATTCGGCGCCTTTAGCCCTAGTTGGAACGTGATTTAAGAATTAGGATGTAAAAAATATTTAAAAAACTAAATAAGTTTAAAGTCTTCAAAATGTTAAGTCATATTAATACAGTTGATAAATTTATATGTGTATTTTGTTACCGGCCACAAGCTCCTTTGAGGCCATTTTACCACATCTAAACGGGCACAATTACGATTTTATTGCTCCATCTTAGACAAAAAGTGATTCATCCGCCATTATTAATAATTCTTGGTGTCAGGAGCAACATGGGTGGAACAAAAAGTTTCTGGTAGAAATTAAAGATTAAATACAGTAAAGTTCTTCAAAATGGTAAAAGTAAAATGATTAGAACTACATTTTAAAAGATACAACCTAATTTGCATAATTTAACCTCCAAAACCGAAAAGTGGAGCTGCCGCAAATTATTTATTAATACTCACTGATGCCGGTAGCGCATTACTCCTAATATGACCACTTTTTCAGTAACTACTAATCTAACGTGTTACTATTTCCATACAGGGAATCAGACTAAAGTTACTTGTTAGCGCCACTGGGCGTTACTATTTTTGTCATTTTCTTAAGCAAAAATATATATTTGGTAATTGGCAGCAAAAGCGTCAGGAAAACAAGCAACGATAGGGGTACATATGGTCCTACATTCCTTCACAACACTGCTCCCGTCTTTTTCTGTCATAATCCTAATCAGTTGATCATCTCCTTTACGGTCGCCATGTTTGTTTTGAGCTGATTCTGATAGTATAATCTGTACTCAGAGTCTGCCCCCTAGTGTAACTCACCAGTAGTACGTGCAGTGAGTAAGAAAGTACGCAGCTTGTAGCTTCATAGCTGCTGGCGTCAATGTAAGGTTAAAAAGCAAAAAAATATTTCCAGCTTTACTGTTGAAATCCACTTTTAATAAAGTGAGTAAAACTGGGTATTGTTTCTATGTTGAGGCAGTGGGAAGTGTTATTGGGGGCTGCTGAAAGTAATAACGTAACGTGTAATCTCAGTTAGTTACTTTTAAAGTGAAGTAATCAGTAGAGTAATTAAGTTACTTTTGGAAGGAGTAATCTTTCAGTAATCCTTTATTGGTGGGCCTTATAGTTAGCCTGGCTGGTCCTACTGCATGTGTTGCCATGGTGAATGGGCGGGGCTTCAGGTTAGCCTCGTTAGAGGAAACGAATCTGTGGAGATTAATCCAGGATTGTTGGAATAAACCTGGATTTATCGGACTCCTGTCTGTGCGTGTGTGGTGTTTTGTTAGTAACAGCATCTCTGGTTCTGCTCTCTGTCGCCCCCCTCAGGCCTGCTGGAGCTCAACGTGTCGGGCTGCGCCTGGCCGGCCGTCTCTGCGCTCTGTCAGGCCGTCTGTCCCTGCCTGAAGCTGCTGGACCTCAGCAGGGTGGAAGACCTCAAAGACTCGCACCTGAGGGAGCTGCTGGCCCCCCCGCCGGACTCTCGGACAGGTGAGGCCCCGCCCCCAGACGCTTGTGCTCCGCCTTCTACGGCTAAAACTCCCCCTCCCTCCCTGACGGTTCTGTGCTCCGATTGGTCTGGCAGCTCCCAGCGAGAGCAGAGCGGGGCGGTTCCAGAACGTGACGGAGCTGCGGTTGGCCGGCCTGGACCTGACGGACGCGGCGTCCCGCCTCCTGGTGCGCCACGCCCCCCAGCTGACCCGCCTGGACCTCAGCCACTGCGCCAACGTCAGCGACCAGACGGTGCGCAACCTGACGGTGTCGCCGCTGAGGGAGAGCCTGACCCACATCAACCTGGCAGGTAGGAGGGGCCTGAGCACGCTGCTGAGGCTCCGCCCCCTCCTGGGCATCACTCACCCTGCCTCTGTGTGTGTGTGTGTGCGCAGGATGCCTGAAGCTGACGGAGCAGAGCGTCCAGCTGCTGCAGTGCTGCTCCGCCCTGCAGGCGGTCGACCTCCGCCTTTGCCCCCTCCTCTCTGCCGAATCCGGACAGCTGCTCTCCTTCCCCTTCCACTCCTCCTCCTCCTCTTCGTCCAACACCACCTCCTCCTCCTCCTCCTCCACCACCATCGCTGCTATCTCCTCCTCCTCGGTTCTCCTCGACAGAACGCTGCTGAAGAACAGCTAAGTCCGCCGGGTCACATGACCCCAGCCCGCCTTTAAGCCCCGCCTCCGTCCGGGTTACACTACAAACAGGTGAGGAAGAGGAGGAGCAACCTTGCTGGTGATCGTGAAACATGGCAACCCTGAGCATGTACATAATCATTCTCTGTACATTTATGGGTGTGTGTGTGTGTATATATCTACTGTAAATGACCTTTGACCTCCCCGAACACTCCTCCACCCTTTCGACCAATCACGATCCTCCGCTGCTGTCGGAACAGAGAAGCTGTCGATGTTAAGCCGCTGTCTCTCTCACACAAACGCGTTCCCATCAGAACGTCTGCAGAAGTGGGCGATATTCCCAAACGCCGTCCTCCGGATTCAGAACCACACCGCCAAAAACTGTCCGTCCAATCAGGTCCAACTGTCTGGATTCCAGCTAAAAAGGATTTTTGATCTTAATTTGAGATTCTTGGACCAAACAAGATGTTAGATTTCTAAGAAACTTTAGACCAAAACCCTTAAAATACTTTATTTTACTCTGAAGCTTCTCAAATTAAGTGAAAATAATCAGCTAGCGAAATGAAGTAATTCGCATTTTGTAAGAATTCTCAAAATCAGATGAATAATTTAACATTTTCTAATTTCAGTTTAAAAGTCTCAAGATCAGAAAAACATTTTAGTGTGAAACATGTTTTTACTTTGTTTGATGGACGGTTTTTGCAGCGCAGAGTTGGGTGTCCAATCTGAGCCTCGTCCTTCCTCTGCGGTTCCGGTCCAATCTCTGATTACGTTTTTTTGTTTTGTTTCTCAGGAGTATTTTTTATTAATTCTTTTCGTTTTGTGACTTTATTTATTCGGCGCCACAGCAGCACTTCCCGAGGCGGGCCGAGCCGATCCCGCTGTGGTCCGGTTCTGGTTCTTCGGACGTATCGCTGCTGCGACCCAGACGGCCTCCAGGTGGGATTCGTGTTCTGGATAAAGTTCTTTTTGAATCGTATCCGTCTTTTTTCCTCCGTCTGAACGCTGGAGGCGCTCCGTTCTGAACCGGTTCTGATCCGTAACAGGTTCCCGACTCAGACTCCAGTATCAAAGCTTACTCCATTTATCTGGATACATGAATGGTGATGAACTCTGAGGCCTTCGGGACGGAAATGTTGGATCAGAACCGTATTAGAAGCCGGATCACCGGACGGGGAACGAGAATGTGAGAATGAACCAGAGCTGCCGTGTTCTCGGTCTCGGTTCTGATGGGTTCTCGCTGAGGTTCTGTTGTCTTCATAAAGCATGGTTCTGTTAAAAGCCTGAACGCTCAGAACCGGCCTGGACCTGTGGTTTTAATGAGCCGGTTCTTCACGTCACCTGTCCACCAGGTGGCCTAGGTTTGGCGTTCCGGTTCTGGTCGGACCCGTGGCCGTCCGGCCTCGGCTCTGCACTGATTTGGCCGCAGTGAACGAATGTTGCGGCGCCTCGTGCCATTATTTACAGGGGGGGGCGGAGCCACCAGTTGGGCCTCGCCCAGCGACAGGTGAGCAGATGGAAGCTGATTGGATGAACATATCAGGTTTGGACCTTAGTATAATGTCGATGCACTGGATCAACCCCAACGTTCCCCTGCTCCTTACTTTTTTTGCCAAATGTAGTTTTCGTTGTGACAAAAGGGGCATTTCCTGTTTCTGTTTGGTTTTCTATTTTGTCCACGACTCTTCCAACGTAATGATGGGGAAAAAAAACGAGGAAGAAGGTGGATCAAACGCTGAAAACAGACACACACAAAAAGACCAACTCAAGGCAGCTATGTATGAATGACTACTGTACAATGATGAATAAAGAAGCAATGGGTTTGTTTTTACTGCTCTCCGTCTCTGTGAGTTTATTTCTGATCGTCTGCTGAAGGAGCCAGACAGAAGGTCCAGTAGAACCGTCCAGCTCCTCCTGGGGAAAACCACGACGATTCAGGGTTCACAAAGCTGCTGATCTCAGTGATGGAGGGAAAAATCTCATTAGTACCGTCATTAGATGATGAATTAGTCCAGGTCTGATATATGTGTGTATAAGTTTATTTAACAGGTACATCATACAAGTTAACATTAATTAGAAACAGGAAAAAAAAAAAAACTTTTGAATTTCATTCTGGCAGTTATTTTCTCTATCAGGTGAATATATATATATATATATATTGTTGAATTAAATAATTATCATAATTAATTCAATGCATGTTCAAGCAGAGACAAAATGGAGCCAATTTCCAGTTTAACATTTATTTTGAACAGATTAACAAATTGCATTTTTACAGAGGAATTTGCCCCCGTCGTTCCCCTGTGGTCCAGATTTAAAGAAATCTGAACAATTAACTGATCTTCATTTCACAGCTTTATAGACAACCGGGCCTCTAGGCGTTTCTAATCTCTCCAATCAGAACATTTTCATACAGTGTCTTAGCTCTTATTGGCTGTCAGAAAATTATACAGTCATATGGGTGAGACATCTTTTCTTAAAAGCTCATTCTGAGTTTAATGGTTTTATGGCAACACACTAAATCTACAGACATCCTGTTTTTTCAGCTTGCAATAAAACTCACCCCAGAGTTTTATGACTTAAAAGCTTACCTCCATAAACAATATTGACAGACCCATTTTTACAACCATGCAAACTATATAAACAGTCTTTCACCTTCTGAATAATAAAAGTTTAAACCCTCTGCAGAATAACACCACAATTTATATCAATACAGGGCAATTCAAGGTACATGATTACAAAAATGTGGAAATTTAAACAGAACTTAAACAAAGCAAAAACGGAACATTTATAAAAGAACGTATGTAATTTTATGAAAATTTAAGAACTGATGAAACATAAAACATGAGCTTTCAGTTTTACTTTCCAGAGTAAAAAAATCAGCAGACAATTCACTTTAATTTATATAGCACCATTTCCCAACAAATTTAATCTCAAGACACTTTACAACAAAAGTCATCTCAATACAATTATCCAAACATTCCAATCAGTTAAAATGTTTTCTATGTAAGGAATCCCAGCAGATTGTCAATGGGAGCATCATCTGGACCGATTATCCCCGTCCAGCGTCAGCGTTGTAGCTGAGCAGGATACCAGACCACAAGGAGCTTCTATGGGGAGAAAAATACTGAGAGAAAACTGGGTTAACAATCACATTAACAGCAGAAAAAATATATCTGGAGAGTAGTAGGAGAGAAAAGTGGCAGAGAGAGGAAATGTGGTCAGTCTGTCCTCCAACAGTCTAAACCTATAGCAGCATAACTACAGAGATAACTCAGGATAACCTAAACCACTCTAACTATAAGCTTTATCAAAAAGGAAGGTTTTAAGCCTAGTCTTATAAACAGACAGAGTATCTGCCTCATGGACTAAAACTGGGAGCTGGTTCCAAAGGAGAGGAGCCTGATAACTATAAGATCTGCCTCCTATTCTACTTTTAGAAATCCTAGGAACTACCAGCAGACCTGCATTCTGAGAACAAAGTTCTCTGTTAGGAACATATGGAACAATCAGATCTCTGATGTATGATGGAGCTGATTATTAAGGGCTTTATACGTAAGGAGGAGGATCTTAAACTCTATTCTGGATTTAACAGGGAGCCAATGGAGAGAAGCCAAAACAGGAGAAATGTGATCTCTCTTTTAATATTCATCAGAATCCTAGCAGCAGCATTTTGGATCAACTGAAGGCTTTTAATTGCATTTTGTGGACTTCCTGATAATAAGGAATTACAGTAATCCAGCCTTGAAATAACAAATGCATGGACTAGTTTCTCTGCATCACTCCTGGACAGGATGTTTCTAATTTTAGCAATATTCCGGAGGTGAAAGAAAGAAATCTTAGAAACCTGTTTAATATGAGATTTAAATGTCATGTGTTGGTCAAATATTACACCAAGGTTCTTTACATTATTACCAGAGGCCAAATTAATGCCATCCAGATGAAGTGATTGATTTAGCAGTTTCCTTTTTAAAGGTTCTGGTCCAAAGACAACAACTTCTGTCTGAATTTAAAAGTAGAACATTCAGAGTCGTCCAGGTTTTTATGTCTTCATGCTTGTAATCTACCTAACTGATTGGTTTCATCAGGTTTTATGGATAAATATAATTGTGTATCATCAGCATAACTGTTGAAATTCATTCCATGTTGTCTAATTATTTTACCAATTGGAAGCATATATATATAATAAAGAGAATCGGTCCAAGCACAGAACCCTGTGGTACTCCACAAGTAACCCTGGAGTGTGAAGATGATTTATTATTGACATGAACAATCAACAACATGCAGTTGAAACAGGATAAATATGCAGCAGCCTCTGAATATACACAAAATAGATGCAGTAACTTTCAAATATTGTAACAAGACACCTTTATACAGTATTTTTCAGAAATATGTAACATTGTTATACATTTCTGAAAAATACTGTTTAAAGGTGTTTTCAATATTGAAAGTTTTCACAGTATTTTTTTTCTTTCTGAGAATTTGGGAATTTCCTTGTCGGCTATAGTCATGAATATCACAAGAAAACATTTGAAAAAGTCTTTGTGTAATAAATGAATACAAGTTTTTTGTTTTTTTAAATGCAATTACTGAAATAAATATTTTCCATGACCTAATTTTATGACCAGTGCCTCTACGATGAATTACTCTTGTCAAAGAGAAAAAGTTAATGTTCCTCTCAGTCACATCTGAGGAAAATATATATTATATAAATATCAGAGGATATTTATGTATATATACCATCAAGGGTCCCTTGCAATATCAGCATGGATCACTAGGGGTCCACTTACCCCTGGTTGAGAAACTGCTCCTGGACAAAAACTTGGATATTAAACAAGTTTATGTAAATCTAACAAACCGTATAAGACAATAAGACGTACAATAATTATATTTGTGAACAAACTTATTGTTCAGCCTACATTAAAAACATCCATTGCTAAAGTAAAAAATCTATATCACAGCAAAAGACGCTCCCTTATTCATCGTAAGGCTATAAATTGTCAGCGTAAACCTGATTTTGAAGTAACCATTTCTTAGTTTGACGTGCAATTCATTTGAAAGATGTTCGCATTAAGATCCCGGTTGGCAAAGAGCTCCACTGATTTATCGCCCCCAGAGAAAAGGCTGAAGATCCAAAAGTGGTACTACGATGACCTCTATATGGTAGCCATTTTTTTCTGCACAAAGATGAATAAACTTCCTCAAAGGTGGTGCCATACCACCAGGAATTGTTTTAAACCGTAAAGATTATTATAAAATATGAAATTCTGAAAGCTCAGTAATTCTCATAATTGATGAGACTAACAGTGGTACCATCTGTATTTTTATCATGAATCTTAATTGCGTATGACTGAAGGAGACTCCTTAATTTTACAGCTGGATTCTGGCCGGATACAAAGAACTTTAGAGTCTCTGAGGTCCATCAGTGCAGAAAAGGTCCCAGAACCAACTCTAAGGTTCTGGGTCTCCAGAGAACATCAGTGAGAACCGCATCCACACATGGAGGAGAGGCTGACCCACCAGGAGTACTACAGAACCTCACCGCCTCGCTTAAGGTCAGAGGTCATGATGTAACAACAAGAAAGAGAGGAAAAATGGCCTCCATGGTGGACATCCAGAGCCATAAAACCTCCTTAAGATCATCAAGACTTCTTGGAAAATATAATTTTATGCCCCAAATGAACTCTAGGTTTAATATTCTGGCTAAGGATGCAACGATACCGAGTACCAAAAAAAACTACAATGAATAGTATTGGCGACCGTTCTACCTCTGAGTCGCCGAGCAGCTGATTAAGGGAGTATGCCGACGCGCCGGCTGATTGCAAACAAGTCCAAGTTTCAGTTTAGCATCCTTTATTGGTTATCAAAAGGTTCTTAAGAATCCATGTTTCACCACAACAAGGGATGAGGAGATCCACCGGTTAGAACAAAGCGTAAAGAGGGAGTTCAAGCGGTCAGCAAAACTTGACCTCCCCCATCACCTGCTCACTCAATACTTTCCCTGCAGGTGAGCAACAGGTGATATAGCAATCACCATTACTAACTAATAATTGATGACTACTAATGACTATTGATATTACTGTATATATTATAATGACTACTAATAACTACTAATCTAAATGTTAAATCTAAATGTTCCTAACATTTAGATTTAACATTTAGATGTAACATTTAGATTTAGATTTAACATTTAGATGTAACATTTAGATTTAGATTTAACATTTAGATTTAACATTTAGATTTAACATGTTACATTTCGAAATAATATTTAGAATTTAGATTTTTTAAAATGTAAATATGCTGGTAAATGTTGAATTGTAGAAACATTTTCTTCCTAAATGTATGAAAGTGTGCTAAATGTGGAAAAATGAAGCTAAATGTTCAAAAAAAGTGCATTTCTACTAAATAACGAAAATTTTACACTTGGCGCCCCATAGTGAGCGCTGTGCTTTTTCTTATTTTAAGACCTTATTAGACGTTTTAAATCATGTTATTTTTCACCGCAAATTGTTTACACTTAACAGTTGTTTACATGTCATTTTTAACTATAAATTCAGGTAGCTATATTAAATGAAAGTTATTCTTTGTATCTACTTGTTCAATAAATTGACATTTTTAAATCATGTAAGTATCGAGTATTTTTTCAGTATTGAATTGAGTTTGAAATTTTAGTATGATGACAACACTAAAGCTGAGTGTATCTGCATAGTTATGGCATCTGATTTTATTGGTTGTTATAATCTGGGCTGGCAGCAGCATGTAGATGTTAAATAGGAGGGTTTCTAGGATGGAGCCCTGGAGGACCCCACATGTGATTTCTGTCTGTTCTGAGAAAAAAACGGCACAAAAAATGTTCTGGGAAGGCTTAGTATTCAATCACAGGGAGGATTTTTAAACGAAATCATCCTGTTAGAACGGATTTTTATATTTACTGAGAATATCCAGCATTATTCTGATGACCACGGAGACGGAAGGTCCATGTAGCGGTTCTGTTGGGCGATGCGCCCACCCCAGCAGCAGGTGGCGGTCGGGCTCCCGTCCCGCCGGATGATTCCGCAGTTAAAGAACGCGTCATGACGCCGTACCTGCGTCAGTGCGTGATATCCCTCCGCGTGAGAGAACCGCGCGCTCCTTTCCCTCGCGAACGGGCGGCGTTTCTGCGAGCTGCGGCCGTTAACGTTTCTTACAACGTCCGAGTAAGTCCCGATCGAACCGAATCGAGCCCAGCCGAACCCGCCCCGTGGCTGCCTGAGACAGGGCTCCGGATCATTCGCTGTTATCGAACCAGACTGAGGAAAGAGCGGCGGCGGCGGCTTCAGGAGCAGCAGTAGCCGGGCCACAGGATGGAGCTCATCACTATCCTGGAAAAGACCGTCTCTCCGGGTGAGTACCGGGGAGGAAACCGGTTCCTTCAGCCGGACCTGGGGCGCCATGTTCGGAACTGGTGGGGTGGTGGTAATCGACCAGGGGAAGGCTTATTTTTGGGCGGAGGAAGCCATTAGCTCCTGATGCTAAGTAAGCTAACAGAGGCCTGCCGCGGCGAGTGACTCCGCACTCTGGTTGGAGTTGAGGCACTATTAAAGGGTCGTGTAAAGTAACCAGTGTGGCCAGGCTCCGTGGGTGCACCGTGGGATACCGTAGCCGTGGTGTTTGGATCACTCTGCGGGTGATTTGGCCGGTGGAGGAGGCTGCACTAGACGCCGACCCTGCCCATGCCCGGTGCAGCCGCTCTGTTAGCCTGTTAGCTCTGCTCCCTCGGACCGTCGGCCGCCCCTCCCTCCGAGTCCATAACCAGAACCGAAACGGAATGAAAACCTGGTCCCAGTGAAACTGTCATTTGTTTTGGGTTTTTATCGGAAAACCTGGAGCTGTTTGTTCTAGTTTTATTGACTCTCGTTGCCGGAACCGCTCCGGTTCCGGTCAGCGGCTAGCGCTAACAGCTAACACACATGTCGGATAGTCGGCGGGTTCCTGCCGCAGAGCGGGCTGCTGTTGCCTGGGAAAAAAAGAGCCACTCTGAGCAGAGGTCGGCGTGGATCCGCTGCGGGGCCGTTTTAACTACAGACATCAGTCCGTATTTTAGCTTTAGCTCCAGATTTCACAGTTTTCAGACATCTGCACCAACTTGGCTCAAAATCTAAATCCATCTGAACGAGTCAAAGCCGTTAAGTTTTTCTAAAGCGCAGCTTCTCGGTTGGGAAACGTTTGATTCTATTGGTTAACTGCTTCAAAATGTTAGATATCTGCAGCTGAGTTCTGGTCCAGATCACGTTGGATCAGTGCAGCAGTAAAAAAGAAACGTGTCTATCATAAACATGGATGAGCCAAAAAGCCGTTTATTCCGCCTGGATTTCTGAAAGCTGAAGTGTTTCTGTGTGGAGCAGCAGTGACCACACACCCATCACGCCTGGATGATCTCATTCTTTACGACTATTATCATACCTTTATGGTTCTTCCTACATGACTGTATGCTGTAGCACATCTCACGTAATCTTTGACTCATAGAAGGCGGGTGGGGTCAAAGGTCAAGAGAGCCAAAAGTGAAAGCAGTCAACAATAGTCTCTTTCAGACTGCAGGAACCTTTTTGTTGTTCCTATAACGTTTTCAGGAACCAGTTTTTAATATGTTTTTTATGTTTTCATGCGTTCAGATACATGAGAACCAGGGGCAATGGCCTTGTGGTTCCTAGAACCATTTTAGCTCCCGTTTCCATCAGAATTTATACAAGATGTTTAAACTCATAAATTAAACCCTGTAAGCTAGATTTCTACTTCAAAAGGCCAGTATATATAAAAAAAATATGTAATTAGAAGAAACTAAACTAGAGAAAATGAAACCAAACTCTTTATTAAACGGGCAGGTTGGTTATACCCGTCTCTTTACAGGTCCCTGAAGGACCCTGAGAAGTGTACCGTAATTTCTGGACTATGAGAGAAAATAAAATAATCTGTTAATTGTCCCACGGTGATTGCAACAGCAGCAAGAACAGAACACAGAAAATATATTAACATCATGGACAAGAACAGCACTGCGCCGCCAAAGTGGCAAACCGAGGTTGTAGAGTCGGGTAGTTAAAAAAAATATTTAGAAATGTGTGCCGCTACTTTGTCCCCATGCTTTGAACCTATACAACGGTGGGTTTTTACAGCTAATGGCCACTAGAGGACCCCCTCGATCTATGGATTATACAGGGTGGTGCAGGATTTATAGGAAAGGGTTAGAACCTTAACCCCGGATGTAGAACGGAGAGAAAGAAACGGAGAACAATAAACGAAAACCGTCTCCGCCAATACGTCCACGTGCAAATTCACCATCAGAGTGGTAAAAACTGGCCTTAAGAGCCACTGTGCCTTTAAGGGGCAATCTTGAGCTCGGAAAAGATGGAGAGAGAGAGGAAGGCGTTTTTTTGCGAGCAATGAAAGCAAACGTGTATCAGCGACATTGCGAGAGGAAGACAAATCCACGTTGGGGGGGGGGGGGGGGGCTGGGTGAAGAACTGTTTCAGAAAAAAGCCTTCAGAGGTAAAAGCAGATGGTTCCAAGTTCGGCTCAAGTGTTCCCCAAACAGCGATCGCTTTCCCGACTTTCACCTCGTCGTACGAACTTTTACACGTGGTAATTAAATGTCTTTTAGTCCGGAAATGACTGCAGTTCTCAGAACTTCTCAGGAAGCAGATCTATTCTTGATGAATACTAGAACCAGCATCTCTGTAGTGATTAACCTGTAAGTTCTGGTTCTGGTTGATCTGAGCTGGCCCAGCAACTCCTGATGAAGACTATAACTCTTCTTCCTCTCTCTGTCCTCAGATCGGAATGAACTGGAGGCGGCGCAGAAGTTCCTGGAGCAGGCGGCCATCGAGAACCTGGTTGGTACTGGTAGGGGGGTCCGGTTAGCCCAGGTTGGGTTCTGTCACTAGAAAGGGAACTGATTAGTGTGGTGGGTGTGTGGTTCTGCTGGCAGAGGAACAGAACCAGGCCGAACGGATATCTGAGCTAGAACCAGTCTGCTCCTCTTGGATTAGCACCGTTTGCTGTGGCCAGCAGGTGGCGCCTCCTGCAGGAAGATTCGCCTGTTGTTGTAGTTCTGGGCGGAGCTTGCTGCTGATTGGTCCAGCGGATGATGTGTTCCTGTCGGCCATGACGGTCTAGTTATGTGTGACTCTGCAGGCTAACGTGCTGAGTCATCGTTTCTCTCTCTCTCTCCTGCAGCCAACCTTCCTGGTGGAGCTATCCAAAGTGCTAGCGAACCCCGGGAACACGCAGGTGGCCCGGGTGGCCGCCGGCCTGCAGGTCAAGAACTCCCTGACCTCCAAGGACCCCGAGGTGAAGGCGCAGTACCAGCAGAGATGGCTGGCCATCGACGCCAACGCGCGCCGCGAGATCAAGAACTACGTAAGCCCCCGCCCCCCTTCCCTCCCTTTGAGGTCAGCGCCGCCCGCTAACCCTCGGCCCGTCTCTGTCCGCCCGGCAGGTTCTACAGACGCTGGGCACGGAGACGTACCGGCCCAGCTCGGCGTCGCAGTGCGTCGCCGGTATCGCCTGCGCGGAGATTCCCGTCAACCAGTGGCCCGAACTGATCCCGCAGCTGGTAGCCAACGTCACGGACCTGTCCAGCACCGAGCACATGAAGGAGTCCACGCTGGAGGCCATCGGATACATCTGTCAGGACATCGTGAGTGGTTCTAACCGGGTCAGCCCGTCTTCTGATCCCCCCCCTCGGATAGGAAGAAACACACAAGAATAAAACATGGTGATTAAAGGAAGAATTAGCAACTTATACACGCAAATCCAGCCTAGTTTATACTTCTCAGCAAGACGAACCGTCAACGGAGTGCGTCTGCATTCTGATTGGTCTGTTTCAGTAACAGCCAGAGATCATTTCACCAGAACGGGGCTCTTAATGCAGCGTTTGGCCACTTTATGCTTTATATTGAAAGGATCCTTTATCTAATCTGTTCCTTCGGCGAAAATAAGGAGGTGCAGGAAAAACAGCAAAAAAGGCTACTTTGTTTGTTTCCCTGTGTTTCTAGAGGATTCTATCAGCTTCTAGTAAAAAGCTCAGGTGGGGTGGTCTAAATTTGTCCGGGTCTCCCCCCCCCCCCCCCCTCAAATCTACAGCCAATGATTTTTCTGTCATTACTTAACCATTTGGTCTCAGACTAATCTTACTAATGGGAAACCAATAATTATCTGTATGAAGAAACACTACAGGAGCTTTACAGCTTAATCAGAACTTAATTTCTGTCGTCCGTTGCTCCTTGAGGGGGAAATGCGCTCACAAGCCTAGAAAAAACTGAAACGACGCTGTGATAGGAGGCAGAGACGCCATGAAATGTTAGCTCCCCCTGCTGTCCTGGTCGAGCAACGTTGAAAAAAAGAATGGAGTGAAAAGAGAAAAAAAACAGAGAAATATTGACAAAAACATCTCCATAAATGCGTGAGTGCAAATCTGCGGTAGAGGCATAAACTGGGCTTAAGGCGGATCATATTTATTAGCTAACAGTTTTCCTTTTATCCTATTATTATGCCCTAGTTTTTTTAAATCACCACTGTATCATTATTTTATACTTTTTCCGTGTTGAATCAAGTTTGATATTGTTAGTCGGCTCTCCATAGACTTCAGACTGCAGTACTCTAATTTGACCACAAGATGTCAGTCTTACATATTGAACTTAAAAGATAAGCAGTTCTAAAATAATAAATATAGCTAAACTCTGAGCAGCCGGTGACGTAACATCGGTCTGCACTGCAGCGTGGGGCGGATTATCAGAACACCGGATCCGGGTCGACCTTATAGGCCGATTAAAAAGCAGAACCTGCTGGTTCCTGCAGCCGGTTCTGACATCAGTCGAAGGTTGGACCCGGCGTTCCGGTTCTGACGGTTCTGGTTGCTCCCGTAGGATCCGGAGCAGCTGCAGGAGAACGCCAACCAGATCCTGACGGCCATCATCCAGGGCATGAGGAAGGAGGAGCCCAGCAACAACGTGAAGCTGGCCGCCACCAACGCGCTGCTCAACTCGTTGGAGTTCACCAGAGCCAACTTCGACAAAGAGGTCCAGAACCGGAACCAGCTAATGTTGGGTGTGTGTGTGAGCAGCTGGTTGACCTGTGTGTGTGCGTGTGTTTTCAGACGGAGAGACACTTCATCATGCAGGTGGTGTGTGAAGCCACGCAGTGCCACGACACCAGGGTGAGTCACGTCACAACCAAGCCCCGATTCAGCTGAGCCGTCTGTAACTCCGCCCCCTCTCCTCTACCTGTGCTCAGGTGCGCGTGGCGGCGCTGCAGAACCTGGTGAAGATCATGTCGCTCTACTACCAGTACATGGAGACGTACATGGGGCCCGCTCTGTTTGCGGTAAGAAACCGTGAGGAGGAAGGTTTGGGTAGAACTGAAGAACTGGCCTGGATTCAGGAGCAGGACTGGGTGATATGGCCTAAAAATTAAAGCAGATTTTTGTTTTGTTTTCATACCAAATCTTTCATTTTCTAATTCTCGTAAAAAGTTTGAAGCGACACAAATCATTTCTAAAAGTCGCTTTTATGATATTAAGTATCCTGATAAAACGAGACGGTGGATGGACGCCCCTCATAAAATACAGATTTTTCATAAACCAATTGACGGTCGAGCCCTACGAGGCTCATGACTGCCCCCTGCTGGGAGGAGTTATCTGGGCTCATGTGGTTGTGGTGCCGAACTTCAGTCGGATTGGTTCTGCAGGAAGCTTTTATATTTCCTGTAACCTTTTTATGAACCTGGCCGTTTAAGCCACTTTCTGACAGACAAGTTCGCAGAAAAATAATGGTCTGCATCCTGAAAAGGAGGGCAGGATCTACAAAAGGTTCCTAAAGTCCTAAATCGACATTATTTTCCGCATTCAGACAGATGAGAACTAGGGACCACGGCCCTCAGGTGGGTTTGTCCCTGTGAGTAAATAAAAAACATAATGCCCCCCAAATTCTGCAGCCAATGATTTTTCTGTCATTACTTAACCATTTGGTCTCAGACTAATCTTACTAATGGGAAACCAATAATTATCTGTATGAAGAAACACTACAGGAGCTTAACGAAATGGGAAAATATATAAATAACAGGGAATGCGCCTCAATTTTTTTTATGCGTTTAATAAATTGTAGGACTAATTAAGGCCACACAAGATTGTCTTATACAATGTAGTCTAATTCAATAGTTTAAGCTTCAGATTTTTGTTGTACCCTAAAAGAAGAATTCATAACCAGACCTGGTATGAAAGTTGATTTTAGTAGTTAGGTTACCGGTGACTTTTATTCATTTATTTCCAGTGGTGTTTTATTCAAACAATTTTTCTACCTGTAAGATTGTTTTTTTTTTATGGTCTTGGTACGATTCTAATCCACATTTCGATCACAGGGGCTACCCTAACTGGCTAACGGAGGCTGCTAGCCTCTCTGGCTGGCTAACGGAGGCTGCTAGCCTCTCTGGCTGGCTAACGGAGGCTGCTAGCCTCTCTGGCTGGCTAACGGAGGCTGCTAGCTTCTCTGGCTGCTAGCCTCTCTGGCTGGCTAACGGAGGCTGCTAGCCTCTCTGGCTGGCTAACGGAGGCTGCTAGCCTCTCTGGCTGGCTAACGGAGGCTGCTAGCTTCTCTGGCTGCTAGCCTCTCTGGCTGGCTAACGGAGGCTGCTAGCCTCTCTGGCTGGCTAACGGAGGCTGCTAGCTTCTCTGGCTGCTAGCCTCTCTGGCTGGCTAACGGAGGCTGCTAGCTTCTCTGGCTGCTAGCCTCTCTGGCTGGCTAACGGAGGCTGCTAGCCCCTCTGGCTGCTAGCCTCTCTGGCTGCTGGCTAACGGAGGCTGCTAGCCTCTCTGGCTGCTGGCTAACGGAGGCTGCTAGCCTCTCTGGCTGCTGGCTAACGGAGGCTGCTAGCCTCTCTGGCTGCTGGCTAACGGAGGCTGCTAGCCTCTCTGGCTGCTGGCTAACGGAGGCTGCTAGCCTCTCTGGCTGCTGGCTAACGGAGGCTGCTAGCCTCTCTGGCTGCTGGCTAACGGAGGCTGCTAGCCTCTCTGGCTGCTGGCTAACGGAGGCTGCTAGCCTCTCTGGCGGCTGGCTAACGGAGGCTGCTAGCCTCTCTGGCGGCTGGCTAACGGAGGCTGCTAGCCTCTCTGGCGGCTGGCTAACGGAGGCTGCTAGCCTCTCTGGCGGCTGGCTAAAGGAGGCTGCTAGCCTCTCTGGCGGCTGGCTAACGGAGGCTGCTAGCCCCTCTGGCTGCTAGCCTCTCTTGCTGCTGGCTAACGGAGGCTGCTAGCCCCTCTGGCTGCTAGCCTCTCTTGCTGCTGGCTAACGGAGGCTGCTAGCCCCTCTGGCTGCTAGCCTCTCTTGCTGCTGGCTAACGGAGGCTGCTAGCCTCTCTTGCTGCTGGCTAACGGAGGCTGCTAGCCTCTCTTGCTGCTGGCTAACGGAGGCTGCTAGCCCCTCTGGCTGCTGGCTAACGGAGGCTGCTAGCCCCTCTGGCTGCTGGCTAACGGAGGCTGCTAGCCTCTCTGGCTGCTAGCCTCTCTGGCTGCTGGCTAACGGAGGCTGCTAGCCCCTCTGGCTGCTAGCCTCTCTGGCTGCTGGCCAACGGAGGCTGCTAGCCTCTCTGGCTGCTGGCCAACGGAGGCTGCTAGCCTCTCTGGCTGCTGGCTGACTCTGGCATGTTGCAGTCACTCTGTAAAGGCTAACTGGTGGTAATAACGGATAAACTGCATGTTTTCTGGTCCAGATCACCATCGAGGCGATGAAGAGCGACATCGATGAGGTGGCTCTGCAGGGCATCGAGTTCTGGTCCAACGTCTGCGATGAGGAGATGGACTTGGCCATCGAGGCCTCAGAGGTTTGTCGCCTTCGGTCTCCGCTTGATGCTCCGTCTGTTTCCCCTCCACCCACACTCTCTCCTTACCTCTTGTCCAATCACAGGCCTCGGAGCAGGGCCGGCCCCCAGAGCACACAAGCAAGTTCTACGCCAAAGGAGCGCTGCAGTACCTGGTCCCCATCCTGACCCAGACCCTGGCCAAACAGGTGCCGTAGCCGCCGCTCGCTCGGAGCGCTCGCTCACTGGCAGTCCGTCATGTGACGATGGGTGCGTCTCTCCGCAGGACGAGAACGACGATGACGACGACTGGAACCCCTGCAAGGCGGCGGGCGTGTGCCTGATGCTGCTGGCCACCTGCTGCGAGGACGACGTGGTCCCCCACGTTCTGCCCTTCATCAAGGAGAACATCAAGAACCCCGACTGGCGGTACCGGGACGCCTCCATCATGGCGTTCGGCTCCATCCTGGAGGGGCCCGACCTGAACCAGCTCAAACCGCTCGTCATACAGGTGAGATGCCGCCGCAGGACGTCCTCTCGGTCTGTAAGAACCTGTTCTCTGACCGCGCTGCCCCCTACAGGCCATGCCCACCCTGATCGAGCTGATGAAGGACCCCAGCGTGGTGGTGAGGGACACCACAGCCTGGACCGTGGGACGCATCTGTGAGCTGCAGCCTGAAGCCGCCATCAACGAGCTCTACCTGGCGCCTCTGCTGCAGTGTCTTATCGAGGGCCTGGGGGCGGAGCCTAGGGTGGCCTCCAACGTCTGCTGGGTGAGCCTGGGGGGGGGGGGGAGACGGGGTCTGATCGGTGTTTGCAGCATCCTCAGTTTCTGATTGGCTCTTCTCCAATGGCGTCCAATCAGAACCTGCTGCTGGGCAAGATAAACCGAGATCAGAAACTTTTTGCTTCAAGGGCCAAAATCATCAAATCAAAAGTGCCAAAGGGCCACAAAACTAACAGATTGTTGTTTTTTTACTTAGAAATACTAGTTTTATTCCTGCCTCTTTAAAAATAAATTGTAATGAAACAAATTCTTGTTGAAAAGGGTTTTTAAAAGATTGTAGATTGACACAGGGCTTTTAATGTTGACCTTTTTTAGAATAATTTTTATTATAAATATTTCAGAGGGGCTAATTTTGCAGCAAAAATCTGTTTAAAACAAAACACTGTTTGGGACTCTTTCTAGGTTTTATTTTTATCTCTGATAGGTTTTCTCTACGTCTGTTTTTGCTATCAAGAGAAGGGGCAACAAATATATTTTTAAAAGATTAGTCTTTTGTTTTGTGCCATTGATAATTTTCCAATGATTTGAATTTGTTTAAAAAATATACATGCCCTTCATAAAAGCGTCTCCATCTGTATCGACCATGTTCAGAATTTCCCAATCTTTAATTCAGTGAAAGAGCCGTAAAGGGGCCCGGGGCTCTAAATGCTCCAATAACGAGTATTAATCATAAAGTGTTAAATTATAGCAGATGTGTCTGAAGCAGAAATGTCGAATAAAATCACAATAATTAAAATATCATCCTCTGATATTTACTGATCTTATTGGAGCCAATAGTGGAAACAATAATTCAGAAATAATGATCCCAACACTGCTGCTGGTTTCTAGGAGTTATCACCGTTTATCTCTAATCTACATGAGCTCAGCCTCCTGGGGACACGGAGGAATCTGATTGGTTGCTCTGAAACGTCTATAAACAGACTGTATCAGAAGTGGAAGAATAATAATAAAAAAAAGATTTAGATGAACTTTTAAGAGCCAAACTGAATGACGACTTTGGGCTCCCCTGGTATGAAAGATCCACAACGTAGGACAAACTGAGCAGGTGGTTAATATGAAAAACAAGGTGCAGCTTTGGAAGGTAAAACGGCTTTAGCTTTCTCAGCCACCTGAGCAACAGGTGGGGGAAGGGCTGCTCCCTCCACGGCTAACCGCCGTCCTTTCACCCCTCTCCAGGCCTTCTCGTCGTTGGCCGAGGCGGCGTACGAAGCCACAGACGCCGCAGAGGACCAGGAGGAGCCCAGCACCTACTGCCTGTCCCCGTCCTTTGAGATCATCGTCCAGAAGCTCCTGGAGACCACCGACAGGTAGGAGGAGCTGCTGCGCCGCCAGCGCAGGACCTCGCGTCTAGAAACGGTTCTAATCTAAGGCGCCGCGGCGCTCTGCTCGCTCCCCTCAGGCCGGACGGCCATCAGAACAACCTGCGCTCTGCCGCCTACGAAGCGCTGATGGAGATCGTGAAGAACAGCGCCAAGGACTGCTACCCTGCGGTCCAGAAGACGACGCTGGTCATCATGGAGAGGCTGCAGCAGGTCCTGCAGATGGAGGTGAGTCACACGGAGGGGGCGGGGCCGCAGCTTTTAATCTGAAAGGACGTCCTGGCTGACGGCGACTTCCTGTGTGCAGTCTCACATCCAGAGCACCTCGGACCGGATCCAGTTCAACGACCTGCAGTCGCTGCTCTGCGCCACCCTACAGGTGAGACTGCTGCCTGAGCTCGCTTTATCCGCTCCTACTGGCGCTTACGAAGCCCTAAAGCATTTAGCAGTTTGGACGTAATACCTTTTAATATTAAAGTCTAGAATTTTCATATCTGGTTCTTAAAGTTTGTGCTGCGTTTAACTTCCATATTTCCTCACGTCAAACACGGTTATTTTAATGATTTTAATTATTTTAACGTAGCGTAATTATAGTGGAGAAACCGATAACTGAGAACGTAACGAAGGTCGGAACACGCACGTCTTTCATTAAACAAAGATTAACGCAAGAAAATGTAACAAAGTTCAAGGATTTTCCTTCTCTACCAGTGTGGCTTTGAAACAGGTTTTAATTTTTGGTAAATGCAACGATACCAAACCGATACGATGACGAGAATAAACACAGGTTTTATTTTTCTTCCCTGCTTCTTACAACAAATGATGGTGAATTAGATAAAAAAAAAATAATGGCAAATAAAACATTAATAAAAATGACCACAGGAATAAAATTTCAAGTGACAACCTTTCTGTACATTATTGCAGTTTCCACATTCATCTTCGTGGTAGTGGTTAACTTAGCAATACATTTATTATACAAGTAGTATTGAAATTTGGAGACATAATAGATTTTAAGTAAAATCTTTTTTAGTCCCACAAGTGGGCCGTGTTCAACATGAAAAATCCAAAAGTGTGTTCTAATTAACGTAGAGGAAGTTCAGTTTTGGAGGAACAAATATGTTTGTAAAGCCGCTGTGAGAAGAAATGCCAAACTTTGCTGCATCTCTGCAACAGAAGTCCAGTTATGGAACAGCCGCCATGCTTACATAGGAACTCATCAATCAATCAGTAAATTCAAAACAATTCGCTAGTTTTATAATTATGATCTGTCTGTTGAGTAAATGCTTTACTTCCTGCTTAATTACTGCAAGAGTTCTGCACGTTAAGTTAAAATGAGTGGCTATCTGTTCACCTTCCTCCAAAGGGAATTCTGAACTTTTAAAGTGTTGAACTTTAAGTTTAAAGTAGATCAGAACGGTTTTGGCTTGAATTTAAGAACCCAGTAGGAACCCTGTTAACGGTGAAGGTCCGCTGAGCGCTTCCTGTCCCCCCCCACACACCTCTGCAGAACGTCCTGCGGAAGGTGCAGCACCAGGACGCGCTGCAGATCTCAGACGTGGTGATGGCGTCCCTGCTGAGGATGTTCCAGAGCACCGCGGGCTCCGGCGGCGTCCAGGAGGACGCCCTGATGGCCGTGTCCACGCTGGTGGAAGGTAGGAACACGCCGTCGCCTCGCAGCGTCCCCGCTGACGCCGCCCCGCCTCACCGCGTCTCTGCCGCTCCTTTCAGTGCTTGGAGGCGACTTCCAGAAATACATGGAGGCCTTCAAGCCTTTCCTGGCCATCGGACTGAAGAACTACGCAGAGTACCAGGTAGGCGGAGCTTTGCTGATGACATCAATCCTCCTGAGTTTGCTCTAGGTTAAACTGTAATCGGGTCAGTTTGGATCAAATCCATTTTTATTTCTAAAAATAGTTTTTAAATGAGCATAAAATATTTATTTATCCATCAAAGCATCTCTGCAAAATAAAATCTGTTGGTTGAATTAGTTTTTATCCATTTAGATTATTTATGTTTATGTCCAAAATTTGATTGGCTGACCAGTACGGAGGGCCAATAATGCCAATAAATAACTAATTATGAGGAAGTAAAATGGAAAATAAACTAATAGAAAATCAGAGAAATGAAACTAAAGGGAAACAAAGGAAATAAATTAGGAAAAGGCATAATGTGTAGAAATTTAGTGTTATGATTTATCTGTACTTTGTAATCAACTGTGACCATATTTACTTAATGTTGTAGTATTTGACGCCTTTACCCAAAATATGGTCATGACTGACCTTTTATTTTTTTTATTTACCAATTTTATTAATATGTTTATTTTAAATTCTCCCAACTTTCCACCTCAACTATCCGCCAATAAGGCGAGCTTTTTCTTCCTCTGGCTTACACTGATTGGTCAGCTTAGTGGTGAGTAATATAAATGATATACGGTGGAAATTGAATAAATTTAGCCAAAGGTAGAGATTTAGATTACGGTGACCCTTTCTGATGATGTCATCAAGGTGTGCCTTCATGTGTTTACTAGGTGCTCTGATCAGTGTTTGTCTCCACCTGTTGAGCATTTTTCACACATAGATGCAGGTTTATTTTTATGTATTAAATGTATAAATAACCAGGAAAGCAGACACTTCTGAACATGATTTTCATAACATTTAGCTTTTATTTTATTGAAAACATCTTCATGTTGCATTATTTTGGACAAAGAATTTATTTTTTATTAACACATTTTGCACAATGTTCTTGAATTTGTTCTGCTGTAATGTCTGGAGATGGAAAACGTTCATCAGCTCATAAGTCGTTTTCACATAAAACAAAAATATATATTGCAGTAAATATCATAACCAGACATGCTTTAGATTGTATCCTAATATAGATTTGAGGCCATATCGCCCAATCTGTTCAACCAATCGGATACACCTTCTTGGCTCCGCCCCTCCAGTTTTTCCTCCAGATTTGATTGGCTGAAGTCCTTTTTACTGTAAACATGTTTTAAATCCTTCAGAAAATGGAGGAATTCCCAGATTTTCCTGAACTTGGCGCTTCGCTGTGATGCGTTCGATGACCAGGAAATGAGTCGTTTTTCCCCAGAGTTGGTCTCCGTGAGGGGTTCTGGTTGGTGAGGCGTTTGTGACGGTTGGTGCGTTCTGTGCAGGTGTGCCTGGCGGCGGTGGGTCTGGTGTGCGACCTCTGCAGAGCGCTGCAGTCCAACATCCTGCCTTACTGCGACGAGATCATGCAGCTCCTCCTGGAGAACCTCGGGGTGAGGAACGCCGGCACCTTCCCGGCTCTTTGCTTCCCGGTCTGGGATGATAAATCATGCACCACTCTGACTGTGATGTACAACAACCACGTTAATCTGAGACCGTTTCCTGTTGAGGCTCGGAGCCGATCGCCTGCCGGTTCTGTGTGTCTGACCGCGTCCGTCTCCGTCCCCAGAACGAGAACGTCCACCGCTCCGTGAAGCCTCAGATCCTCTCTGCGTTCGGAGACATCGCTCTGGCCATCGGAGGGGAGTTTAAGAAGTACCTGGAGATCGTTCTGGACACGCTGCAGCAGGCGTCTCAGGCTCAAGTGGACAAGGTGAGGTCCTGTAGCGCCTCAGGGCTGTGAGCTCGGCCCGTTGGCGTTCTGTGAGGCTCACGGCGGCTTGCTTCTCTTCCAGACGGACTACGACATGGTGGACTACCTGAACGAGCTGAGGGAAGGCTGCCTGGAGGCCTACACCGGGATCATCCAGGGCCTGAAGGGAGACCAGGAGAACGTCCACCGTAAGACACACACGTCCTCAGGGAGCCGCCGGGTGTTACAATACTAAAAACAGCGTTTTATTCAGATTAAAAAGGCATTATGTTTTATTATAGTCTTAAATTTGGCATTCCATTACCTGAATAATTAAACATAATTTGTTGTTTGTAAATGTTCAGATTTGGTATTTATAATCAAACATTACGATGCTGCCCCTCTTGCTATGGTTCCCAGCCACGCTAGCTAGTAGCTATTAGCTAAGCTGCAGTTAAACCGTGAGTAGAAGGAAAGAAGCGGCGGGACCAGAGCTAAAGCCGCTCCTTCTACTCTCAGATCACCAGAGAGGAAATGATGAGTAAACCAGAGAACCGATGTCAGCTGCACGTTAGCTCGTTTCTGAGTATTAGAGCTGCAGTAACTAAAAAGAGTCACTAGATGGCAGCCACCCTCTGTTAGATTTTACACTTATAATGTAAATAAATTATTTAATTTTGACCATTAATGCCTAATGTCATACATAACACAAGAATAATGGAAACTGCATCACTTATGACTTTTGAAATAAGATTTACTGTACAAAATGTAATGAATAAAAACCAATAACGGCATAGGGCTCTGTACTGTAACTACGGCAACCACGTTTTAATGCAAACTAAATATTCCCTACGTATTTTTACAAAGTACTAAAAGACAAACTATATTATCTCCATTAATTCTGTCTTAAGATGTCTGTCATTTTTTTCAGAACTAGAAATTTGCTTTAAAAGGTCTTTGATTCACAGTTGAAATTCTGCATCCTGTAACTTTTCTACCAGTTCCTCTTAACAGCATTCTTAAATTTAAATCGAGCTGTAAGTGTAGACGTGCATATTTCTTACCACAAACGTCGGCATTAAGTTAAGAAGGTATTAAATGTACTACTTCCTGCCTGGAGCTTCATGGCTGATGGCGCCGACGTCGGTTCCTCTTCCTGTCTGAAGTCTGGCTGGAAGATTTTACGACGTCGTAGAGAAACTCGGGTCTTTTTCACCCGGGAAGCCTCGGGCTTCGCCCCAAACCCAACCGGCTTCCTGGTTTTGCGGGACCCAACAAAGTAACCTTGACCTGAGTTTGACCTTTGAACCCGTTCTGGTTCCGCTGACTGTCTCCGCCGGTTCTCCCCCCCCTGCAGCCGACGTGATGCTGGTGCAGCCGCGCGTGGAGTTCATCCTCTCCTTCATCCACCACATCGCCGAGGACGAGGACCACTCGGACGGCGTGGTGGCCAACGCCGCCGGACTCATCGGGTGAGAACGCCGCCGCTTCACGTTTTTCAGAACCAGCGACCCGATCCTCCTCCTGCTGGTCTGTGAGGAGAAATCATGCACCACGCTGACGCTGTGATGCACAACCAGACCACATCTTCTGAGACCGGCCGCCCTCTGACCCCCACAACCTCAGGGCGTGTGTGTGTGTGTGTGTTGATGTGTTTGTGTGTGTGTGTGTGTCTGCAGCGACCTGTGCACGGCCTTCGGGAAGGACATGATGAAGCTGGTGGAGATGCGTCCGCTCATCAACGACCTTCTGACGGAGGGCAGGCGCTCCAAGATCGTAAAGACCAAGACGCTGGCCACCTGGGCCACCAAGGAGCTGCGCAAGTTAAAGAGCCAAGCCTGGTGAGGCCCCGCCCACCCGCCGCCGCTGCGGTTAAACGGGACCAGGCGGATCACATCGCTGCTAATGTTGATTTCAATGCATAAAGACAGAATTTCACTGAATACAAGACGAATCAAACATGAATAATGACAAAAATCCAATCAGATGAAGGAAAATATGCGAGGAACCAATCAGTAAACTAAAGAGGCGGGACTACCATACATTTACCGTTTTATAGACAGAAGTCAACCAAAACACGAGAAAATAAAACGAGTATAAAACACAATATTCGTTAGTCGAATATAATTCGATTGTTTTAAAAATTAAGGATGTTTGAATTAGTTTTAGCGATATCTCTTAATATTCTGCGTTTTCAGATTCCGAGAGAAACGAGCGAGTAGTAGGCATGAAATCAGACGTAATGCTCTGCCGTTTTACCGGGATGGTTATGTAAGGTCGCCTGTGTTCCCGTTAAGCAATAACTTATCGACTTAAATGTTTAATCAGTTCTAAAAAAAAAAAAAAGAAAACAATAAAAGTAACAACATCGCTACACTTTTACATTTCTGCCCCAAAGTTGCGGCGGTGTCGGTGGTTTACAGTTCCTCTCTAGCAGAGGTCTTCTACGATTTTGGGGCTTCCGCTGCATTGTGGGATAGCGTAGCGTCCACCGGCTGCTTACAGTCTAACACTGACTGATACTGCCCTCTGGTGGACAGAGCGTATAGGACTTAGGTTTGATGTCTTACTGAAGACATTAAATGGTCAGGATATAATTAATATATATTTGAATATATTCAAATTTTAATATTAATAAACAAACTAACTTCAAATATGAGTTTTAGGCAAAAATCAAAGCCGAAAAACCAGCTGGAACAAATACCAGAGAGGACGTATGACAGAACTACCCAAAAACCACAGTAAGGCTAATTAAAAGCTAAACTAAAATGATACGTTTTCGATCAAGATTTAAAAACGGGCGTATCTCCAGAGGTAACTCGTTCCATAATTTTGGAGCGTACACAGAGAAAGCTCTGGGAAGGGAACCGATCCGTCTCCTTAATGGGACGTAACGCTGACCAGTGTTGGAACAAACGGCTGATCAGGTTATGAATAATAACTAGAAACGTTTTCTGGCTGAGAGGAAAATGAACAGATTTATGGAGAATGTGGAGCGAGAGAACGACCGTCTGAGGAGGCTAAGTTAAATTCACTTATTTATTGTTTTATTTTAGTGAGATAAAGTTGAAGACTAGAACGCACCAATTATATTGCAGTAAAATGACAAGTAATTAATAAGCTGATAAAATAACTGTTACCTTCGTCACGTTTCTTAATGAAGCTGAAGTTGGTTTCTGGTTTCCTAGTTTCTAGGATACGGATAAAGATAGATTTTTCTACCCTGAAAGTTTTTAATCTGCTTTAGTTTGATAATTACATAACCTGAAACATCTCAGACTGGCACCGGGTTATCCTGCAGGCTCAAATTAAGTTTTAGTAACAGGAAAAATCTGATATTAGGGGGAAATTATCGTATGGGTGGGACAATAGAGACAATGTAACAACTTCATTCTTCTTAAGCAGTTTTGGTTTCAAATTAATGGAGGTTGATGGTGATAGATACACAAAATTGATGCCAAGAAAATCACTTTCAGTGAAGCCAGGGAAGCAGATATGTTGGAAGTGAGACAGCACTGCCCTCTGGTGGGCAAGTGGGAAACTGTTTGTTGCTAATGGACAACAAAGTACTGCAGAGTAAAAAAACCTCATCAAACATGTATATGGAGTAATAAGTTAGTTAGTTTTTAACTGTTGCAAATCAGCACCACCTGCCTTGAGAGGGTTAATGGAAGAATAGTTTAAAACTTAATCTCTGATTTGTAAAGCTTCTTTAAAGCCTTTTTTAGTCTGATATCCACCTTCGTATTAAGTTTGATCTGATCAGTGGTGGTTGGGCCTTTTGTATTAATTTATAGTTCCAAGCAGATATTTTTTGCCAGAAGTAAGGAAAACGTAAAAAAAATAATTTAATGTACACATTTTAGTTGATGAAAATTAGACACATTTTAGTCATAAGACAAAATGTAATTTTTTGATTTGTATTTTATCTTGGTCGCCGTATTCATTTTCCTCGATGGCGACACTGAAGTCGTCGTCTCCAGTGTCGCCATCGATTGGTTGATGCTAAGCTAACCTGCAGTAGATCGATCTTCACCCTAAAAGCTGCATTTATCCGTTCTATCCATGATCAGCGCTTTATCTTAACACACGTCAGTCTCACTTGAACACTTCCTGCTATAGCGCCCCCCGGAGGCATTTAGCCAGTAAAAAAAAAGTAAGAAGTAGCGTCCAAAGGGCATCAAACAAGTTTCTCTGATTGGCTCCCCTGTGTCTCCCTCCCCTCTGATTGGCTCCTCTGTGTTACCCTCCCCTGTGATTGGCTCCCGCGTGTCTCCCTCACCTCTGATTGGCTCCACTGTGTCTCCCTCCCCTCTGATTGGCTCCCGCGTGTCTCCCTCCCCTCTGATTGGCTCCCGCGTGTCTCCCTCCCCTCTGATTGGCTCCCGCGTGTCTCCCTCCCCTCTGATTGGCTCCCGCGTGTCTCCCTCCCCTCTGATTGGCTCCCGCGTGTCTCCCTCCCCTCTGATTGGCTCCCGCGTGTCTCCCTCCCCTCTGATTGGCTCCCGCGTGTCTCCCTCTCCTCTGATTGGCTCCCGCGTGTCTCCCTCTCCTCTGATTGGCTCCCGCGTGTCTCCCTCTCCTCTGATTAGCTCCCGCGTGTCTCCCTCTCCTCTGATTGGCTCCCATGTGTCTCCCTCACCTCTGATTGTCTCCTCTGTGTCTCCCTCCCCTCTGATTGGCTCCCGCGTGTCTCCCTCTCCTCTGATTGGCTCCCGCGTGTCTCCCTCTCCTCTGATTGGCTCCTCTGTGTCTCCCTCCCCTCTGATTGGCTCCCGCGTGTCTCCCTCTCCTCTGATTGGCTCCCGCGTGTCTCCCTCTCCTCTGATTGGCTCCCGCGTGTCTCCCTCCCCTCTGATTGGCCCCCATGTGTCTCCCTCCCCTCTGATTGGCCCCCATGTGTCTCCCTCCCCTCTGATTGGCCCCCATGTGTCTCCCTCCCCTCTGATTGGCCCCCATGTGTCTCCCTCCCCTCTGATTGGCCCCCATGTGTCTCCCTCCCCTGTGATTGGCTCCCCTGTGTCTACGTCCTCTCTGATTGGCTCCTGCGTGTCTCCCTCTCCTCTGATTGGCTCCCGCGTGTCTCCCTCCCCTCTGATTGGCTCCTGCGTGTCTCTCTCTCCTCTGATTGGCTCCCGCGTGTCTCCCTCCCCTCTGATTGGCTCCCGCGTGTC
This sequence comes from Apricaphanius iberus, assembly GCA_028564705.1. Classification (NCBI taxonomy): domain Eukaryota; kingdom Metazoa; phylum Chordata; class Actinopteri; order Cyprinodontiformes; family Aphaniidae; genus Apricaphanius; species Apricaphanius iberus. The sequence continues at coordinate 198,755 of JAPXFQ010000937.1, forward strand.
TCCCTCCCCTCTGATTGGCTCCCGCGTGTCTCCCTCCCCTCTGATTGGTTGACATGTTGTGCTTCTCTTCCAGATTTGGGACTAGGAGCGACTTTGGATCCGCGTCTCGTCTGGAATGAACTCTTCTGTTTGTGGCAGCGTTTGGCTGAAGCAGAAGAAGTGAGATGAAGTGAGATGAGTGTCTGTGTGAGCGAGAGATGATGATGATGATGATGATGATGCCATCACACCACCTTCAGTTCCAGCTGGCGACACATCCCCCCCTCCCCCCCACCCTCCTCTTCCTCTTGGATGGCCTGTGGACTGGACTCTGACTCCCCCCTTAAAGAAACAAGCCCCTCCTTCGCCTTATAGCTGGCCCCTTGTATGACATCACAATGACGTCACAGGCCCGCCATGCCCCTCCCCCCCAGGGAGGGGCGGGTGGGGGGGAGCTATCAGACTTTTGTGGAATCGGATTAACGAGCGACTTTTGTGGACTTCTTCTGTGGAAAACCTTAGATTTTTGTTGCTCTTACTTTTCTTCTTCTGAGCACTAAAAAAATAAAAATAAAAGATGCAGGCCGGAGGCTCCGCCCCCTCCCGTCTCCGGCGTTCCGCGCTCCTACCCGGCAACAGCGGCACTGGAGCCCCTTCAGAGTAAAAGCTCGGTGCCAAATGGGAATAGTTTTAGCTGAAGGCCTGGAAGCGCCCGCTGTTGGCGCCCGCTGTTAGCGCCCGCCGTTAGCGCCCGCCGTTAGCTGCTTCACGTTGGTTTCCCCGCTGATCGGGTCGGGATCGGGTCACTCACCGGTTTTTTGCTTGTTTCAAAGATTTCAGAGAATTGAAGACGTTTGTAAAAGGTTCTATTTTTCCATTGCTATGATGAGAAAATAAAGTTAAAAAAAACAATAAAATGCTATGAAACATTCCCCGAGCAGTTCTGGTGATTTCGCTCTTCTTCTGGACTCAAACCTTCTGGACTCTGATTGGAAGCTGAACTCTGGCGCCCTCTGCTGTCGGTCTGTTTACTCAACGCCACAAAGAACCATGATTTTCTGTTTGTTGTTTCTCTGTTTTTATTTTTGTAACTTCACGGCTTGAGGCGCACTCCGACCGCGTCGCCTTCAGCCTGAACGCCGGTTTCCAGCTCTTATTTTGTAGGGTTGGGTGGACTTCCTGTGTTGACATAATGAACATGGAAACTCGATTATTGCTGAATTGTGAATGATTTAAAGCCAATCTCCTTTTAATTTCATATCCAACTTTAGTGAACCAATAAAGTCTATATTGTATTGAACCTCCTGCTGCTTGTTCTGGTGCTGAAATGTGATCTAGAGCAGCTGCAGACTCTGATGGAGAGGAAACCTCACTGGTGGTCTATGCACACACATCTGTCCTAAAAGGTCCACTTTAGCTTCACGCTAAACGTTTAGTTTGGATCTAAATCTTTGTACATTTAGCATCCCTCTGGTTGGGATCTGTTGGACATCTTGTCCTGGCTGCATGGACACCTCTGTGGGTCGACCCGTGATTTAAACGTTTCGTTTTTCTGAATCTCTTCCAGCACCGAACGGTTTTTCTTCATGTTCTGATACCTTCTGACCCATGAAGCCTCTCCACTGTTAAATGCTCTCATCTCATATAAAGTCTCCTTTCTTCTGCATGTTGCCTGGAAGATTCCGGTTTGAGCCTGACGGAGTTCTGCTGTAGTTCTGGTTCTCCATCCCCGGCGGCGCCTCACGCTTCGCCACAGGTCGGATGAAGGATCCGATCCCGTCGACGTGGCCTCCGCTAGTTCAGCCGACTTCGTCCGGGGTTATAAAGGTGGATGCGGTTTTATGGAGGCGTTCAGGGGAAGTCCGATCCTAGAACCACCACAGTGAACACTTCAGTACTTTGTTGTAAATTCCAGGAGAAAAAACGTAAATCAGCAGCAGCTCATCTGCATATTTAGGCAGAACAGGACATGAATGCAGCAACTTTACTAGAAACTTATTTTTCTTATTAAACATCTATGCCACATTGTTCCCTCCACTGCACAAATATTACATATTTAAACGAATTAGGATCCTGGATAAAAGGATGCAAACGTATCGATATTCATCCTTTTTGTATCAGTGAACCAAATATTTCTCGGGGTAAATCGATTTGTTTCCATCCCGTCTGCTTCTGTTATTCTTGGTGTGATAAAATTATAGCTGCTTCACATCTCCCTCAACACGAGGAACAAAAATAAAACCCGTCAACCGCAGAAGCACTGGATAGTTCTTTTATATCCCAAAATGAGTCTGACCCAAATGGTTTTAAATCTGCTTATATACCGTCTCTGGGAGAATGTTTTCACATCACATAATTATCTTTTTTTTTTTACCTCCACCCAGTTATTCTTCTAAACTTGTAAGATTTATACCCATTTTCCCGGGTACAGTGGATCTAAAGTTAGAGGAAGCTGTAGTTTTGTTCACAGATTGATCTTCCTGCCATTAGCTGCTAATGAAGGAACATCTCATCAGCCTCACAGGATCGTCTGCATTTGTGTTCGTTACGTTATTCTCCACCGTTGATCCGTTATTTTCTCCCCACTCGTCCGTTCATAAAACAATATTTGTTTTTATAAAATCATAATTTCTCTTTAAATCTTCCTCCACCTTATATCATTTTGTAATTAACTTTTTCTCCAGTTTTGTTTCACATGTAAAAATGAGCAACTTAATGAGACCCAATCCCTCCTCTCGATAATTTCCTTTGCTCTAAATAATGTCTTACATATATCTACATTGGTCAGAAAAGATTATTTTCCTCTCTTATCTCTGGAAAGCTTCTAAATCTTTTTGTTGGTATCATTTGGTATTAATTCTTTATCATATCTAATCCATTTAATAGTCTGTAAAGCACTTCTTACAGCATTCAGAAGTATAATGTAACGTTACATATTTCTGAAAACAACTTTATACGGTAGTTTTCAGAAATATGTGACATTTTTCTCAATATCCTCTGAGATACTAAATTTGGGACTTTCATTAATTGTCAGTTATAATCATAATTAAGACATTTTGTCTGTTATAGATGGACCTTTATTTTCCCCTTAGGGAAATTCTCTGTCCCTCCAAGTCAGTCTTGTTTCCAGCTAAACAGTATTTTTTTTTTTTTCTAGCTTTGTGATTTAGATACTAAGCAAGAGTAGAAGCTGTTAGATTATTAACCTTATTTTGAGAATTCTCACCAAATCAAGTATTTTAGGGGTCTGGGTTTTCTGAAGCTTCGAAAATTAGGTGAAATAATCTGTCAGTGAAATAAGATAGTTTGCATTTGAACATCTTCAAAATAAGACGTTTATACTCAAAAAGATGAATAATCTAACACCTTCTGCTCTTTAGTGTATATGTCTCAAAGCCAGATAAAAATACTTATTTAGCTGGATTTAACCAGATTTTTTTTACTTGGTCATATGAACAGTTTTTGCAGTGTAAGTGCAGTTAAATCATAATTGATCACAGAATAACATGTACAGGTCCTTCTAAAAAAAATAGCATATTGTGATAAAGTTAATTATTTTCTGTAATGTACTGATGAACATTAGACTTTCATATATTTCAGATTCATTACACACAACTGAAGTCGTTCAAGCCTTTTATTGTTTTAATATTGATGATTTTAGGCAAAAAAGTAAAGAAAAACAAAAAAAAATTACTATCTAAAAGATTTAGCATATCATGAAAAGTTTCCCTAAACGAGCTATTGACCTAATCATCTGGATCAACTAATTAACTCTAAACAGGTGCAAAAGATTATCTGAGGCTTTTAAAAACTCCCAGCCGGGTTCATTACTCAATACCGCAATCATGGTTAAGACTGCCGACCTGACTGCTGTCCAGAAGGCCATCATTGACGCTCTCAAGCAAGAGGGGAAGACGCAGAAAGACATTTCTGAACGAGTAGGCTGTTCCCAGAGCGCTGTATCAAGGCACCTCAGTGGGAAGGGAAAAGTGTGGCAGAAAACACAAGGAGAAGAGGTGACCGGACCCTGAGGAAGATTGTGGAGAAGGACCGATTCCAGACCTTGGTGGACCTGCGGAAGCAGTGGACTGAGTCTGGAGTAGAAACATCCAGAGCTACCGTGCACAGCAGGCGTGTGCAGGAAATGGGAAACGGCGGCAGAAGCGCCTGACCTGGGCTACAGAGAAGCAGCACTGGGCTGTGGCTCAGCGGTCCAAAGTACTTTTTTCAGATGAAATCAAGGTGCCAGAGTCTGGAGGAAGACTGGGGAGAAGGAAATGCCAAAATGCCTTAAGTCCAGTGTCAGGTAGCCACAGTCAGTGATGGTCTGGGTTCCATGTCAGCTGCTGGTGTTGGTCCACTGTGTTTTATCACGGCAGGGTCAATGAAGCTTAGCTATCAGGAGATTTTGGAGAACTTCATGCTTCCATCTGCTGAAAAGCTTTATGGAGATGAAGATTTCATTTTTCAGCAAGACCTTGCACCTGCTCACAGTGCCAAACCCACTGCTAAATGGTTTACTGACCACGGTATTACTGTGCTTAATTGGCCTGCCAACTCTCCTGACCTGAACCCCATAGAGAATCTGTGGGATATTGTGAAGAGAAAGTTGAGACCCAACACTCTGGATGAGCTTAAGGCCGGTATCGAAGCACCCTGGGCCTCCATAACACCTCAGCAGTGCCACAGGCTGATTGCCTCCATGTCGCGCCGTATTGAAGCATTCATTTCTGTAAAAGGATTCCCCACCAACTATGGAGTGCATAACTAACAATAATTATTTGAAGCTCGACTTTTTTTTTGTATTAAAAACACTTTTCTTTTATTGGTCGGATGAAATATGCAAATTTTTTGAGATTGAGATTTTCGGTTTTCATGAGCTGTTTGCCAAAATCATGAATATTAAAACAATAAAAGGCTCGAACTACTTCAGTTGTGTGTAGGGATGTTCGATATTGGCTTTTCTACCGATATAGCCTAACTCATAATTTCCGATACCGATATGTGGGGATCCTCCCTCATAAAAAAACAAAAACTACTAAACCTTTTTAGGTGACTACAATGAAATATCTTGTATCATCCATGCTTGGGTTTTAAAAATTTATAAAATGTAATAAATACTAGAATTTTAATTAGGCAATTGAAAAAGGTGGCGTTTTTATTTTGTCTTCAAAAGTAGCTGGACCATTTTCTCAAACAGAGAATAGTGACAAAGGCCCACCACTCAGGACTAATCTCTACTTTTAGAAAATGTAACCAACGTTATACCTTTGTGGCCCAGAAGAAGCCTTTTTATAAATTGAAAGTTATCTCAAAAACTGAACCTCAAATCCGTCATATTTTTACATTGTGAGAGAGAAAACAAGTAGCTGAAGAGTTTGATATATAATATGTCTACGGTGTGAAAAACTCATCTTATTAGAAAAACAAAAACTGATACCGATAATTTCCGATATTACATTTTAATGCCGATATCGGCCGATAATATCGGACACCTCTAGTTGTGTGTAATGAATCTAGAATATATGAAAGCCTAATGTTTATCAGTACATTACAGAAAATAATGAACTTTATCTCAATATGCTAATCTTTTGAGACGGACCTGTACAGGAAGGAGGGAGAACGCTTTTCCTGCAGCTACCGGCTCAGTGTATCTGAGAGTAGAAGATGCTATGGAGGGGAACGTCTGGGTCACTGATGATTTTGGATGCAGTGTTGGTAACTTTCTGTTAGTGTTAAAGGAGACACATTATGACAATGTTTATAATAAAACATGTTTCTGAAGCTGTTTGCTGGAAATAGCTTGTAGGAAACGATTGTTACCAACCTTTATTTCCCTGTTTCAGCCCCTTGCAGATTGTGCTGTTTCTGCCGATTGTTACATATTAATGAGCTGCTGCTAACTTCTTCTACTGCTTCTACAATCTTTGCTCAAGCTCACCACTCACATAATGACTGTTAGCGCTATGTGTGAAAGTTACAGACATGGCTGCTGCAGTTCAACCATACAAAAGTTTAACTGTAGTTTAACCATACAAAAAAGTACTTCAACCATACGAAAAAAAACTGTTTAACTATACGAAAAAAATAGTTTAACCATACGAAAAAAATAGTTTAACCATACGAAAAAAAACTGTTTAACTATACGAAAAAAATAGTTTAACCATACGAAAAAAAATTGTTTAACCATACGAAAAAAAATTGTTTAACCATACAAAAAAGTACTTCAACCATACGAAAAAAAACTGTTTAACTATACAAAAAAAATAGTTTAACCATACGAAAAAAATAGTTTAACCATACGAAAAAAAACTGTTTAACTATACGAAAAAAATAGTTTAACCATACGAAAAAAAATTGTTTAACCATACGAAAAAAATTGTTTAACCATACAAAAAAGTACTTCAACCATACGAAAAAAAACTGTTTAACTATACGAAGAAATAGTTTAACCATACGAAAAAAAATTGTTTAACCATACGAAAAAAATAGTTTAACCATACAAAAAAGTACTTCAACCATACAAAAAAAAACTGTTTAACTATACGAAAAAAATAGTTTAACCATACAAAAAAAACTGTTTAACTATACGAAAAAAATAGTTTAACCATACGAAAAAAAACTGTTAAACTAACGAAAAAAATAGTTTAACCATACGAAAAAAAACTGTTTAACTATACGAAAAAAATAGTTTAACCATACGAAAAAAAAAGTTTAACCAACGAAAAAAATAGTTTAACCATACGAAAAAAAACTTTTTAACTATACGAAAAAAATAGTTTAACCATACGAAAAAAAATAGTTTAACATACGAAAAAAAATAGTTTAACTATACGAAAAAAAATTGTTTAACCATACGAAAAAAATAGTTTAACCATACGAAAAAAAAACCTTTTTAACTATACGAAAAAAATAGTTTAACTATACGAAAAAAAAAAGTTTAACCATACGAAAAAAAAATAGTTTAACTATACGAAAAAAAATAGTTTAACTATACGAAAAAAAATAGTTTAACTATACGAAAAAAAAGTTTAATCATACGAAAAAAAATAGTTTAACCATACGAAAAAAATAGTTTAACCATACGAACAAAAACTTTTTAACTATACGAAAAAAATAGTTTAACCATACGAAAAAAAATAGTTTAACCATACGAAAAAAAATAGTTTAACTATACGAAAAAAAATAGTTTAACCATACGAAAAAAAATAGTTTAACTATACGAAAAAAAATAGTTTAACCATGCGAAAAAAAATTGTTTAACCATACGAAAAAAAATAGTTTAACCATACGAAAAAAAATTGTTTAACCATACGAAAAAAATAGTTTAACCATACGAAAAAAAATTGTTTAACCATACGAAAAAAAATAGTTTAACTATACGAAAAAAAATAGTTTAACCATACGAAAAAAAATTGTTTAACCATACGAAAAAAATAGTTTAACTATACGAAAAAAATAGTTTAACCATACGAAAAAAAACTGTTTAACTATACGAAAAAAATAGTTTAACCATACGAAAAAAAATTGTTTAACCATACGAAAAAAAATTGTTTAACCATACAAAAAAGTACTTCAACCATACGAAAAAAACTGTTTAACTATACGAAAAATAGTTTAACCATACGAAAAAATAGTTTAACCATACGAAAAAAAACTGTTTAACTATACGAAAAAAATAGTTTAACCATACGAAAAAAAATTGTTTAACATACGAAAAAAATTGTTTAACCATACAAAAAAGTACTTCAACCTACGAAAAAAACTGTTTAACTATACGAAAAAAATAGTTTAACCATACGAATTACGAAAAACTGTTTAACTATACGAAAAAAATAGTTTAACCATACAAAAAAAACTGTTTAACTATACGAAAAAAATAGTTTAACCATACGAAAAAAAACTGTTAAACTATACGAAAAAAATAGTTTAACCATACGAAAAAAAACTGTTTAACTATACGAAAAAAATAGTTTAACCATACGAAAAAAAATAGTTTAACCATACGAAAAAAATAGTTTAACCATACGAAAAAAAACTTTTTAACTATACGAAAAAAATAGTTTAACCATACGAAAAAAAATAGTTTAACCATACGAAAAAAAATAGTTTAACTATACGAAAAAAAATTGTTTAACCATACGAAAAAAATAGTTTAACCATACGAAAAAAAAACCTTTTTAACTATACGAAAAAAATAGTTTAACTATACGAAAAAAAAAAGTTTAACCATACGAAAAAAAAATAGTTTAACTATACGAAAAAAAATAGTTTAACTATACGAAAAAAAATAGTTTAACTATACGAAAAAAAAGTTTAATCATACGAAAAAAAATAGTTTAACCATACGAAAAAAATAGTTTAACCATACGAACAAAAACTTTTTAACTATACGAAAAAAATAGTTTAACCATACGAAAAAAAATAGTTTAACCATACGAAAAAAAATAGTTTAACTATACGAAAAAAAATAGTTTAACCATACGAAAAAAAATAGTTTAACTATACGAAAAAAAATAGTTTAACCAGCAACGAAAAAAAATTGTTTAACCATACGAAAAAAATAGTTTAACCATACGAAAAAAGTTTAACAAAAAAAATAGTTTAACATACGAAAAAAATATTAACCATACGAAAAAAAATTGTTTAACCATACGAAAAAAAATAGTTTAACCATACGAAAAAAATAGTTTAACCATACGAAAAAAAACTGTTTAACTATACGAAAAAAATAGTTTAACCATACGAAAAAAATTGTTTAACCATACGAAAAAAATTGTTTAACCATACAAAAAGTACTTCAACCATACGAAAAAAAACTGTTTAACTATACGAAAAAAAATAGTTTAACCATACGAAAAAAATAGTTTAACCATACGAAAAAAAACAGTTTAACTATACGAAAAAAATAGTTTAACCATACGAAAAAAAATTGTTTAACCATACGAAAAAAATTGTTTAACCATACAAAAAAGTACTTCAACCATACGAAAAAAAACTGTTTAACTATACGAAGAAAATAGTTTAACCATACGAAAAAAAATTGTTTAACCATACGAAAAAAATAGTTTAACCATACAAAAAAGTACTTCAACCATACGAAAAAAAACTGTTTAACTATACGAAAAAAATAGTTTAACCATACGAAAAAAATAGTTTAACCATACAAAAAAAACTGTTTAACTATACGAAAAAAATAGTTTAACCATACGAAAAAAAACTGTTAAACTATACGAAAAAAATAGTTTAACCATACGAAAAAAAACTGTTTAACTATACGAAAAAACTTTTTAACTATACGAAAAAAATAGTTTAACCATACGAAAAAAAATAGTTTAACCATACGAAAAAAAATAGTTTAACTATACGAAAAAAAATTGTTTAACCATACGAAAAAAAAAAGTTTAACCATACGAAAAAAATAGTTTAACTATACGAAAAAAAATAGTTTAACTATACGAAAAAAAATAGTTTAACTATACGAAAAAAAAGTTTAACCATACGAAAAAAAATAGTTTAACCATACGAAAAAAAATAGTTTAACTATACGAACAAAAACTTTTTAACTATACGAAAAAAATAGTTTAACCATACGAAAAAAAATAGTTTAACCATACGAAAAAAAATAGTTTAACTATACGAAAAAAAATAGTTTAACCATACGAAAAAAAATAGTTTAACTATACGAAAAAAAATAGTTTAACTATACGAAAAAAAATAGTTTAACCATACAAAAAAAAATAGTTTAACCATACGAAAAAAAATTGTTTAACCATACGAAAAAAAATAGTTTAACCATACGAAAAAAAATTCTTTAACCATACGAAAAAAAATAGTTTAACTATACGAAAAAAATTTGTTTAACCATACGAAAAAAATAGTTTAACCATACGAAAAAAAACCTTTTTAACTATACGAAAAAAATAGTTTAACTATACGAAAAAAAATAGTTTAACCATACGAAAAAAAAATAGTTTAACTATACGAAAAAAAATAGTTTATCTATACGAAAAAAAATAGTTTAACTATACGAAAAAAAAGTTTAACCATACGAAAAAAAATAGTTTAACCATACGAAAAAAATAGTTAAACAGTTTTTTTTCGTATGGTTAAACTATAAGAAAAAAAATAGTTTAACTATACGAAAAAAAATAGTTTAACTATACGAAAAAAAATAGTTTAACTATACGAAAAAAAATAGTTTAACTATACGAAAAAAAATTGTTTAACCATACGAAAAAAAATTGTTTAACCATACGAAAAAAATAGTTTAACCATACGAACAAAAACTTTTTAACTATACGAAAAAAATAGTTTAACCATACGAAAAAAAATAGTTTAACCATACAAAAAAAAAAAATTGTTTAACTATACGAAAAAAAATTGTTTAACCATACGAAAAAAATAGTTTAACCATACGAAAAAAAACCTTTTTAACTATACGAAAAAAATAGTTTAACTATACGAAAAAAAATAGTTTAACCATACGAAAAAAAATAGTTTAACTATACGAAAAAAAATAGTTTAACTATACGAAAAAAAATAGTTTAACTATACGAAAAAAAATAGTTTAACCATACGAAAAAAAATAGTTTAACCATACGAAAAAAAATAGTTTAACCATACGAAAAAAATAGTTTAACCATACGAAAAAAAACTGTTTAACTATACGAAAAAAATAGTTTAACCATACGAAAAAAAATTGTTTAACCATACGAAAAAAATTGTTTAACCATACAAAAAAGTACTTCAACCATACGAAAAAAAACTGTTTAACTATACGAAGAAAATAGTTTAACCATACGAAAAAAAATAGTTTAACCATACGAAAAAAAAACTGTTTAACTATACGAAAAAAATAGTTTAACCATACGAAAAAAAACTGTTAAACTATACGAAAAAAATAGTTTAACCATACGAAAAAAAACTGTTTAACTATACGAAAAAAATAGTTTAACCATACGAAAAAAAATAGTTTAACCATACGAAAAATTGTTTAAACATACAAAAAAAATATAGTTCAACCAAACAAAAAATAGTGAACCTACTGAGCCCCGCAGGGGACATGGTGGAGAAAATATTTTGCGAGATCTTGAGATTCTTTTGCGTTATCTTGAGAAACTTTTGCGATATCTGGAGAACGTTTCAAAAAGCCATTCCTGCATTTACAGTGTTACCGACTCAGTTTGCTGCAGCCTTGTGCACTGCTATGATGGAAGACACTCACAGACGGGAGAGCTTAATAGAGTTTTATTTTGAGATTGGCCTCAAATATCAGGAGATAAAGTCAGTGCTTAGCTCTAGACATGGTTTTCATATAAGTGAAAGACATTGCCCAAAGGATTTTGCGCACAAAAAGACTGTCGCGTCGTAAACAGCTTCTGAACTAGTGGATCTGATTGAGTTCATTAGCCACCAGTTGCAATACTCTGGACAATAACATGACTATTGTTGGATGTGTGCAAAATACAGAGAAAATGGACAATGTGTGAGAAAAGAGGACGTATGGCTGGTGTTGAAGGAGTCGGAGTTTCTCAAGATAACGCAAAATCCATTTATTTTATTTTTTTCTCATCTTAAAATATTTTCTCCACCATGTCCCCTACGGGGCTCAGTAGTTTAACCATACAAAAAAAATGTGAACCATACAAAAAACCACTTTAACCATACAATTTTTTTTTAACAATACCAAAAAAAATTGTTAAACCACACAAAAAAATTGTGAACCATAGAAAATAAAATGTTTAACTATACCAAAATAAAACAAATTGTTTAACCATACGAAAAAAGTAGGTTGCATGTCTGAACCAGAATCTGCTCCCGTAGGAGGATAATCTCCTGAGACTCCGAGATTTTAGCAAGATAATTTATTATATTTACTTACAGCCAGCGTCTTACCATCAAAAATAAATTCAGCCCATGCTGCTCTTCTGTCCTCTTTGCCGCTCTGAGGAGGTGTGAATATTCCAATATTCTGGCTTGTGACGTAGAAAGCCGGACAGATTTAGAACAGCTCAATCAGAGGCTGAATGCAGGATCAATTAAGAAAACCGTACCTCACTCAAAACAGCATGGATGTTGTTTTTTTCTTCTAGATTTGTATCAAACTTTATCAAATCAAACTTTATTTATAAAGCGCTTTTCATACAAAAAAAAAAAAATGCAGCTCAAAGTGCTTTAAAGATTAAAATGACCCCACATAACCTACGTTCCCATCCCTTCCCCACAATTGTAAAAACAGTTATTCCCCGTTTTCCAAACACACACATCCACAAACAAACTCACGTACACACAGAAACCTTCCCAAAACGCATCAGACCAAAGGAAGAGCTCAGATGGGAACGACACGCCATCAGGGGAGCCATCTGCCTCGACTGAAGCAGATCCATGGCAGCAGCCGAGGCACCGACCCAGGGCGCCCAGGTAGGGAGGGCGGAAACCCCCACCAGGTACCAGGTACTACCCGAGGAGCGCCCAGGCCGCCGCCGCCGCCGCCCAACTGAGGCAGACGGCTCCACAGAGGGAACACTGGAAGGATTAAAATACGTAAAAAGTGAAATGAGAAAAGCTAATATGGATAATAAAATAACTAATAAAATGTGATAATGGAGAAATAGTTTGCATGTACCAAAGACTGATGCAGGCAGCGAACGTTACCAAGCAGCATGAAGATTAAACTTCAAAAATAAAACAAGCCTTTCAGTTTCTCAGTTTTTAACAGGACCTTTCATCTGGAAGGGTACAAATACTTTTTTACACCTGGAAAAAAAAACCCCAAAAAACTAGCTTGGTGACATAAAAACATCATTAGCCATTAGGTTGATTAGGGGTCAGAGTTCAGAAAGGTTTTAGTTTAACCTAAAACGCTTAGAAAGGCTGAATATATTTCCTGTACGTGTCTCAGGATGTTTAAGAACAAAAATGTATCATGTTGACTGAAGTCTATCTGCATATTTACACCATTATCAGCGACAGGAGCTGGTTGAGAAAAAAGGGTTGGTAACCATGGTAACTAGGCCCACTGATGGCTCTGTTTGCAGCGTGTTTTGTACAGGTGGTGAGCTCGCTGATGCCTCCCTGTGGGATAAAAGGGTACAGCTCCATCTTTGGTCAAGATGTTAAAGATTTTTTCCTTCGGGTCAAATATAATTTCTATCCAGAAGGGAAATGACCCATCTGCTGGTTCCGATCGGCCCGTCAATAAGGTTTCAATATCACAAGAAGCTGCTCAGTAACGCTGGACCCAGAACTCCTTTTGTTTCTGGGTGATATTTGTCTCCCTCTGGCGGACGCATTGCTCACCTTTATTTTTTTACACAGCAACCGGTGCGGCGCGGAACACAAACCTTTTTAAATGACGTCACTGGCAGGCATGACATTTGGCGTAGGTGAATTGCACATGCGTGACAGCGGACGTTATGACGCTGCGATGGCCGAGTGGTTAAGGCGTTGGATTTGAAATCCAATGGGGTCTCCCCGCGCAGGTTCGAACCCTGCTCGCAGCGAATGGTTGTGCATTTGGCGGAGTAGTTACTTTTTTTTTTTACAGCATTCATAATAATATTATGTTAAAGTTAAACAATTAAATATAAAGCAATAATTTCAATGTAAACCAAAGCTAAAGTTATCAGAATTAAACTGTTAAGATACAATGAAAGAGCACAACTTAAAACACAACCTTAACTCATATTTTAGTTAAATATATAAACAGCTCAATTATGAAACCAAGACAGACAGAAAAAAGGATTTTTTTGCGCCAACTAGTTCATTTCCAAAGTAAAATTAGCCGAAAACCTTTAATATCTCAGCTTAATTAGCTGTTTAACTCTGATAAACATCATTAAAACTGCAAATACTGTCAAAACAAATTTAGCGCCAGGCATAAAAATATCTCCTCTAATGTGGCAGAATCTGAAATTGAGACATGAGTCAGAACCAAATCGTCTCTTAGCGGATCAGTAACAGCAGGTCTGATAAGGTCATGGATCCAGATGTCAGGTCCAACAGAACCTTCATCAGTACAGCTTGGTGGACGTCCTCCATGGGTCTCAATTCCAGCCAGTGCAGAGGACACAATTTATTTTAGAGTACCGTAAGATTATGACGGTACTCTATTATAAATTGGACCAGCAGGGATGTAAAGTCCCATCAGAGAGTTCTGGGTCTGAAGAGGATCTAAACGGTCTCCCTCCAGATGTCTGATCCATGACCTCTGACCTCTGATCTAAACAGAACTAATCCGGCTGCATTCACTCCAAACATCCAGACCATCAGTAAAGACAGTTGGGCTCCAGTTAGAGCAACCAGAGTAATGAGGAAGAAGGGAAAGCAAAAATAATTTCCACAAAATTGAACTGAAAGAAACATTTAAAGTAACGGTGAAAAAATTTATGGAAATCCATTCATTCAGAAATTATTGTAAAGCTAATAAAAAGAAGAAATCCCTGAAGCCGCCTGTCTGCGCAGCTCCGTTCTCCACCCTCCTCTTCATCACATCCCAATGTCTCTGTGGGATAAGACTGGCTCAGAGGCTAGCGGCTCTATATATATATATATATATATATATATATATATATATCTATATATATATATATATTCAGTTGTATTTACCCATTTATTCCACATATTTATTTACAAATGTAATATTCACATTTTTATTTCCAATTTTATTATTGGCAGGGACGGTCCTCCATACAGTTTCAATCAATAAAGTATTTTTGAATTGAATAACTGATTTAACATTATAACGTTTTGCTTCTCATTTTTACTTCAAAATAATAAAATAAAAAGATTGGCTTTAATTGTAGAAATTTAGGACTTTTCTTTTGCATATTTCATTTTATTTTTCTTGAAAATGAGTAAAATTAATCTAAACATGTCCTTTGAATCAAAAATATACTCCAATATTTTATCTACAATGATCCTAATACAACAGATTTAATGATTTAACACAGCATTAAATGATTATAAAGAATATTTACAGGATGTTTAGTTGTGCATTAAGAAAGTAAACACATAATTAACGAGACGGTAATATATACATACACGGTAAAAAAGGTAAAAATAATAATAATAGCTGAGGGGCTCTGTGGTCTCCAGACCCGCGGATCGATCGATCCCTGAAGCCGCCTGCGCAGCTCCGTTCCCCGCCCTCCTCTTCATCACATCCCGTTGTCTCCGCGGAGGATGACTGGCTCGGAGGCTAGCGGCTAACCGGGCGGACGGCTCTCTCATGCCCCTTGTTGTTCCGTGGTGGTCCCGTGGAGCCGTCCCCGTCCCAACCCGGTCCGGACTGCAGGTGTGTGCCGCCCGGAGCGGCCCGGAGCTCGGCGCGGAGATGCAGCAGCTGTTATGTAAGAGCGGAGCCGCTAACGTTAGCCCGCCGCCATGAATGACGCGCAGCAAGAAATGTCTCCGGACTTCGTCCTGATGCGGCTCGTCTCCGCCGCGGAGTACGACCGGTTGGACGAGTCCGACGACCTGATCCGGTCCGGGGGCGGCGG
The DNA here is from genome assembly GCA_028564705.1 of Apricaphanius iberus. NCBI lineage: Eukaryota > Metazoa > Chordata > Actinopteri > Cyprinodontiformes > Aphaniidae > Apricaphanius > Apricaphanius iberus. The sequence continues at coordinate 214,237 of JAPXFQ010000937.1, forward strand.
GTTCGGCCCGGTGAAAGCCGCGCTGGGACACCGCGGCGGCGGGTTTGACGTGGACCCCAGCGGCCCCTCGGCAGGCCTCGGATCCGCATCCCCGCACTACAGTTCGCCGCTCCCCGGGAAGGGAGAGCTGGACGGCGGCCTGGGGTTGACGCAGGGCCCGCCGAGCTCCGAGGCGCCGCTGTCGCCGCCGCCTCCGCCGCCGCCTGAGGATTTTGCCGCAGCGGCGCAGCGGTTCGTCGATGGTTCGGGAGGACACGGATCCAGGGCGCAGCTGATGGTGTTACAGAACCTGCTGCAGTCCGGACTGCAGGAGGAGGCGGAGAGACAGAAGCTGGACCCGGGACCAGGTTCGGGTTCTGCCAGCACAACAGCCGGAGCTGGGAAGGAGCAGAACCCCGGCTCCCCGGAGGAGAACCTGCAGTGGCACCCGGTCATCAGACTGTCCAAAGGGCCCGACGGGCCACAGAACCCCCAGCAGGTCCGACCTCTGGACCCGGAGTCCATCCTGTGCCACAGACATCGACTGGCCAAGTGGCCCCCGGGCCTGTTGGACCAGGCTCTGCGCCTGCTGGAGCCCAGGAAGACCTGCCCGTCTGGGGGCCAAGACCCGGTTCTGGTGCTGGCCCAGAAGCTGGGGCAGCTGGGTGAGGGCAGGGAGGGAGTGGTGGTGGTCGGTGGGGAGGAGGTGGTGCTGCCCCTCCCTCGCTGCTCCTGCCACAGCATCCTGGTCCCGGGGCCGGTGGCCCCCGGCGAGGACCCGAGCGACACCAGCGACGCCCTGCTGGTTCTGGAGGGATTGGGTTCGGAGCAGGTGGGAGAGCTGGGCCAGGGGGGGGATGGGGGGGACTTTAGGAAGGAAGAGGAGCTGGGTGCGGGTGGGACGGCCGGGGGGGCCGGGGGGCCCGTCTTCTGTGCCGGGACGCTGAGCGGTCTGATGCGGCAGGTCCACAGACTGGCTGAGGAGGCGGGGGTCTGCACCGAGCAGAGCTGCCGCTCCGCCGCGCCCCCCCCGCCCACTGCCGCCGCACTCCCCCAGGCCCCCCCCGGCCGCAGCGCCCGTCGGCGGCGCCCGCGTCCCCCCCGACCCGGGCCCCCGGCCGCAGCACCAGCACCAGTCGCGATCCCAGCCGCAGAGCCGCGCCGCCACCCCGAATCTGGGCGTGGCTGCGGGTGGAGCCGGGCGCCCCGCCTCCCCCCTGGTGGTCCTGGAGGGGGAGGGGGAGAAGACGGCGCGGGGGAAGTCCAGGAAGGGGGGGTCCCTCAAGGTCCGCCTCAGCAAGCTGTTCAGAACCAAGAGCTCCAGCGGCGGGTCGGGCGGTCTGCTGGACAAACGGCCGTCCCTGGCGTCCTCCACCTCGTCGGGCGGCAGCCTGCTGGACGTGTGGGGGTCCACCTGCAGCGGCACGGACCAGGACGGCAGCAGGTGAGGCGTCCTGAAGGATCACCATGAATCACCATGGCGACGGCAGCCGGTGCTGGTCGAGAGCGTCGTCGTCGTCCGCTTGACACAACGTTCTGACTCTACAGCGCCTCAGTTAGCACCAGAAAGGTCAAAGGTCATGACTGGGGATGTAAGAAAGTATCGATACAGCGATATATATCGCGATATTTTACGCCCCAATACTGTATCAATATTCAAAAGCAAAGTATCCATTTTTATTTCATTTCTTTAGAAATGTAATTAGGGATGCGCCGATACTGGTATCGAGTAGGGATGTAAGAAAATACCGATATGCCAAAATATCGTGATATTGTATCGATATTCAAAAGCAAAGAATCGATTTTTATTTTTAAAGCATTTTAATTAAAACATTAAAAATTACAGTATGACTGTCAGTTAGTGGTTGTTTTCACCTTCTTTGTTCCAGTGGATCAACGAGATCGAGTCATAAAAACGGGTTGGAGTGTTTAGAACGTTGTGGCAGATTTTCTAATGTTAAATTTATCTGTAAAAATAAAAATATATAGTCTTACGGTATCGTGATTTATCGCAATATATCGTCTCGTCCCCTTTGTATCATGATACATATCGCATCGCCGGATTATTGCCAATACACACCCCTGGTACCGAGTATCGGGCCGATAGCGTTCTAATGTACGCGTATCGGTACCAGTTAGTTAACCGATACAGAAATCAAAAACTCTGCCATCATTTCACAGAAAACGTTTATTTCACATTCAAAACTTTAGTTTTGTGGTCATTTTTATTAATATTTTACTTATTATCTAATTCACCATCATGTGTTGTAACACTCAGACAAGAAAACATCAATACACCGATATATCGCAATTTTACGTCACAATGCACTGATATCCAGAAGCAAAGTAACCAGTTTTATTTCATTTCTTTATACATTCAAAAATACTGATTCTGGTGTCGGTTAATTAACCAAAATGTGGAAACTCTGAAATAATTTCATAGAAACGTTATATTTGTCACTTGAAATTTTCTTTTTTTTATCTAAATCACCATCAATTGTAAAAGCAAACAGGTAAATAAAACTTTTGTGTGTATTGGTATGGTATCGGCTTGAAAAACAGTAATTTTTCTATTAAAATTATTGGTATGACTGGTAGCTGGTGGGTGTTTTCACCTCCTTGGTTCCAGTAGATCAACTAGATCCAGTAATAAAATACTGCATGTTTTAATGATGTAATTCAGCTTTAAAAATCACAATATATAACCATTAACGTGGTTTATACTTCTACGTCGGAACGGATGGACGTAATCATCTGTGGACGCAAGTAGCGATGCAATGATGCGACTTTTTTCAAACCGATATGATGCCAATACTTGGATCTGAGTATTTGCCGATACCGAGTACCGATACCAATACTTCTACCACACAAAAAAATACAATAAATGGAAAGACAGATTTTATTTTCTTCTCTGCTTGTTACGACAAACGATGGTGAATTAGATAAAAAAAAAAAATTACCGTAAGACTAAAATTTCAAGATAAAAATTATTGCAGTTTCGGTTTATGGTATCAGTTAACCGTGACCGATCTTGATACATCGTAAGAGCGGTATCGGCCAATACCGATACTAGTATTGGCTCTCCGTCACCTACGTTACGACGGACAGATAAGGTTCCTACAGGCTCTTAAAAAAGCCTTAAACGCATTGAAATTATGAATTTGGAAGTAAAACCTTTAAAAAGTCGTGAATTTTGATATGTAGGTGTTAAAATGCTTTGCTGTATTTAACTTCTTCGTATCGCAGCCTCAAAAGTTGAACTTGTCAACCACGATTATTTTTGATTAAATAAAGTAGCATAAATAAAGAGTGGCGAAACCAATAACGGAGAATGCAAACTATACGTCAAATTACGAAGAACGCGCGACGTCTTAAAAATTAGCGTAAAAAAAAACAAAAAAAATGACCAATGTTAAAAAACAACTAAACGTTGTTAGGCAAACTTTCTTGCGATCTGCTGAAATGGTATTTGATTTTTAAACACCATCTTTTACACGTTCCTCATCTCTCTGAGAAATAAATGAACACAAGTTCAATGATTTAGTTTTTCTCTGCTGATAGGAATGTGAAATAGGCCATAAAATACGTGTAAATTTTTTATATAAAAGGCCTTAAAAAGCCTTGAATTTAACTAGACAGCCAGAGATGGTTTCACCAGTAAGGGGCGCTATAGTTGTTCAGTAGTTCATGAAGCGTTTGGCCTCGACATGCTTTAAGTTGGAAGGATAACTGATTATTTATTGATTTATTTTGAACCCAAAGTGTAGAGAAACAACCAATCAGACGCTGTTTGTTTCCACGTGTTTCTAGATTTTTCTATGAGCTCCTAGTAAAAAGCTTTACAGATTAATCAAAACTCTCTTTCTGTCGTCCATTTCTCGTTGATGAAGAAATGCGTTCACAGGCTGACGAAAATAAACTCTAGTCAACGAGAAACGACCCTGGAAAGCTCTACACCCCCTGCTGTCCTGGAGGGGAATCGCTTTGCAGCACTGACACACCGACGTAGAACTACAAACGAAAAACGTCAATACGTCCGCGTCCAGGAGACCAGAGTGGAGGCGTTGGACCATGATGGACGGAACCAGACAGAATCACACCTACTCTGAAGCACGGTGGTGGCGGAGTGGTGGTCTGGGCTGTTTTTTGTTTGTTTTCACTCCGAACTAAAGATGAGTTATGCCCTTCCGAGCCTCTAGGGGGTGATGCTGTCACATCCACATGTCTGGAGGTGTGAAAGGATTCTGGTTTGTTTCAGCCAGCTGATAGGCAGCACGCAGCAACCTGTGGGGGAGGGGCTCGGTCGCTCTTGGACTTTGTTTGGCATCTCATAGAAAGTTATTTGGACCGTCTGAGCGGTTCTGAAAGGACCCGATTGGTTCCTGGTTGCAGAGAACCGGGCCAGGCCTCGACCGGACCCCCAGAGGACGGATGAACTGAAGCGGACCAGAATTCCACCCTAGTGAGCGGTTCTGGTCCGCTGCAGATGTCTGACGGAACCACTGCTGCTGACCGAGGTTCTACTGGCCAGTTCATTTTACTAACTGAACTCAATCCAAGGTTCTGTTCATCAGGTCCAACCAGAATTACCTTCAGTTTCTGCGTCGGATCCGGTTCTGTTGACACCATCAGAACCGGCTGCTCTCAGATCAGCTCTGATCCGACCCAACTTCATGCGGCTCCCGCGCAACTTTTCCCCCGCAGCTGTTGCCATGGTGATCAGCACCCTCGCTACTCGGCAGGGAGAGAGGGGCGTTACCATGGCGACAGCATACCTCCCTCAGATAGAACTGGTCTCCGTGGCAACGGTTTGGGTGGGTAGAGGGGAGGTTGGAAGACGCTCAGGTGTGCACCAGGTAGGCCTGTGATGTCACAGCCCGGTAACCGTAGAAAGTCAGAGTTTAGATTATTTTTTGATGCATCGATGATCTAATTATTAATTTTTCAATTCGATTTGATTGTCGATTATTTATCCAATATTTTGATTTGTATAGAAATTTGACATTTATTAATTTATATGTTTCAATGAGATAAACAAATGTCTTCGTTTAAACACATTTTAATTGTTAAAAAAATCCCAAAAAATAAAAGTTGTAGTATTAGTATAATCTTATGTTAGAGGTTTCATTTAACAAGAAGTTAAATGTTGTGCAAAGAAATCATATGAATAAAGGAGAGAAAATACCACCAAAAATATAAAACAAAATTTAACATTCACTTTATGCAAAAAAAAAGCTCTTTATTCAGAAAAAAACATTTATTTTGCTGCATTTTCTCTTGTTTCTGACATAAGATTAGCACACACAAAAAAGAGGGAGAGAATTAATTCTAATAAAATGCTGCTAAACATTTTTCTAGTTTTAGATGGAAACTTTGAATCCGACAAACTGGAGAAGCATGAAGTAAAAAATAGTATTCAAACAGGATGAGGCGTTATTAAACGTGACGATCAAGAGTTGGTTGTGGGTTCGCTTTTAAGCACTTAAACAATGTCGTATCAATGACGGCTACGTTTAGCGGGTAGCTAGTGCTTTTGTTAACAAACATGTTTTATTCTCTCACATTTTGGGCTTTTGCTCATAATCAGTCTGTGCGCATTCAGACTCAGTCTGCCAACACGGGTCACAGATAAAAACCAACCAATCAGACAGCAGTAACCTACAGCAGACGCAGCTGTGTGTGAGTATATACCCTCTATGTGGGGCTGTTTGGGTGATTTATAGGGTAAAATAAATAGTGTTAGTAAAAAAAGATGAAAACTTACGTTGTTTAATCATTTGCTGGAACTGATCATGGATCCCGTCGTGCTTTTATGATGAGACATTTCCATTTTGCAAAGCAGGCAGACGACAAAATCTCTCCATTTTATTTTTAAAATAGTTCCAAACTTTTGAACTGCGAGTTCGGATGGAGGAATTTAAGTCGACTGACTCACTCATGCTGACACTAGTTGCTCCCGCCATGTTTTTTTGAAAGTGACGACGCATCGACTCGCATTATTTGCGTCGACGTATTTTACCTGGTCTAGATGCTGCTGATGATAAATCTGTGCGAATGGATGATGATCTCATGAATGCTTCTCCTTGTCTCCACTAGGCTGCAGGTGTCCAGACCTCACAGTGCCTTCTCCCCGGTGCCGTTCACTCCTGCTTTCACCGGTGAGTCCACCTGTACAGGTGTAACACCCATCATGCTACAACCTCTACCAGAACCATCATGGATGGATGGGTCCTGATGTGCCTTGAAAACTTATATTTTATCATCCTTGCTGCTGATTGCTGCTGAATGCTGTTGATTGCTGCTGATTGCTGTTGAATGCTGCTGAATGCTTCTGAATGCTGTTGATTGTTTCTGAATGCTGTTGATTGCTGTTGATTGCTGTTGAATGCTGTTGATTGCTTCTGAATGCTGCTGATTGCTGCTGAATGCTGCTGATTGCTGTTGAATGCTGCTGATTGCTGTTGAATGCTGCTGATTGCTGCTGAATGCTTCTGAATGCTACTGTTGCTGCTGAATGCTTCTGAATGCTTCTGAATGCTACTGTTGCTGCTGAATGCTTCTGAATGCTTCTGAATGCTGCTGATTGCTGTTGAATGCTGTTGATTGCTGCTGAATGCTGCTGATTGCTGCTGAATGCTGCTGAATGCTGCTGATTGCTGCTGAATGCTTCTGAATGCTTCTGATTGCTGCTGAATGCTTCTGATTGCTGCTGAATGCTACTGTTGCTGCTGAATGCTGTTGAATGCTTCTGATTGCTGCTGAATGCTGCTGATTGCTGCTGAATGATGCTGAATGCTTCTGAATGCTGCTGATTGCTGCTGAATGATGCTGAATGCTTCTGAATGCTGTTGATTGCTGCTGAATGCTGGTGAATGCTTCTGAATGCTTCTGAATGCTACTGTTGCTGCTGAATGCTTCTGAATGCTTCTGAATGCTTCTGAATGCTACTGTTGCTGCTGAATGCTTCTGAATGCTTCTGAATGCTACTGTTGCTCCTGAATGCTTCTGAATGCTGTTGATTGCTGCTGAATGATGCTGAATGCTTCTGAATGCTGCTGAATGCTGTTGAATGCTGCTGAATGCTTCTGAATGCTACTGAATGCTGCTGAATGCTTCTGAATGCTTCTGAATGCTGTTGATTGCTGCTGAATGCTTCTGAATGCTTCTGAATGCTGTTGATTGCTGATGAATGCTGCTGAATGCTTCTGAATGCTGTTGATTGCTGCTGAATGCTTCTGAATGCTGCTGAATGCTTCTGAATGCTACTGTTGCTGCTGAATGCTTCTGAATGCTACTGTTGCTGCTGAATGCTTCTGAATGCTGTTGATTGCTGCTGAATGATGCTGAATGCTTCTGAATGCTGCTGAATGCTGTTGAATGCTGCTGAATGCTTCTGAATGCTTCTGAATGCTACTGTTGCTGCTGAATGCTTCTGAATGCTTCTGAATGCTTCTGAATGCTGTTGATTGCTGCTGAATGCTTCTGAATGCTGCTGAATGCTGCTGAATGCTTCTGAATGCTGCTGAATGCTTCTGAATGCTACTGTTGCTGCTGAATGCTTCTGAATGCTTCGATTGCTGCTGAATGCTTCTGAATCTTCTGAATGCTGTTGATTGCTGCTGAATCTGCTGAATGCTTCTGAATTGTGATCTGCTGAATCTGCTGAATCTTAGCTCTGAATGCTGTTGAATGCTGCTGAATGCTTCTGAATGATGCTGCTGAATGCTTCTGAATGCTTCTGAATGCTGTTGATTGCTGCTGAATGCTTCTGAATGCTGCTGAATGCTGCTGAATGCTTCTGAATGCTGCTGAATGCTTCTGAATGCTACTGTTGCTGCTGAATGCTTCTGAATGCTTCTGAATGCTGTTGATTGCTGCTGAATGCTTCTGAATGCTTCTGAATGCTGTTGATTGCTGCTGAATGCTGCTGAATGCTTCTGAATGCTGTTGATTGCTGCTGAATGATGCTGAATGCTTCTGAATGCTGCTGAATGCTGTTGAATGCTGCTGAATGCTTCTGAATGCTTCTGAATGCTACTGAATGCTGCTGAATGCTTCTGAATGCTACTGTTGCTGCTGAATGCTTCTGAATGCTTCTGAATGCTGTTGATTGCTGCTGAATGCTGCTGAATGCTTCTGAATGCTGTTGATTGCTGCTGAATGCTTCTGAATGCTGCTGAATGCTTCTGAATGCTACTGTTGCTGCTGAATGCTTCTGAATGCTACTGTTGCTGCTGAATGCTTCTGAATGCTGTTGATTGCTGCTGAATGATGCTGAATGCTTCTGAATGCTGCTGAATGCTGTTGAATGCTGCTGAATGCTTCTGAATGCTTCTGAATGCTGTTGATTGCTGCTGAATGCTTCTGAATGCTGCTGAATGCTGCTGAATGCTTCTGAATGCTGCTGAATGCTTCTGAATGCTACTGTTGCTGCTGAATGCTTCTGAATGCTTCTGAATGCTGTTGATTGCTGCTGAATGCTTCTGAATGCTTCTGAATGCTGTTGATTGCTGCTGAATGCTGCTGAATGCTTCTGAATGCTGTTGATTGCTGCTGAATGCTTCTGAATGCTGCTGAATGCTTCTGAATGCTACTGTTGCTGCTGAATGCTTCTGAATGCTACTGTTGCTGCTGAATGCTTCTGAATGCTTCTGAATGATGCTGAATGCTTCTGATTGCTGCTGAATGCTGCTGAATGCTGCTGAATGATGCTGAATACTTGTTGCTATGGTTCCCAGCCATGATTTGCCACAGCCGCCATTCTAAACGCACGTATTCCGAAAAAGTTTCCTCTCTAACTACAACACGCTGCGTTAACAATTTACCCACTTTGTCGCTGTTTTTATCAGATACCCGACTTCCTCTGCATCTGAACGATCGGCGCACGTTTATGACCCAACGTCATAAACCTCTCTGTTCACTTCACCCAGTCACAAAGAAAGCCGTTTAATTGTTGTAATGATTTCAAATGTTAAAAGAAAAAAAGAAAACGATCTATTAGCCACACAAACATCGTTCTGCTTTGAACAAAAAAAAATGCAGCAGTGTGTCTGTAACTGCGCTGTAGCTGAACACGTGTGACGCATTCAAGGAGCGTTTGAAAAGTCTGGGTTTTACAACGTGGGACATTTAGAACTTATAACAAAACACACTGAAAGTAATACCATAAAGCAAAAACTCGGGTTTGAATGCCGTTGGCAACCATGTTTGATGCAAACTAAATATTCCCTACTTATTTTTACAAAGTATTAGAAAACAAACTATATTATCTCCATTAATTTTGTCTTCTTAAGATGTCTCAGTAATTTTTTCAGAACTAAAAATGTGGTTTATAAGGTCTTGGATTTCCAGTTGCGATTTGGCATCCTGCAACTTTTCCACCAGTTCCTCTTCTCTTAACAGCGTTCTTAAATTTAAATCGAGTTGTAAGTGTAGACGTGCATATTTCTGGCCACAACCCTGACATTAAATTTTCCTGAATAGGCATTAAAAAGGAATTAAAGTTCCCTGATTTACCAAACCAGTAGCAACACGCGTAGTTCAGCATCCATAGTACATCTCATTGTTTCTTTAAGAGCTCTGCAGCGAGGAAAAACCGGGCCAGTGTTGACTCGTGTCTCTTGCTCTGTCACTTCCTCTTTTACTTTTACTCACTTCCTCTTTTACTTTTACTCACTTCCTCTTTTACTTTTACTCACTTCATCTTTTACTTTTACTCACTTCCTCTTTTACTTTTACTCACTTCCTCTTACTCACTTCCTCTTTTACTTTTACTCACTTCCTCTTTTACTTTTACTCACTTCCTCTTTTACTTTTACTCACTTCATCTTTTACTTTTACTCACTTCCTATTTTACTTTTACTCACTTCCTCTTTTACTTTTACTCACTTCCTCCTTTACTTTTACTCACTTCCTCTTTTACTTTTACTCACTTCCTCTTTTACTTTTACTCACTTCCTCTTTTACTTTTACTCACTTCCTCTTTTACTTTTACTCACTTCCTCTTTTACTTTTACTCACTTCCTCTTTTACTTTTACTCACTTCCTCTTTTACTTTTACTCACTTCCTCTTTTACTTTTACTCACTTCCTCTTTTACTTTTACTCACTTCTCTTTTACTTTTACTCACTCTCTTTTACTTTTACTCACTTCACTTTTACTTTTACTCACTTCCTCTTTTACTTTTACTCACTTCCTCTTTTACTTTTACTCACTTCCTCTTTTACTTTTACTCCATCTTTTACTTTTACTCACTTCCTCTTTTACTTTTACTCACTTCCTCTTTTACTTTTACTCCATCTTTTACTTTTACTCACTTCCTCTTTTACTTTTACTCACTTCCTCTTTTACTTTTACTCACTTCCTCTTTTACTTTTACTCACTTCCTCTTTTACTTTTACTCACTTCCTCTTTTACTTTTACTCACTTCCTCTTTTACTTTTACCACCATCTTTTACTTTTACTCACTTCCTCTTTTACTTTTACCTCACTTCTCTTTACTTTACTCACTTCCTCTTTTACTTTTACTCACTTCCTCTTTTACTTTTACTCACTTCCTCTTTTACTTTTACTCACTTCCTCTTTTACTTTTACTCACTTCCTCTTTACTTTTACTCACTTCCTCTTTTACTTTTACTCACTTCCTCTTTTACTTTTACTCACTTCATCTTTTACTTTTACTCACTTCCTCTTTTACTTTTCCACTTCCTCTTTTACTTACTCACTTCCTCTTTACTTTTACTCACTTCATCTTTTACTTTTACTCACTTCCTCTTTTACTTTTACTCACTTCCTCTTTTACTTTTACTCACTTCCTCTTTTACTTTTACTCACTTCCTCTTTTACTTTTACTCACTTCCTCTTTTACTTTTACTCACTTCCTCTTTTACTTTTACTCCATCTTTTACTTTTACTCACTTCCTCTTTTACTTTTACTCACTTCCTCTTTTACTTTTACTCACTTCCTCTTTTACTTTTACTCCATCTTTTACTTTTACTCACTTCCTCTTTTACTTTTACTCACTTCCTCTTTTACTTTTACTCACTTCCTCTTTTACTTTTACTCACTTCCTCTTTTACTTTTACTCACTTCCTCTTTTACTTTTACTCACTTCCTCTTTTACTTTTACTCACTTCCTCTTTTACTTTTACTCCATCTTTTACTTTTACTCACTTCCTCTTTTACTTTTACTCACTTCATCTTTTACTTTTACTCACTTCCTCTTTTACTTTTACTCACTTCCTCTTTTACTTTTACTCACTTCCTCTTTTACTTTTACTCACTTCCTCTTTTACTTTTACTCACTTCCTCTTTTACTTTTACTCACTTCCTCTTTTACTTTTACTCACTTCCTCTTTTACTTTTACTCACTTCCTCTTTTACTTTTACTCACTTCCTCTTTTACTTTTACTCACTTCCTCTTTTACTTTTACTCACTTCCTCTTTTACTTTTACTCACTTCCTCTTTTACTTTTACTCACTTCCTCTTTTACTTTTACTCACTTCCTCTTTTACTTTTACTCACTTCCTCTTTTACTTTTACTCACTTCCTCTTTTACTTTTACTCACTTCCTCTTTTACTTTTACTCACTTCCTCTTTTACTTTTACTCACTTCCTCTTTTACTTTTACTCACTTCATCTTTTACTTTTACTCACTTCCTCTTTTACTTTTACTCACTTCCTCTTTTACTTTTACTCACTTCCTCTTTTACTTTTACTCACTTCCTCTTTTACTTTTACTCACTTCCTCTTTTACTTTTACTCACTTCCTCCTTTACTTTTACTTCATAACTCACTTCCTCCTTTTTACTTTTATCGTCATTCCTTTGACGAGGGTATCTCAATTCCTCTTTGACTTTACTCGACTCCTCTATTTACTTTTACTCTTGCATTCCTCTTTACTTTTACTGCACTTCCGTCTTATTTAGCTTTTTTACGTCACTGCTTCCTCTTTAGCTTTGACGCAAGGCCGCGTGACGGTGTCCACAATTCCTCTTAGCTTTTACTCACTTCATCTGTGTACTGTTTACGCACTTCCTCGTTTTACTTTTAGCCTCACTTCGCCACTTTTTACTTGTAATCACGTCATTTGAACGTTACTTTTAACGCCACGTCTATTTTAACTTTTAAACTGTCACTTGCCTCTTTGAACTTTTACTCACTTCTGCTTCTATTTACTTTGCAGACTCACTTTTCATCCTTTTACTTTTACTCACTTCCTATCTTACTTATAACTTCACTTCCTCTTTTACTTTTAACACACTAGAGTTCCTCATTTTACTTTTACTCTCAAATTCGCTATTACTTTTACTCACCTTGCCTCTTTTAGCTTTTACTCAATTCCTCTTTACTTTTACTCAAACCATCTTTTACTTTTACCAGCTTCCGTCTATTACTTTTTTACTCTCTTCCTCTTTTACTTTTACTCATCTTCCTCTTATGACGTTTACTCCGCATCTTTTAACTTTTTATCTCGTTCTCTTACTCTTTAGCTTTTACTCAGCTTGCTCTTGGTTTACTTTAGGCTGCACTGTGGGAGTTTATTGTCCTCATTTATACTTTTACGAACTTCCTGCTTTTACTTTTACGTCACCTTCCTCTTGTTACTTTTACTTCACTATCCTCTTTTACTTTGAGCTTGCACTTCCTCCTTACTTTTACTCCAGCGTTTTAGCTTTTACTCACTTTCTCTTTTTACTTTTACTCACTTACCTCTTTTACTTTTAGCTCACTTCCTCTTTTATCTTTTACTCATCTTCCTCTTTTACTTTACTCACTTTATCATCATTTACTTTTACTCACTTCTCTATTTTACCTTTTACTTCACTTCCTCTTTTACGTTTTACTTCAACTGCTCCTCTTTACGGTATTTCCTCACTTGTCCTACTATTTATCTTTTACTCTACTTCCTCTTTTAACTTTTAACATCACTTTCCTCTTTTACATTTTTATTTTACTCGATCTTTTACTGTTTAGCTCACTTCCTCTTTGACTTTTACTCACGTTCCTCTTTACTTTTACTCACTTCCTAGGGGGACGGGTGTAGATACCATCTTTACTGTGAGTGGTACGCTCGTTCCTGCGTTTAGCATTTTACTCACGTCCGCTTGTACTTTACCTCTACTTTCTCAATGTCGCTCTTTTACTTTTACTCACTTTCCGCGGTACGTTGGATACAATTCCTCTTGTTACTTTTACATCACTTCCGTCTTTTACTTTTACTTCACTTCCTGCATTACTTTAACTCATCTTTTAATTTTACTCACTTTGCCTCTGTACTTGTACTCACCTTTCATCTTTTTACTTTTACGCACGTCTCTATTTTTTCTTTTACTCCACTTCCCTCTTTATTACTTTTCTCACTTCCTCTTATTACATTGTTAGCGGCTCATTCGCTCTTGTACTTTTACTCACGTCCTCTTTACGTTTACTCTCGTTCATCTTTTACTTTACCGCTCACTTCCTCTTTTACGTTTTAAACTCACTTCATATCTGTTTACGTTACTCACTTCATCTTTACTTTTACTCACTTCTCATCTTTTACTTTTACTCACTTCTCTTTGTACTTTTACGTCACATTCCTCTTTACTTGTTTACTCACTATACCTTCCTCTTTACTTTTACTCACTTCCTCTTGAAAGTGGTTCTCATTGTTCCTGTCGTGGATCTACCAAGGCAAAAGTCTCAAACTGCTGGTTTCTTTATCTCATTTGGTAAGCAGATGTATTGTCAGTCACCATCCTGGGAGGATTCCAAAGGAGAGAAATTGTATTCGGTTCGATTTTTCCAGCTGCAGCGGGAAGCTTCCAGGCCAATGACATCTAAGAAAATTAACATAGATAAAAAAGTTGAATTTGAAAAGCGCGTTTTTAAGCAATGAAAAGTCAGATTTGGCAATTGTTCTAAAAGACTTGATTTGATATGGAAGACACGATCAGTTCTGAGGACTTGCCAACAAAGCTTTAGAGATGGAATGGGATAAAATCTTAGCCTGAAACTCTAGACAAAGTGGAAACACGTCTAATGTCCAGTAAAATCTAAGCAGGTTGATGCTACAGAACCTGATTAAACCCTTTAATCCACTTAACCCCCTGAAGAATAGCTCAGACAAGATACAAACTAGAGTGTTGCGTTTCGCTCGATCAATGCCGGTTCTTAAACACCAATCAATGGGACCCAACAATTAACCATCGGAGTGACAAGGAAGTTAAACTAGAATTAAGACTCAGCAGGAAACGGAACTTTATTACTTAAAGCTACAGAACTAGAACCTTTTCTGAAGTCGTACATGTAGCTTCTTACAAAGTTTTGTTGGATCTGAACTACACGATGGAGCTGCATAGGCTTCCTAAGATTGTTATGGAAAAAATATACATACTGGCTAAAGGAGCTAAACCCGGGTCTGCCGCTGACTAGTACCAGTAACCTGTTTCCATAGCAGACTGAAATGAACGTCTTCTTAAGGGGTCCAAACCATTATCTCCACCTGTTTGGGATCACAACAGGAGGCAGCTCCCACCACGCTGTTGGATGGTTGGGTTATTGGATCTGGACGCACCAGAAGCGATTTTTATTTAGTTATGTTTCAATAAGGATGATTTAAAAAGGCTGCATTGTTGAATACTACTGGTAGTGTAAACTAATAGGGGTGTCTAGATTATCATCCGCTTGTATGCGAGTTAAGTTAAAGTGACAATCTATTTCTTTATAATCACTTAATTCTAGATTTTTAACATTTATTTTTATTTTTGCTGTATGCTATTGCCTTTTAAATGAAAGCAGTTTTCATGGCTTTGCTAGCTTGTGCTGGAGTTGTTTAGAGGGGTTGTACACACACAGCGCTATGTAGGTGGAAGATCGAGGCCCCTGTGAACATGTATCATAAACTGACTGCGATCTGTTGTAGTGTTGTAGTATTATTCAAAAAAAAAAAAAAAAAAACGCAATAGGCAACTGAAAAATCTATCAAGCTTTCTTATGGGGGGTTATTGAGTAAAGGTTTTACCCACCAGTCTGCATCACTAAATCTTGAAGCTGCGACCTTCGGGTATATCCGCTCCAGCTGTATGGCAAGCCATTGCTGTACAAAAAATAAAGCTGCGGATTACCGGTTGTTCTAGACGACCGTAACAAGCAGCTGACGCGAAGTAGTAAGCAAGTACATCTTTTACACTGGCCACTGAATCCAGTAAGCCACTAATGAACTCTGGGCATGCTCAAAGCAGAATGGAGCTCAGAATGCCTACCAGTGCACAAAAACAGCCGAATTTAAATTGCTACAGCCAAAGCATCATACTCAGCTCTGTTAAATGCAATAAAATTACTTTCTTGTTTAAAGTGACTAGTGTTGTAGTTTTCAGGGTAGGAATACATCTTTGAAAATAGCCCATTAAAAATGTATGTAATAATTAATTAAGTAAAGGCACCATTAGATTGCAAAAGATCGCGATATTGAAAAGTATACTTTATAATCAGTTTTAAAAATACTTTAGGCGCGGGTCCATCTTTACAGGGAAACCATATTAGTATGACTCTTTTACTTCTACAGAGGCCAGACATGGACAAGAGGCGCGGAATCGTAACATGCCCCTATTAAAACTTGATTTCCAACTCAAAATATGCTAAAAGTTGTCGCCGCATAAGATACATTTTATACGCGTCTTAGCGTAGTTCCTATACGATGAAAGAGCTAGATCTGATGGTGCTTCGTCATTGTTGCTGCTAATGAGATCGCTCTCAAGAGGAAAACAGTCAACTATTGGACGCTCCGTTGTTGGATTATAATTAGCTCAGATAAGTACACAGATACCCATGCATGCTTGTTATAAGTTAGGCTATGGGCACTCGCCCCGCTAGCTGGCACGAAAATTACAGCATTGTCCTAGTTGCCTTTTTAAGATACCAATTTTATTAAGAATTAAGATATCTCCAAACCTTTTGTTCTACAAGCTAAGTGTAATGAATTTAAATTGAAAAATAAGTGTGAGTTATATATATTAATATAATTATATATATAAATATGTCAAACCGTCAGAGATAGGAGTTTTTGTCCTCAGCAATTAGAGATTAAAAAATTGTAAGCCAATTAACTACACAGTCATTTAGATGATGATCTAAGTTAAGATTGATGCAAACATTTTGAATCTCATGTGCTGCACGTAGTAACTAGCAAATTTCTTTGTAACTGAGACTTATTTTTATTAAAGATAATGTATAGAAATAAAAGAACAATAAAGCATATTTTTCAAATAAAAAATGATTTTTTAATTTAAAATGTTGCAAAAATATTTCAGTTAAATACAAGTAAAGGAAATAAGGTATATTCTGTACCTTTTAAGTTAGAAAAATCTTAACTATATTTAAAAAGTTGAATATAAATAAATTAAATATTCATTGTTTGATTGTTGTGTTACCATGGTTACAATCTGATGCTTTAGTTTAACATTTGTATTTTTGTCTAAGCTTCAGAGATTGTCTCAGATAATATTAATAATGATGCTCCATATTTGGTTTATAGGGAATCAGCCAAAATATGCCTCGCGCCTACTTTCACCGAATAACCAGTGATCTTTATGCAACGGCATGCTATAGGGGTAAATGTGTTAGAAGAGAATTGGGCGCCCGCTGAGTAAATGTCTGCTTAGGGCCCCGGATAGGACTGTTGGGGCCAGCCCTGGCGTCATCCTAAACGCTTACATTTCATCATCATTCTGTCTCCATGCTTCCACTAACCCCAATGCCCATCTGTTCGGCTCGTCCTTCCTGCGTTCCTCTTAAACTAGACCTCGCTCCATCCTCTGTCCAGTGAAGAAGATCAGCGTTCTTCTCTAGTTTGATGTGGACATATTCTCACAGCAGGGGGGACGCATCAGCACCCCCTCAGTCGCCCTTCGCCCCCACGAAGAAAATATTCCACTATGACGGGAGCCTCAGTCCATGCTGCGGGCGTACTTTCAACCATCCTCTTCCTCGCTCTGTTACTTCTGTTCTTTTTCTTTCTTCTCTCAAGTTCCCCAGCAGAGTAGACTCTGCTCTATCTCATTCCTACTCCAGGCTCTTAGACCCACATCGATCCACCCTTTGGGCGTGTTTAGAGTTCTTTAGTTACTAGTCAGGGCAATCAGAACCAGCCACGCTAGTTGTAGGAAGGCGGTTCTTTATCTCCTCTGGGTTTGGAACAACCCGCCTGCAGAGCTGAAAAAACCAAATCACGGGGGATGTGCCGATTGGTATAAGGAGATCCGCCTCCGCTGATTTAAAACGTTGTTATTTTTCATGCTGCAGAAGGTTCTGTGACGCTTCCCTCCTTCTATTCGACTACGATATATTAATCTGTTGGCTGAGGACGCTTGGACTATCACAGGGGTTAGTCTGTCCCATGTCGCATGTAAGAAACGGTCCAACATTCTCTTAACTGGGAAAGCATCCAGAACCAGTTTCTGCATCATCTTGGACCTCCCTGGAGTGAAGATGTGTTGCTTTTCCTCTAATCGACAGATACCTTACAAGTATGCCATACGAAGCCGGTCTGGCCGACATCAATCTGGTCTTCAGATAGTTGCCAGTCTCCAAGAATGTGTCCAGAAAGCTTTCTCCTACCTCTAAAGCGGCTGGGAGTGGAGGTTCTCTGTTTAGATCTCATTGTTAATAAATTGTATGGATTTAGGTTTTGTGATGATTGTGTTGTGTGTAAATTTGTATGTAAGTTGTCGATGGTGGTTAATTGGATGTTTGTTTGTTTATTTATTTTTGTACACTTTTTCGATGTTTAATATTTGATTATTCTGTTCAAGTGTTCTACCAAGCCGATTGTGCGGGATGAAGGTTCTGGATGGCCAGGTAAACGACGTCTATATGGTCAAGATCCATGCTTCGCATGAGTTCAACTAGATTTCTTTTGATGGTTCTCAGCAGTGAGTAACCTATAAAGACCCGTTCCAAGTTCAAAGTAGGCCTTGTCCTAAATTCTCATCCATACCAATGAATCCTATGAATGTTGTAACGGTAATATTCAAAAGTCTGATTTGTCGAAAATATCAAAGCAATGTAAGACGCTGGTACGCATGCGTTTCCTCGCCTCATATTTCGTCTGTTGATAAATCCCAACCTGTGCGTAGCCTAGGGTGCTCCTAACAGCGTTCAAACAAAAACGCCCTCATTTATAACGTCATATTTGGTTAAAAACCTTTTCCTCTAAAATCTAAGCTGAAGTCCTTGGTTCTTCACGAATGGGGCGAGTCCCGAATGCAAATATTGGCCGAGAGATCGAAAAAAGGAAAGTTCGTGATTCTGAGATGGAGGTGAAACATAAGTGGGGAGGACAAAAGTTTAATCCAAATCCGTGGATAACATTTGGAATTACTTTGCTAAAAGTAAGTCAGTAATACGCCAACATACTTCTGCGGAGAGATAAACGGAAGAAATTGTCGCAGTTCCGATACCCTGCCGTTCTACCTGTAGGTGCTAATGTTTATCATGTGAAAAAATTATGAAATCTGCTTCATTATTGTAAACATTTCTACCACAATACAATAGATGGGGAAATTACCATCGACAGTGGTAAAATGTTCTATTCCGGACATGAAATATCACAGCTCTGTGAGGTAGGTTGATAATTGAGTGATTTTTGCTATTGCAACTTAGTTTTCTGAGATTATTTTTGCTGAATAATAATCTGAATGAAGACTGGAAATTCTGCTTCTAGTATATCTATTATGAATTAGCCAGAAATGGCAGGAAAAAAAAAAAAAAAAAAAAAATAAAAAAAAAAATTAATAAAAATAGAATGCTGTTACATGATAGCACGTACATCTCATGTCACCTCTGGACGTCTAATCTTAGAAGGTCTCATTGTCAAAGAGGTGGACCAGATCAGAAGGTCTCATTGTCTAGGAGTGGAAACCAATCAGAGTCTCATTTCAGAAGTGGACGTCAATCAAGTATAGGTCTCATGTCAGAGTGGACGGCAATCAAAGGTCTCTATTGTCAGCCTGGACCAATCAAAAGTCTCATTGGTCCATCTGACGGCAATCAAGAAGGTCTCATTGTCGAAAGTGGAACACATGAATCGCAGAAGGATCTCATTGGTCAAGCCTGACCAATTCAGAAGGTCTCATTGTCAGCCTGGACGCAATCAGGTAAGGTCTCATTGTCGTAGAGTTGTTGTACAAATTCAGAAGTCTCATTGTCAAGTGGAACAATTCAAGAAGGTCTCATTGTCAAGTGGACCAATCAGTAGGGTCTCATTGTCAGAGTGGATCCAGCAATCAGAAAGGTCTCCATTGTGCAGCCTGATCGCAAGTCAGTTAAGTGCTGCACATGTCATTTGGAGTTCTGAACGACAAGTCAAGGTGCTCATTTCATGAGTTGGGACCAATCAGAATCTCATTGTCAGCAGTGGTACCAATCATTAAGTCCATTTCAGAGTTGACCCAATTCAGTAGGTCTCATTGTCATGAGTGGACCAATTCAGGAAGGTCTCACTGTCAAGATGGACGAATCAGAAGGTGCATCATTGTCACCTGGACCAATACAGAGAGGTCTCATTGGCAGTCTGACCAATCAGAAGGTCTCATAGTCAAGACGTGTTATCCAAAATCTAGAAGGTCGGTGCGTATTGTCAGAGACTGAGTAACCGTAATCATAAGGTCTCATGTCAGAGTGGACCGAATCAGTAGGTCTCATTGTCGTCTAGTATCACCAATCAGAAGGTCTCATTGTCCTGCATAAAGACGCAACTCAGATAAAGAGTGCCTCGATTGGTCACCTGGACCAATCAGAAAGGTCTACATTGTCACCTGTGGACTCGCAGACGAGCGATGCAGCGTGGTGGCGAGCAGTGTGATCACAGACCCTGGACCGAATCAGCAAGGTCTCATTGTCAGAGAGATGTGGGGGGGGGGGCCAAGATAATCTCATGTCAGATGGACGCAATCATGAAGTCTCATTGTCAGTAGTGGACAAATCAGAAAGGGGGGGGGGAATAGGTCTACTTTGTCTGCGTAGACCAATCAGAAGGTCTCATTTGCACCTGACGCAATCAGAAGTCGCCATGTCTGCGTATAGAACCATCAGAAGTCTTTCATTGTCAGGCACTGACCAATCAGAAGGGTCTCATTGTCTGAGTGGTACCAATCAGAAGTCTCATGTCACTGTAGACCAATCAGAAGTCGTCTCATTGTCCACTGTAGAACCAATCGAAGTCTCACTGTCAGTCTGGAGCCAATCAGGAAGGTCTCATTGTCTGAGATGACGCATTCAAAGGTCTCACTGTCATCTGGACCAATCCAGAATGTCTCATATGTCAGCCTGGACCAAATCAGACAAGGTCTCATTCAGAGTGGACCAATCAGAAGTCTCATTGTCAGAGTGGACCAATTCAAAGGTCTCATTGTCAGATGTGGATCCAATCAGAAGGAGTCTCAATTGTCGATATATGTGTGTGAGTGACCATTCAGAAGGTCTCATTGTCATGAGTGAGCCAATCAAAGGTACTCATTTGTCAGCCTGACCAATCAGAAGGCTCTGCATTGTACTGCGTAGGACGCAATACAAAGGGATCATTGTCAGCCCACTGGACCAATCAGATAGGCTCATATTGTCTATGTGGAGCCAATCAGAGAGGTCTCATTGTCACTGTAGAGCGCGATTAATCAGTAAGGTCTCATTGTCTGAGTGGACACAATTCAGAAGTCTCACATCAGTCGGACGATCTATTAAAAAAAACAATCAGAATCAATAGGTCTACATTGTCATCTGTAGGACCGAATTCAAAGGTCTTCACTGTCAGTCTGGGATCTCAATTCAGAAAGGATCTCATTGTCAATGTGGACGCATCAAAGGGTCTCATTGTCCAAGTGACGCAATCAAAGTCTCAATTGTCAGAGTGGACGCAATCAAAGGTCTTATTGTCAGCAGTGGATCCGAGGTCAGTAGGTCTCATTGTCGCTGGGCGTTATGTAATCCATTCAGAAGGTCTCATTGTCATTCTTGGACCAATATCATTAATGTCTCATTGTCAGCCACTTGGGACCATGCAGAAGGTCTCAATTGATCCATACCAATGTACCAATTCGAAGGTGCAGTCATTGTCAGGCCTGGTTACTGGGGGGGGGGGGTGGGGGGGGGGGGGGACAATCAGAAGGTCTCAGTGATCAGAGTCTTGGTCGCAATTCGAGAAAGGTCTCTATTGTCAATAGTGTGAGTAACCAATCTAGAAGGAACTATCATTGGTCAGTTAGCTGGACCAATCAGAAGTACTCATTTCAGAGTGGACGCATCAGAAAGGTCTGCATTGTCAAAAAAGTGGACCAATCAGGAAGGTCTTCATTGTCAGATGGACTGATCAAAGAGGGGTCTCATTGTCAGAAGTGGACCAATCAGAAGGAGCTTATTGTCATAGTGGGGACATCAGTAGGATCGTCATTCTGCTAACCAAATCAGAAGGTCACATGTGTCATTCTGGACCAATCAGAAGTCTCATGTCAGCCTGGACCGCAATCACGGAAAGTCTCATTGTGTCAGGCCTGGACCAATCAGAATGTCTCATTGTCAGCACTGGACGCAATCAGAAGGGTCTCATTTCAAGTGAGAGCCAATCAAAGTCTCATTGTCAGAGTGGACACAATCAGAAAGGTCTCCACTCATTGTCAGGAGTGACCAGTATCAGAAGTGTGCTCATTGGTCAGAGGGACCAATCAGAAGGTCTCATTGTGCAGCGAGTGGATCCAATCAGAGGTTCTCATATGTCAGCCTTGGATCGCAAGGTAAGAACGTTCTCATTGTCTGGCGTAGAGACCAAACTTTCAGACAGATGTTTCCATTGTCACCTGGACCAATCAAGAAGAGGCTCATTGTCTGAGTGAGGATCGCAATCAGAAGGTCTCATTGTCACGTGAGAGACCAATCAGAAGGTCTCATTGTCATGCTGTAACCAAATCATAAAGAAGGTCTCACTGCGTCAGTCTGGACCAATCAGAAGGTCTCACTGTCAGTCGGGACTACAATCAAAAGAGTCTCACTGGTCTAGTCGGATCCAATCAGAGAGGTCTCCATGATGTCAGTTGGTGGTTTTTTGAGGCGGGGTGGGGTTGGGGGGGGGGGGGGGGGGGGAATGTAAACAAAGATCAGAAGGTCCTCATCTGTCTATTCTGGGACCTTGCAGAAGTCTCGATTTCATTTTGGGGTGTACCATTACAAGTCTCATTGTCAGAGTGACCAATCAAATGTCTTCATTTCACTAGCGTTAGACGCAATCAAAGGTCTCATTTGTACACTGTAAGAGCCAATTCAGAAGTTTCTCAATCACTGTCAGTCTGACCAATCATGAAGGTCAGGCTTTGAAATGTCGACCAGATCAGAAGGTTCTCAACTGTCAAAGTGGACCCAATCAAGAAGGTCTCATTGTCACTGTGGACCAATCAGAAGGTCTCATTGTCAGAGTGGACCAATCAGAAGGTCTCATTGTCACTGTAGACCAATCAGAAGGTCTCATTGTCAGTGTGGACCAATCAGAAGGTCTCATTGTCAGAGTGGACCAATCAGAAGGTCTCATTGTCAGAGTGGACCAATCAGAAGGTCTCATTGTCAGAGTGGACCAATCAGAAGGTCTCATTGTCAGAGTGGACCAATCAGAAGGTCTCATTGTCAGCCTGGACCAATCAGAAGGTCTCATTGTCAGAGTGGACCAATCAGAAGGTCTCATTGTCAGAGTGGACCAATCAGAAGGTCTCATTGTCAGAGTGGACCAATCAGAAGGTCTCATTGTCAGAGTGGACCAATCAGAAGGTCTCATTGTCAGACTGGACCAATCAGAAGGTCTCATTGTCAGCGTGGACCAATCAGAAGGTCTCATTGTCAGCCTGGACCAATCAGAAGGTCTCATTGTCAGCCTGGACCAATCAGAAGGTCTCATTGTCAGCCTGGACCAATCAGAAGGTCTCATTGTCAGCCTGGACCAATCAGAAGGTCTCATTGTCAGAGTGGACCAATCAGAAGGTCTCATTGTCAGAGTGGACCAATCAGAAGGTCTCATTGTCAGAGTGGACCAATCAGAAGGTCTCATTGTCAGAGTGGACCAATCAGAAGGTCTCATTGTCAGCCTGGACCAATCAGAAGGTCTCATTGTCTGCGTAGACCAATCAGAAGGTTTCATTGTCAGCCTGGACCAATCAGAAGGGCTCATTGTCTGAGTGGACCAATCAGAAGGTCTCATTGTCACTGTAGACCAATCAGAAGGTCTCATTGTCACTGTAGACCAATCAGAAGGTCTCACTGTCAGTCTGGACCAATCAGAAGGTCTCACTGTCAGTCTGGACCAATCAGAAGGTCTCACTGTCAGTCTGGACCAATCAGAAGGTCTCATTGTCACTGTAGACCAATCAGAAGGTCTCACTGTCAGTCTGGACCAATCAGAAGGTCTCATTGTCAGTGTGGACCAATCAGAAGGTCTCATTGTCAGAGTGGACCAATCAGAAGGTCTCATTGTCAGTGTGGACCAATCAGAAGGTCTCATTGTCACTGTAGACCAATCAGAAGGTCTCACTGTCAGAGTGGACCAATCAGAAGGTCTCATTGTCACTGTAGACCAATCAGAAGGTCTCATTGTCAGAGTGGACCAATCAGAAGGTCTCATTGTCACTGTAGACCAATCAGAAGGTCTCATTGTCACTGTAGACCAATCAGAAGGTCTCACTGTCAGTCTGGACCAATCAGAAGGTCTCATTGTCACTGTAGACCAATCAGAAGGTCTCACTGTCAGTCTGGACCAATCAGAAGGTCTCATTGTCACTGTAGACCAATCAGAAGGTCTCATTGTCAGAGTGGACCAATCAGAAGGTCTCATTGTCACTGTAGACCAATCAGAAGGTCTCATTGTCAGTGTGGACCAATCAGAAGGTCTCATTGTCAGCCTGGACCAATCAGAAGGTCTCATTGTCACTGTAGACCAATCAGAAGGTCTCACTGTCAGTCTGGACCAATCAGAAGGTCTCATTGTCACTGTAGACCAATCAGAAGGTCTCACTGTCAGAGTGGACCAATCAGAAGGTCTCATTGTCTGCGTAGACCAATCAGAAGGTCTCATTGTCATTTTGGACCAATCAGAAGGTCTCACTGTCAGTCTGGACCAATCAGAAGGTCTCATTGTCTGCATAGACCAATCAGAAGGTCTCATTGTCATTATGGACCAATCAGAAGGTCTCACTGTCAGTCTGGACCAATCAGAAGGTCTCATTGTCTGCGTAGACCAATCAGAAGGTCTCACTGTTAGGATGAACCAATGAGGAGGTTGAGATGTTTGTCTCTGCTGACTCTGTGTCTCTGTCGACCTCCAGATGATTTCGGGGGCCCCCCTCAGCACCAGGGACCTTTTACGGAGCGGAACGCTGGAGCATCCATGCAGTCGCTGCCCCCCCGACCGATGACGCTGCACCCCACCCTGAGCACCATCCAACACAGTCTGAGCCTCAACGGTAAGAGCCCGGCCCGATCCGGTTACGGTTGCTCCAGAACCGGCATAATATGTGTGAGGGTCAGAACACCGAGGGTCCGTGATCTGCAGCAGAAAGTTCTGATGATACATGCAGAACTTCCAGGTCCGGAAATCATTTTTCCAGGTTTTGGTTCTGTTTTCTGGGAATGTTTGTGTTTCTACTTCCAGGATGGAAAGCTGTGTACGAATCCTGAATCCGGTCCGATTCTAACTGCTCTCTGGTTCCTTCTCCTGCTCAGACACGTTCCTGCGAGGGTTACCCCGGCCGGTACCGCTGAGGCCCGACGGCCAGAACCCTCCGCCCCGGCTCGCCCCCCGCTGCCCCCTCAGCCGACCCGACGCCGGCAGCTTCGCCACCAGCCTCAGAGAGCTGGAGAAGGTGGGTGCTTCTGGCTGCGCTCTGATTTGATGTTGGGGGCGGGGCCTAACAGTTTGGGGGTGTGTCCGCAGCAGCGTTATTATCGTTTACGAAAAACGAACGAAATAACGGAGACTAGAAGTAACTGTTAACTGAAATAAAAATCAAAACTAGAATCTGAATCAAAAAACTGTAATTAGTGTTCACAAAAAACGAACGAAATTTGATGAGAAAATGAGCTTAGTTTTCGTTTCATACATTCCCTCATAAAGTCTAGAATAATTATTTCTACGTCGCTCCCTGCCTTCGCGCTGCCACCAGAAACAGATGCGATCGTCTGTGTTGTGCCTTTTTAGTCGCACAAATCGCTTCGATAAAAACAACAGAACGGGAAAGTCGGATACGATCCCATCGACTCGCCTCCTTTCACGGAAATAAAAGATTATTTGGATAATATCATCTGATAATAATCGATGATTAAACATTCTGAAGCACAAACTTCACAACAGGTGAGCTACGGCGGCTAACAGATAAGCTAACACTGCGACTGCAAACAATAGCAATGCTAGCCGGTGTTACAGCGGAGCTGTGTAGCTAGTGTAGTTAGTGTGTGTAGCTGCTGTGTTGATGGACAAATAATCCTCTCTGGTTTCTGGTTATTGGTAGTTTTTACTGCATTATCCCAACATGTCAGCAAAGTCGTCTGTGTTGCTGCGGTCCGCCTAGCGTCATGTTAGCAAAGGTTGAGAGAAATGGCAAATGTGCAAAATGATCAAAAGCATCATAGTACTTAAGATAGATTTGGTTTTTATTTTGTTGTGTCGCCACTCAGTGTTTCTATAGAACCTGCATTAATTGTTGGGCTTTTTAATGCACAGGTGCCACATTTATTTTATACTTGCCTGATTTGTATGGTTGTTAATCTGGCCCATGTCAATACAGTTTTTAAAAAAGCAGAATCATTTTCTGAGATTTTGTTAAACATTTTTTCTTTTTTTTTTTGTCTTGCCCTGGAACACAACTTGTTTAACGAAAAGACTAAAACTAATAAAAACTATTCTAACCCTGGTCTGCAGTGCGGCTGGTACTGGGGCCCGATGAACTGGGAAGACGCAGAGATGAAGCTGAAAGGAAAGCCCGACGGATCGTTTCTGGTCCGGGACAGTTCGGATCCCCGATACATCCTGAGCCTGAGCTTCCGGTCGCAGGGAGTTACGCACCACACGCGCATGGAGCACTACAGAGGTACCGCACACACACACACACACACACGCAGAGAGCACGGCCGTCCACGTGTGTCCCGCCGCGGCGCTGACGTCTCCGTCCGTCTCCGTCCGTCTCCGTCCCGCAGGAACCTTCAGCCTCTGGTGCCATCCCAAGTTCGAGGACCGCTGTCACTCTGTGGTGGAGTTCATCGAGAGAGCCATCATGCACTCCAAGAACGGGAAGTTCCTCTACTTCCTGCGCTCCAGAGTCCCAGGTAGGAACCGACCAATCGGCTTGCGCCTCCCGCCTGTACCTGCAGAGCCCGGTAATGCGACCCGCCCCCCCGCTGTTCTCCTCTCCGCCTTCAGGCCTGCCTCCGACTCCGGTCCAGCTCCTGTATCCCGTCTCCAGGTTCAGCAGCGTCAAGTCTCTGCAGCATCTGTGTCGCTTCTGCATCAGACAGCTGGTCCGGATCGACCACATCCAGGAGCTGCCGCTGCCCACGTACGTACCTGGGACAAGCCCCGCCCCCTCCGACACAGATCCGCTTCAGGATCGTTTCTGCCGAAAAAGTCCAGTAAACATGAAGTGGAGGAGGAAGTAGCTGATTGGAGCAGAAGGGAAATGATCCGAGCATGAGCTGCTGATTGGCCGGTTGAATGAAGCAGGTCTGATCCACGGCATCACCTGTGCTGCAGGTAAAACAGACCCTGTTTCCTGCTCTGTCCCCCAGGCCTCTGATCGCGTACCTGAGGAAGTTTTACTACTACGACCCCGAGGAGGAGATCAGCCCCGTGCTGCAGGACGGGAAGGAGGCCAAGGAGCCCAGCGGCCAGCCGGGAGTCCAGTCCCAAACGTAGCACTGGAGCCGGACACACCTTGAGTCCATCCACAGGTAGAGCCTATTATTTTGGTCATTTCATCCCACAGGGATGACCCCTGACCCCAGGAAGCTGCCAGAGGAAACATTAGGAGTCCTTTTAGTCTAAACTCCTCTACAGCTCATGTTCTCTGTGTTGAATTAAATATTATCAAAAATAATTCAGTGCATGTTCAAAAACAGAGACAAGGAACCAATTTCCAGTTCTTAACATTTATTTTGAACAGATTAACAAATTGCAGTTTACAGAGAAAGATGCCCTAATTTCTCTGGGTCAGACAAAGATTTCTGACAAAGAATGGTTTTCGTGTCACAACTTTTATAAACGTCCAAAACCTCCCAGGATTAATCTGCTCCAATCAGAACGTTTTAAACAGTGTCTTAACAATGATTGGATGTCATGAACTCATGCAGTCATATGGGACGTGTCTTTTCTCCTGGATCCAAGTCAAAAGTTCATTCTGAGTTTTATGGTCCTAAGCAACACTCCCAGCTTTATGCCCTTGGTTCTGGCATCCTAAATCTACAGACACCCTGTTTTTACAGCCTGCAATAAAACTTACCCAAGAGTTTTATGACTTAAAAGCTTGTCCCAGTTAAATACTGGTCAAGGATATGTTTTACAACCATGCATAATAGAAAAACAGACTTTTACCTCTGACTTCTTACTAAAGATATTAGCCCCAAAAAATAGATACAACATCTGTTAATTTAAACGAAAATATTTAAGATTATTGACCCCTGGGAAACTGTTGCTCGCTGCTTCTCTGTCTGTTGGCAGAAACGTTAAATACCTGCTTTCCTACTGATTTACCTACAGAATTCCACTAAGCACAATGTTTTATGTTTTAAGCAAACAGAAACAGTGATAATTCTAAAGCTTTATTAAAATGGAGTTAAAATTGAGCGTGTATATGAAGCTAAACGTTTAGGTGTTATTATAGATTAGTAATTATGCTGTAGACCAAATGTTGAATGCATCAAGTGTCCAACTCCACACATCAGGTGATGACACCTCGTTTCAGCCGGAAAAAGGGTAGAGTGCCTCTCCGGGTCGAGGATGAGGTCCTTCCTCAAGTGGAGGAGTTCAAGTATCTGGGGGTCTTGTTCACGAATGAGGGAAAAATGGAGCGGGAGATCGATGGACAGATTGGTAAGGCGTCTGCAGTTAGGGGGCGCTGTACCGGTCTGTGGGTGTGAAGAGAGAGCTGAGCTAAAAGGCAAAGCTCTCGATTTACCGGTCGATCTACGTTCCTACCCTCATCTATGGTCACGAACTCTAGGTGGTGACCGAAAGAACAAGATCATGGATACAGGCGGCTGAAATGAGTTTCCTCCTTGGGTGGCTGGGCTCTCCCTTAGAGATGGGGTGAGAATCAGAGTAGAGCTGCTGCTCCTCCACATGGAGAGGAGCCAGCTGAGGAGGCTGGGGCATCTGATCAGGATGGACGCCTCCCTGGTGAGGCTTTCTGGGTAGGGATGCACCGATACCAGTATCGTGTATCGGCCCCAATACTGTCTATTATTTTGTCTGAGTTATGTTTAGTAAGTAAAGTCATTTAGTCTCTTCAAGGAAGATATAAGGCGGAAGGTATGCGGTTTATTAATTCAACAATAGTATCGGATCGGTATCGGATAACGACAGATACACAAAGTTCAGGAATCGGTATCGGGACGGAAAAAGTCTGATCGGTGCACCCCTAGTTCTGGGCACGTCCCACCGGGAGGAGGCCCAGAGGAAGACCCAGGACTCGCTGGAGGGACTATGTCTCTCTGCCAGCCTGGGAACGCCTCAGATTCCTCCTGAGGATCTGATCCAAGTAGCCGGGACGAGGGAGGTCTGGGTCTCTCTGCTTAAGCTGCTGCCCCAACAACCCGACCTCGAATAAGTGGAAGAAGGTGGATGGATGTCAGAGACTCTTCATAGAGTAACCAACAACAACATCCCAACTATATCAGAGACCTTTTAAAAATAAGGACACACGGTTATAAGCAACAACTAATGTGAACTAGAGGTGGGCTTCTGTTCTTGGTGTGAAAGGATGGAGTTAATTAAAGGGAAAGGTTGTTTATTTTCAACATAGACCTTATTTTTTATCAAATATTACGTTCATTTACTCACCCAGACAAGTTAGGAGCCACTTGGTGTCCTTCAGGAGAAGTTTCTATCCAGTAATACCTGCCTGTAATAAGGAATTATCTGCTCCATAACTCCTTCATTTAACCAGGTTTTATTAAACTTTTGCACTACTCTTATCAAAGTTCAGAACATCTCAGAAGTGTTTCTTAGTTATGATCCAGGATGATTTAGAGGCTATAATCCATCTACAATAACATCCCAGCTGTATCTGATCAGGACTTTCTTTGCTCTACGGCGGTCGCTTAGACAGAACTACTGCAGACATCATCATGGTTCATGTTTGGACCAATAGGACCAATAAGTTCAGCTTCTACAGGCTCTATTTCTACAACTTACACAGACTACAGCTGGGATGGAGGACGGCTGATAGAGGAAGATGGAATCAGTTACATTAAAAGCCTGTAAAACACCCAGAAGCTAAGAGCTTAGCATCTCTGAGACGTTCTGACCTCACAGGAGAATATCACTAACTATTAATAACTAAACCTGGTAAAATGAAGGAGTTATGGGGCAGATAATTCATTATTACAGCCCTGACTGACTCATTATATGGATATACGCTGATCAGACTGGATAGAAACTTCTCCTGAAGGACTCCAAGTGGCTCCTAACTGGTCTGGGTGAGTAAAGGAACGTAATATTTGCTAAAAATAAAGTCACGGTTAAAAAACAAGACAAACTTTCCCTTTAAATGTCGATCTGAAGGAATGTACTTTTTTTTGTTACGTTTAAAAGACATCTTGGTTATCAAACACTTTAACGAACACGAAAGTTGAGTGTAAAACATGACGTAATTTCTTTTGTATGAAAGAAGTGAGACTTTATCTGGTCATATCACATGTGCTGAACAGGAAACCATGAATGAGCACTGCTTCCTATTCTTTCCTTTGGTTGTAATTTGTGGTATTATTTTTGTTGTTTGAACCATTTTTATAAATTATTAAAATAATTAAATAATCATAAAAATAATACAAAACTATTTTAATCCCCAGCCCGGCTGGTTACTTATTAATTTCTGCAGCATGAGAGGAACAAAGCATCCTTTGTGACTTCATTCAGCCAATGAGGCGAAGGGAGTGCGACGTTAGCCAATCACAAGAGGTCTTCCTCTGTGATGTCAGAGAGCCTTACTCTTTAACAGTTAGTTCTTTCCCTCCCTGCAGGTCTTTTCTTTCTCCGTTTTCTGGACTCGATCACTGAAGGACGTTCAAACATTCAAACTGGACTCTGCAGCCAATGGGCTCCCTCCGCTCAGTCTCGTATCCGGGCGGGTTTCAGATGATCCTCCCTCTTCTGACTGGCTCACGGGGAGTCGCCAGCGGAGGGACAGGGGATGTGGAGACTCCGCCTCCTTTTTTTGTTGATGTCATCACGGATCAGCTGGACTGAAGCGAGTGTGACGTCGCTGCAGGAGAAGACGCTGAAAGCTCGGCGAGGAGAGGAACCGCCGGTCGCCTCCAGGATCCAAAAACTTCCAAATCCCGGAGCCGGAAAGCCGCTGCAGAGTTCTACGTTCCGGCCGGACCGTGGGAGGGTTCCATCGGTTCTGTATACGTTTCCTTTCTGCTGGAGCCCCAGCAGGGGGCGCTGTTCTGTGGTTCTACATATTTAGTGGTGGGTCGGGGGAATCAGCCGCTGTGATAATCAGCTCTGGTTGGAGTTGGAACTTTTCTCCTCTTTATTGAACAAAATGAATTTAGCTGAACCAATCAGAGAAACCTGGCAGAACAATATCCAACCTACAACTCAGCTTCAGTGTAGTGTAATTGGGGGAGGGGGGGGGTTCTGGTTCTGGACCGGATCCATTATTAAACCGGCACAATGAGTCCAATGAGGTTTGGGTCGTAACATTATTGCTTCTGAGATCATCTAGTGGAACCATTTGTTTTTAGGACCCGGTCCAGCCCTGACCAGAACCAACAGAACCAACAGTAGATCCGAACTGAGCAGAAATCACCTTCAAGAACTCGACAGGCAGCTTTAAAATCTGTAGATTTATTTAATCCTGGATGATGATGGTTTCCCCAGGCCTCCATCTGTTTACATGTTAACCCGAACCAGAACCTCATCAGAACGTCTGAGTTTATCCGGATCCGTCCGGTGTCTCTTAGTCCTTCTGTACGTCTCCACACTGGATTATTCAGTCCCTCCAGGGTTTCATTTTTTGATGATCAGTTAAAATTTGTTTAAAAAAAGCAAAGAGCATACATCGGAGTTACGACATTGTCACATAAACCTTAAATAAATGACTTTAAATGTAATTTTAACATCTGAAAACTCTAAAATATGACCAGCTCAGATTGGGTCCCCACTAGAAGAACATCTCTGCTTTTGTTTTAGTGCTACAGCTTTGCTCAGCAGCTCTGAATACTTAGGAATAATCGCTCATTAATCTTTCTAAAGGCTCACAGCAGTCAGGAGAGATCGAGGAAGTATTTTTTTCTCACTTTGGTCGCAGCGCAGCATTGAGTCCGTTGATTTCGATGCCGTCACTTTGGTTTCTGACGGATCCAGAGCTGGAGAAAGATCCTTGATCTGGTGCCAAAGTTACTACCCCGCAGCCAAGGTAAAAGAAAACAAAATTTGAGGTTAGTCCAAACAGTTTTTAACCCTAAATAACTCAACGGATGTAAAAATGAATTGAAGCTACAGCCTTTGTCGTTCACATAAAGTCTGTTCTCCTGAAAACTTGCAGCTCGCTGCGTGGGACATAAACGAATCGCGCAGGGGACCCAAAATGATATGCAACTGTAACATGTTTTATTCTCAATCCCTCTCATATAAACCAGGGAGTTCAGATGATCATCATCACCGTCAGATATAAGAAAATGAAAGGGAGAGAGTCACAGTCGATGCGTTAAAGTTGCAGTGAGACCCGCAGAATTGATAATAGACTGGCTAAGTTTGCGTTTACAGTCCTGGAGGGACGGATGATAGCTACTACTGAACCTCTGAATGAAGGAGTGCTGGAAACAATCATCACGATGCTGAGCCCATGCTCTTATTTTGAAACTCGCAGGTACGACTACGGATGTGAATGGGGCGGAGCCTCTACAAAGGTGTGACCAATAGGAGCCAATACTCTGGTTCCAGGAACTGAATTGAGAAACCGGAGGTTCCCACCTGGAGAACTAAACTTCCGGCTTTTTTTTTTTTTTTTGTTGGTTTTTACGTTTTCAGAACTTTGAGGTTGTTCTCTTCAAACTGCACCTGATCCGTCACATTTTCAGCACTTTGTACCAGTTTAGCACATTTTATCGTAATTAAAATTTTTGTTGAAGTTTTCAGAAAATATGAAATATCTATATTCTAGATATGGGGGGGGCTGCTTTAAAAGTTCTCATTTTCAGGTTTGATTGGAAATCATCTTCCAATATTTTTGTCTCTAATTCTGCTGGAATCATTTGTTCTGAACCCACCTTGTTCTGTGTGTTTGGACTTGGTTCTTTCACATAGCTCCTTTCTTTAGCACCAGAATTCCCATTGATTATGTAGGAAAACGATCCACTCTTTAGGTCCCGTTCTCCGGGTTGTTCCGGAGAGATTTATCCGACCAACGGAAGCAGAGCAAGTTTGAACTGATTCAGCGACGGATGAATGATGTACAGCTCTTCAGAACATTTCCACTTTGTTTCAGGGATGTTTGGGATTTTATCCGCTGTACGGCAGACATGTTGAATACCATCCTGATCCTGGAGGTGATCGCCGCGCTGCGACGGCAACATTACCAAAAAACTTAGAGCAGGGTTTCCTATGACGACTACTGAGCTACAACCACGCCAACATCCCACTGGTTTACTGGAACAAACCTGTCTGGGAGGACGGATTCAGACACTGGGAACTCTGGGAGAACTGGAGGCGGGACCTAGGCGTCCTGCGGGACGCTTCCATGATGTCAAATGGTTGTAAATGTTCACTCTGAAGGACTGCAGATGTTCTGACAAGATGTTGTTGGTGTGGAGGAGCAGTAATGTGTCGTTGTTGTGCAGTCCCCTGTTAATAAAACACGGTGGGACTGAAACCTGGATTAACTTCTGACTTTTGTTTTATTGGGTCGTAAAACACAAACTTTAACAAAACTGGGACTAGAGTGAGAGGAGGACTTAGGATATGTCCACACTGCAGGTGAAAACGCATCAAATCCGACTTTTTTTTCAAATCCGACCCAGGTCACTTCAGTATGTGGTCCTAAATCCGATACATATCTGATGCTTTTGAAAGCGGCTGAGGTCTGAACAGTCATGTCGCTTTAAATCCGTCTTTGACGTCAATAATCGGTGAGTCCGTCTGACTCCGTGTCCATAAATCCCTCTGTACGGAGGTAGCAGCCACGGCTCCAAACCAGCCCATTGTTCAATCACGAGCTCTCATTGAAAAAACGCTTACACCTGTAGCCGCGTTGTGTGTGACGTACTATGGTGACGTCTCATCTTCTTCTGTGCATTTGGAGTCGTGAAACGTTCACACTGGAGCGCCTTTGCCGTCGCTGTTTATCTGTAGTGTAAACGACCGTACAAAAAAAAAAATCGGATTTGATCAAAAAAATCGGAATCGAGCATTAAGACCGGCAGTGTGAACGTAGCCTAAATCTGCTGTTTCATCAGAAAACGTTCCAGGTCAAAGGTCACCTTCAGTTCCTGGATCCTAAAGCGTCACCTGCACCCATGAGGGCGTGGCTTCAGTCTGGTAAGGAAGAAGGTGCCCGATGTTGCTAACGTTTGGATCAGAACCAGATCCTGGATCCAAGCAGCTGGATAGAGCTCCCCCTGGTGGCTGATCGGGTTCTGGACCTGCTGCTGCTGTAAGAATAACCTAAAATAAAACCTTTAGCATTCACTAAAACCAAACTTATTGGCAAGGCAATTTTATTTGTATAGCACACTTTCAACACAAGGCAATTCCAAGGTGCTTTACACAGCATAAATCATAACAGCATAAACATATTAACTGAACAAAATGAAACTCCAATTACTCAGAGCAGACAACACAGCAAATATTACATCTTATGACACTTAATGTAACAAAGTAACAATTTAAAATATTTAAAATGGCTTGAAGCTCTATTTTAAACATAATTACAGATTTCAATTCCATAATTCACAATTTTGATACGAAAACATTTTAATAAAATGTTTGGAAGGAATAACTCAGAATTAACATGCATTTAAAACTTTTATCCTCAGATTAGAATAAACTCTGGGCTGAATCAATACAAACATACAAACAATAATAGAAATAAAAACACATATCGACCAAGTCACAAATATTAGAAACATGCAGACAAAACCTTGTCTGTTGCCGTATTTTAATTATTGTTTTAATCCGGCAAGAAGCTGGACCACAAACACAGCAGATCTTTACTCAGAGACCAACTTGGTAGC
Source organism: Apricaphanius iberus (assembly GCA_028564705.1). Classification (NCBI taxonomy): domain Eukaryota; kingdom Metazoa; phylum Chordata; class Actinopteri; order Cyprinodontiformes; family Aphaniidae; genus Apricaphanius; species Apricaphanius iberus. The sequence goes on from JAPXFQ010000937.1 coordinate 248,673, forward strand.
CGTTCATTAACCGTATTTAACTACAGCAGCAGATTTAGAGAAAAGTTGTTGCTGAGAATCAACTAAAAAGCTTTTAGACCGAAAGCATTAGGAAAGAAAACCTTTAAGGAAAATGTATGAGACCATTCTTTTGACCTACGATAAGGTATTATTTGCAAGGTATTGCTTCACTAAAATATTTCATGCTAATTTATTAAACAAAATATATCAAACGGCCCATGGAAAAATTGTTAAATTAGCTTATTTTTGAACGGTCTTGAAGGCTTTTCCTTCTGGAGTATTTTACAATTGCTAATACACTAAACCCCATAGTCTGAAGCTAGCGCTCGGTGGCCTTAAAAGTTCGTCGAATCACTAACTTTGTAGGCAAAACATTAAACAAGTTCAGGTAGTTAAGACACTGTTCACAAAATTTTTACTCACTAAAACACATTTTGCACTGTGTTTCAAAATGGTAAACCACATCTGGCAAAAGTTAAACGCAACTACAACACAGCTGTCGTCGTTCACGCACAACAACTCAAAATTGTTCGCACTCGTTTCTAATGATGTGCCCAAATCGGTTGTCAAGAATATAAGCCAGTACAGGAGGTCCAGGTACGCTGAGTGTTGATACCACAATGGATGGAAGAGTTCGTGTTAGCGGTGATGGACGAGGACAACGAAGAGCAAAACCAAGAATAATAATAGCAAGTTTTAGTAATTTGTTTTTTATTCTCTGTGGTCACCATATTCAGGACATTCAGAGAAGAGAACAGGTAAATGTATTGTTTTTCTAATCACTGTAGTACGCCTGAAAGTTTACTGTATTTAGTTGATATAGTTCATCAGTTTGTCAATAGAAAGGGGAGTGGGAAAAAAAGATTTACAATACACTTTACATATGAATTTGATGTCCATTACTATTGTTTCTGTATGTATACATTTGTAAGAGCATTTTCCCTGTTGCAGAATTGCAAAACTACCAAATGAGGGTGAAAGGACACCTTTGTTCTCCCAACAGCAAGAGGCTCTTATTGTTGATATGGTTCGTCAGAACAATGTCATCCGACTGCGTGAAATACTGCAAAAACTTTTAGAAGACAATGTAAACTTTGAACGTTCTACCATTTCCCGTGTCCTCCAAAGCAACAGGGTAAGCATGAAGCAAGTGTACAGAGTACCCTAAAGATCAACGATGTCAGTATGTGCAAGTAAGTGTACACTTTCAGCACTGACGCTTTACGGTACAAGTTTGTAGCCTACAGTTATTGTCCACCAATGTTACTGTAACTGCACTATATACTTTTGTAGAAGTATGTCTTTCTGTAACACTTAAAAAACTATTTATCTCTTTTATACGTAGAGGGTGTTTAAAATGGATTCCATGGAAAGGCCCCATGAATATATTTTTGTAGATGAAACTGGATTCAATCTGTCGAAGAGGAGAAGGAGAGACTGGAACGTAACTGGCCAACGTGGCATTGTGGAAGTCCCTGGCCAGCGTAGTGGCAATGTCACCCTATGTGCAGCCGTAAGCAATGGAGGGGGGGGGGGGGGGGGGGGGGGGGGGGGGCGTCTCTGGATGTTCTGTTTGAATTCGAGCAGCAGGCGGCACATCCTGTCTACGTTGTGGTTTGGGACAATGTCCGCTTTCACCGTGGTGTCTGACCCATAAACACATAGGTGTGGAGTGCTATCAACGCTGGATCCGGCGCACTAGAGGGTTCTTCCCCGCTGCCTAGGAAGGGACAACATTACATGTGATGTGGACGATGTCCTCTGGCTGGACCCGGCACAAAGACGGGATGCTGAGGCAGAATCGGTCTCTCACTGGCTTTGATTTTGCAATTGCACAATATTTTGTGTAAATACGCTTTTCATTTAGAGTTCTCTGTGTTCTTTGGGCTTACTTTATTTTTATGCTGAAAATAAAGAAATTAAATACTGTATTACTTACAGTATGCAATATATTTGCTGTACTGACTTGTTAAATATTTACTTTATTTATGGCAAAAAAAAAAATTCTCTCTAACTACATGCCCTGGACGCTGTGTTGTCAATTTTTTGATGTAGTGTCTGATAAATGCTGATGAGTATTTATATATCGACTGGCTGTGTTTATGTTTTGAAATAATTGTCTAATTTTGAGTACAGATCAAATGGTTTTCAGGCAAGTGTTTGATTTTTGCCAGAAGACTCTGGGTTTTTTTTCTTTCTTTGAATGTAGTTTAACGACTGGGTTTTTGAGTTTTGAGAAAGTTTCAAGAAATGTGTTTTAGCATTTGTGAAATACTGTAAAAACTGAGCTGGTTCTGATTGTAATGGAGGTGTTTAGAACGTGGGGAGATTAGAACAGAACCTTCAGCTTTAATTTCTTTGACTCCAGAGGAACTTCACTCTGAGGAAAATGTTAAAACCTGGAAATAAATCAACAAACAGCATCAGTAAAACATTCTGAGCTGCAGGAGATATATCAGCTACAATCTTTAGTACACACACAACCCCCCTAAAAAGTCCAATTTGTTGTGACTCCTGTCAGTAACCGATCCATTTTTCTTGATCTCCAACATCACAGTCGGTGAATCAGGCTGCTGCTTTAAGCTCCTAATCACTTCCATCTGCAGAGAAGAACAGTAATAATGATCTAGAACTACTTTGAGGATGCTACTCCAGGATGGGAAGACTCCTTCCTTCTCTCACCTCAGCCTGTGCAGTCTGAACTGTGGACTTTCCACCAGATCCATCAGCTGCTCTACATCTATTTCCTCCAGGTTGTTGTCTCTCAGGTCCAGACGTTTCAGATAAGAGGGGTTCGTCTTCAGGGCCGAGACTAGATGAGTGCAGCTGTTTCCTGACAACCTGCAGCCCCACAAACTGAAAACGGAGACATATTAAGTTGCTCACAAGTTTTTCAAAAACATTCACTTTAACACAACTTTCACAGTTATGCTGATGATACACAGTTGTACGTCTCCATGTCTCCTGATGACACACTGCATTTTAGACATGAAATCCTGGATGGCAGAAAACTTTCTCCAGCTCAACCAGGACAAAACTGAGGTTTTAGTTATCGGTCCTGAAACTCAGAGAGAGAAACTTTTACCAAAACTACAATCATTGTCTTTTAATCCTTCTCTACAAGTGAAGAATCTGGGTGTGATTTTTGACTCTAAGCTGATTTTTATTCCTCACATTCCTATATTCCTCAAAACTAAAATAGTTTTTTATCACCTAAAGAACATCACCAGACTCCGCCCCATTCTCTCTCTGACCAATACAGAGACGCTAATGCAGCTTTTGTCACCAGTAGAATCGATTATTGTAATGATTTCTGGTCTTCCCAAAAAAACAACCTCAGGTTTACAGCTTCTACAAACTCAGCAGCTCGTGTCCTGATGAAGACCAGGAGGAAGGAGCTCATTACAGCACTGCATTGGCTCCCCGTGTGTTTTAGGATCCATTTTAAGGTTCTTTTAATGGTTTTTAAGTGTCTTAATGGTCTTGGGCCTTCTCAAGACTCACCTTTTTAGCATAGCTTTTAACTGATTATTATTTATTAATATCTGTTAATTCACGCTGCGTGTTTTACTTGATTTAATTTTTAGTTTAGCTTTTAGCTGACTATTAATAATTATTGTTTATTTGCTTTGCATTTTTGCCTGCTTATATCTTATCATTGTTTTACACCTTACAATTTAAAATGCTATCAGTCCTAACATTTTTATCAGTATTTTACTACTTAATCTCATTATCTACTGTTTATTCTAAAATTTGAACTCCTTATTTTAATCTTCCTTCCAGTGTTTCCTCTATGGGCGCCCTCAGCCTCGGGAGCGGTGGTCGGCTGCTGCTACCTGGGTGCTCTCCAGGTAATCCTCCTCCGGGTGCCCTGGGTCAGCACCTTGGCTGCTGCTATTGATCTTCTGCTTTTGTTTATTGTTGCTTTCAAGTATGTGCATGCATGTCAGATGGGGGGTCATTTTAATCTATAAAGCACGTTGAGAAGCTTTGTAGTTTGAGAAGCGCTTTATAAATAAAGTTTTGATTTGATTTTGATTTCTCAAAACATTTTTTGTTCCTGTTAAACTGTCATAAACGTGAACACCAAAGTCCTTGTCTCCAGGAAAGCTAGTTTTACATTGCCATGGACTGAAAGCTTTAAGACTTAAGATGAGCTTATAAACTGTCACACAAAGTGGTTGGACTTGAAAGAATTATGATGTGGGGCTTTTCATTGCTTTCCTTTCGTCTTTCTATCTAACAGTGAATGTTTCACAGGAGAACAATATGAATAAAAGAAAAGCTGATTGTGACAAGATGTTTTTCATATTTAGGACATCAGTGAATTTCAATCGTTGAACATCAAGGCTTGCTAACAGGAAGATTTTGAGCTTACCTCAATTTCTGGAGCTTACAATGAGGACTCTCTATAAAAGTACACAGATGTCTCACTCCAGAGTCCTGAAGGTTATTTCCACTCATGTCGAGATATGTCAGATGGTAGGGGTTGGACTTCAGAGCTGAGGCCAAATAAGCACAGCTGTTTCCAGATAAACTACATTCTAACAGTCTGAACAAAGAAAAATGTTCTCAGTCAAATAAGACTTAATCAGCCTCCAATTAACAAAGGTGAGAGGATGGAAAATAAAAATAATTTTGTCAGCTGACCTGAGCTTCTTGAGTCTGCTTTGGGAATTTTCTAGAAAAGCACAGAGGAGCTTCATGCCTGAATCCTGTAGCTTGTTGTTGAGACCCATGTCCAGATGTCTTAGACATGAAGGATTTGACATGAGAGCGGAAACAAGTGTATCACAGCTGATTTCTGACAGCCTGCAGCCTCTCAGTCTGGACAGAGAAGAAAACTTGATGAAGCATATCAATGAATTTTGGAAGAAAGTCATTTAGAAGTTGAATCAAACCTTAACCAAAATCGCTGCACAGAGTTCAGTTCTGTCCTTCAGTTATTCGCTCTAAAACGCCACCAAGAGTTCAAATTTAGTATTTTAATCGAACCATAGATTCAAGGGGCTGACCTTAGTGTCTCCAGTTTACAGTGGGGACTTGTTAGTCCAGCACACAGATGCTTCACTCCTGAGTCAGGCAGGACATTTCCAGTTAGGTCCAGTTCGCTCAGACAGGAGCGGCTGGACATCAGAGCCGAGGCGACAACTTCACAGTGAGTCTCCGAGAGTCGACACCCAACAAGTCTTTAATGGCACAGATACAAAGGTGCATATTAGGAGAGCTCATTTACCATGCTACTTATAAGCTGGTGGGCTGCTGCAGGGCTCATTATGGTAAGCAGACACGTCATATACTCTGAATTGATGGAGCATGGCACCGTCAGGTCTTACAGAACTTACCCTCACCAGTCTCCCCAACAGCTGCACATAGGACACATTTTCTGTGACTTAATATTAATCATATTAACTCACCGAGCCTTTCTGCAGTTCCTCACAGCTGGGATTAGTCTCATTTTCCCCTCTTTTGATGTATTGTACATGTCCAAATCCAACTCACAAACCACTTCATCTAGCATCTGCAGCATGTAGGCCAGTGCTGAGCACTGGATCTCTGACAGCTCCCTCTCCGATCGGTTCTCTGACCTCAGAAACTCTTGTATCTCCTGATTAATTGAAAGGTCATTCATCTCCATCAGACAGTAGAAAATGTTGATGCTTCTGTCTGGAGACATTTTGTTAGTGTTCATCTTCTTCAGGTTGTGGATGATTTTATGGGTGTTCTCTGGGCTGCTATCTATTTGACCAACAAGGCCTCCCAGGAGCTTCTGACTTGACTCCAGAGAGAGGCCATGAAGGAAGCGAACAAACAGGTCCAGATGCCCAGATTTACTTTGGAGAGATTTGATCATGACTCTCTGCAAGAAACCATCCACCGTCTCTCTACTGTCTCCCTTTTGTAAGTCTCTCCTAACCTGGGTATTAAGTAAACCATCCAGGAAGTTGTCCACCACTTCTGTGTCCCCGGTGGTGAAAGAGTGGAACATGTAGACTGCAGCCAGGAACTCCTGGACGCTCAGATGAACAAAGCAGTAGACTCGTTTCTGGAAGATCACACTCTCCTGTTTAAAGATCTTTGTACAAACTCCTGAGTACACCGAGGCCTCTGTGACATCCAGACCACACTGCTCCAGGTCTTCTTGGTAGAACATGATGTTTCCTTTCTCCAGATGTTCCAACGCCAGCCTCCCCAGCTTCAGAAGAACTTCCCTGTCAGCCTCCATCAGCTCCTGTGGACTTGTCTCATGTCCTCCATGGTACTTGTTCTTCTTCCTCTGTGTCTGGACCAGCAGGAAGTGTGAGTACATGTCAGTCATGGTCTTGGGCAGCTCTCCTCTCTGCTCTGTGGTCAACATGTTCTCCAGAACTGTAGCAGTGATCCAGCAGAAGACTGGGATTGCACACATGATGTGGAGGCTCCTGCAGGTCTTGATGTGGGAGATGATTCTGCTGGACAGCTCTTCATCACTGAACCTCCTCCTGAAGTACTCCTCCTTCTGGGTGTCGGTGAAGCCTCGTACTTCTGTTACCCTGGAAACACATGAAGGAGGGATCTGATTGGCTGCTGCAGGTCTGGAAGTTATCCAGACAAGAGCTGAAGGAAGAAGGTTCCCCTTGATCAGGTTTATCAGCAGAACATTGACTGACGACTTCTGTGTGACGTCAGAAACCAGCCGACTGTTGTTGAAGTCCAGAGAAAGTCTGCTTTCATCCAGACCATCAAAGATGAAGAGAAGTTTCCAGACAGCCAGCTTCTCTGCTGGGAGCTTCTGGAGTGTTGGATGGAAAACATGGAGCAGCGTGAGAAGACTGTGCTGCTCATCTCTGATCAAGTTTAGCTCCCTGAAGGAAAGCAGAACCACCACATGGACATCTTGGTTCTCCAAGCCCTCTGCCCAGTCCAGAGTGAACTTCTGCACCGAGAATGTTTTTCCAACACCAGCAACACCGTTGGTCAGAACCACTCTGATGGCTCCATATTGGTCAGGTAAGGCTTTGAAGATGTCATTGCACCTGATTGATGTGTCACTGAGACCCAAAGAAGCTGTCTCCAGCTGTTTTACCTCATGCTGAGTATTAACTTCTTCACCTTGTCCCGCTGTGATGTAGAGTTCAGTATAGATGCTGTTGAGGAGAGTTCTGCCACCTAATTCATCAGTTTCTTCAGTTACATATTTATATCTCCCCCTCAGTCGAACTTTATGTTTGTTTAAAACCTTCCAAAGACCAAAATCTGTTGAAAGACAAAAGCCCAAAGTTACGGGAAAAAAAAGCTGTTTGCATGACACAAGAAAAAACAATGAAAGCCCTGGGTAGAGAAGCCACATCAGGGATGTTCCATCATTCTGTGAAATGCTCTTTGGGTATCAATAACATTGTAGACTGAACTTGCCTAGTACATATAAGCTTGGATTAGGGCTGAACGATTTTGGAAAATAATCTAATTGCAATTTTTTGTCTTCAATATTGCGATTGCGATTTAATTTGCAATTATTTTTATGGGGCTTTTCTCATGCATTTTCTAATTAAATTAAACAAAAATATTGTGTATTATAAACAGATTTCTTTATACATAATTTACTCTATTCCATAAGATAGACTTATTTTAAGACAAAGGCAAACATTAACAACTTTATCTACTTTTAATCATCACACTCGATGGTCATCGGCGTCGTTCTGCAATCAAGGTTTTCTTCCTTTTGATTCCAGCTAATAATTCCCTTCGGCTGTAATGTTTTCCTCCGTGTGGTTATCCAGGAAGTAGGATGCTTGAAGCAACAAGCTCTGATTTTTAATTCTCCATCGATCTATTGCACTTTCAGACTCTGGTATGGCTCCGTAGAGCGGTTTGATCTCAGGTCAGTTGTTTCAAAACACTCCACTGTTTTCGATGCGGCTTTAACTTTCTGTCGGCATTTTTTATACAGTGCAGGTAAAATGTGGCTAAAATGTGTTTGTGAGATTGAATCCCAGCTTATTCATCATGGTTATCAAAGCAAATCCTTGGCTAATAAACCCGCTTTAGCACAAATTATTTCCGTGTGCCGTTTTATTTTCGTAAGGAGCGATTCTTTTAAACAGCTCGGTTAGCGATCCCCGTCGTCTGGAAGTTTGTTTACTGGAAATTTAAACACTGGTGGCGGTCAGTTTAGCCGTGCAACTCTCATATATGGTGGTGTGATTTTTTTAGGTGTTGATAAAGTTTCGTAGTGTATCTCTTGAGGCAGCAAGGTGGGTTCTGCATTACCTGGCGTTGTGCAGCATCAACGTTTTCATAGCCGATATAATTTCTCACAACTGATGTACTGTTCCTCTTTGGTAGCAACTATTGTGCAGTGTTGGATTCTGTTAAGCTTTAGACCATTTTATAACAGGTAAAAGTGCAACGTTTCCTTCTCTCTCTGCATTGTTTGAGCTGTTTGCAAGTCACTTGACTTAACCAGATATGTTTACATCAAGTCAAATCGCAGCCTTTGTGATTAGGAAATCGCGTTTCATCAAATTGTGATTTATTTGCAAATGCAATTAATCATTCAGCAATAGCTTGGATCCCTTTCACATTCAGAAACTGAGGAACAAATGGATGAATGGTGAATCATCATTCACATCTACACTCTTCTTCACTGAATAAGCAGATTAATTTGATGCTGATGTCCAAAAATGAAGTATAAAGAAGAGCTTTGTTCATCAGGGATATCGGGAACCATTTGTAAAGTTACCAATCAAATATTAACAGCAATAATTTGGATTATTTAGCCTGTCATAAGATCATTTTTGTCTCTTTTGACAGAGAAAAAATATTTTTTAATAAGTTAGATTTCTCAAACTCATATTTGTATCCAAGTTATTTATTTATTAACACACAAACAGGATAAAATAAATATTTCAATCAATAATAAATCAATATTTATTTGTACAATGCCTTAACAGCATCCAAAAGGTGCACACGGTGCTTTACAGTAAATGGAGTTACTAGAAAAACAAATTAGAAATCAGAAGTATCTGTCCACTTTTGCTCAGATAAGGCTCGTAGTGTGTGAGAATGTGTTTTGCTCCACAGAATATTTTACAATTGTTAATAAATGTCATTGATCAATCAGCACAGGTTTTTTTTGTTGTTGTTTTTTTTAGAATTTGTGAAGCATACGGAGTCTAGAAAATTCCTCATCTTATCCTGTTGGGAGAGGTCCGCTGACAAAGATGGGAAGGTTCAGTCTTTGAAGTTTATCCAGCAAGCCAGTAACAACCTATTTCAATATCTCCAACCCTCTTTGTCTTGTGTCTGTAGATCCTGTGTGTAAAACATGCTTTTTCGGTTTTGGGTGCTGGGTTATGATCATCAAAATCTTTTCATCGATTTCTATCATTGTATCTTGGGAGCAGCTTACAACATTTGTGTTGTAGCTACATAAATTATCAATGCCATTTACTGAACCATAATGAATAATCCAAACTTTTGCTAGGAGCTTCCTCACTGTCTTTTGTGGTTTTGTTGTAGCCGGATTCCTCAATGTAACCTTGGCTGACTGCAGGGGCTCTGTAGTCACTCAGGGAGCTGAGAGCTGTAAATCTGTTATTAAGGGGAATTCCAGGGTAGTGGTGGAAGTTTTTATAGCATCTTCTCTATCGGAGCAAGTGTTAAGGAACGTCTTTTTTGAGCTGACCAGTGTTCATCATAGAGTAAGTGTGGTTCCCGTTCTACGCCTCGGTAATTGAATAGTGTTGTTCTGAGCATTTTGAGTGAGACCGGACAGAGTGAGCACGGAGCTGCCATGTTGTTGTTCCTTCCGAGTCACTGGTAGCGTTGTCTCATTTTCATTTCCAGCGTTAATCTCCAGATTTATTTGCAGAAGGTGTAATTTTGCTTCCATACTTAGGAGCAGTTTTTCCGAGGCGTCCTGTCTCAGGAGTAGTTTATCAATGTTTTCAGCTGAGCAAAATACCATGTTGTTAATCCACAGTCTTTCAAAGATCTTTCAGAAGTAATCCAAAAAATAAATTCACTCTAGTAGGCCAATTCCAGAGATTGGACATGTAAATTAATTAAGAGGAAATCTAACAGAGTCCAAAACGCCAAAAAATCACTTTGCTTTGCAAGAGGTTCCAAACAAACAAATTAGCAGCGCTGGTTCAAATGTGTTTGAAGAAATGGTTGTGCAACTTTTAGCCGGCTAAATCTAAATCCAGAGGAGTTCAAACAAATACATTACTCTCAGGCTTCCTAAAGAATCCAATACAGCAGTGTTGGGTTGATCAAAATAAATAAAAGTTTAGCTGCACATCAGCAGGTGCTCAGTGGGATTCCAGGTTCGCTGAAATCCGCAGGTAAGTTTTGTTTGCTCACAGTACCCCGGGAAAACAACTCGGTCCTCCTCCAACCTGCTCTATCCACCACCCATAGATGCTCTGGCATAAATAGCGTCAGACGAGCAGCCAGCGAGGCTCAAGCTGAAGAACCAGACGGCTGTGTGAGAAGCTGTGATATTTAACGAAAATCTTGTAATTTCTTTCCTTCTGTTTGTCGTCTTTCTGTTTCTTTGCGCTCTCCTCCTCTTCTCTCAACTCACTTCCTCCCCGCTCTCCTCACTCTCACTGGCATCTTCCCTTTTTATCATTTTTTTTTTTGACAGCTGTCAACGTGGCGTTCCCGACAGAGAGCTGATGACCGTAGTCGACGCCGAGAATGATGATGACAGTTTGTTTGGAAACAAATAGCAAAAAGAAAACATGACAAGTGGGCCATCACAAGAGACAGAATGATGTGAGGAAGCTGACGTCCACAGAAGATCTGTGGTTAGTTCTCCAAGATGGTTGCAACAACCTACCAGCTGAGGTCCTTCTGCTGGTGGACCTGGAAGAATTGAGGCTGTTTGGAAGACAAAGGATGGTGCCATCAAAGATGGATTTTTATGAGTTCACTGAATTTTGCTGATTGATGAAAATAAAGGATTAACACTCATTTTTAAAGCATTCTTTATGTCTGTATTGCAGACATAGAAGAAGCAGGGATTGCTGCTGTTTCTTTTTGCTCTGTTGTTTAAACTGCTTCACCGGTAACCTTTCATATTTTACTAAGCTGAGTGTTTGGTGATGTCTGCTGATGTCATTCAGAATTACAAGCAGTAAGTGTGATTTAAGTATTGCTCCCACCCAATGACTCTACCAGGTAAGGTCAGAGTACACCCCAGACTGACACTCTGTTGATTCCTGAAATGGCCTCGAAAAGGGCCCTGTTGGCCCGGGCCGGTTGAGACGCACGCAGCAGGAGTTTCTATTGAACTTTGTTGGACTCAGCTTTTATTTTGTTAGTCCACTTTTGAGAAAGTAAATTAGCATGTAAGATAAATATTTAGAACTGTTCTACAATGTTGTTTTTAAACTAAGTACTTAGTTTGTACAATAAAAATATAGCTCTAAATTGTCTATCTAGCTTGCTCACTAAAATATCTAAATAACATGAAGAAAAACTTAATTTGAAAAATTAATTTCTATTTTTTTGTCTTATTACAGGATGAATAATCCAAATTATTGCTGTTAATCTTTGATTTTGTGACTGTGAATTGCCCCTCATAAAAGTCAGTGCGGTCAGCCTTACCTTCTACAGAGCTGCTCTGATTGGCAGGCTGAAGTCCAATTAGAGGTCTGAACCTTTCTCCACAATGGGGACAAGCAGCCTGTCCTGATAAAGCAGACTGGTCCCAGTATAAGGCAATGCACTGTCTGCAGATCCTGTGTCCACAGCTGGTAGAGACTGGATCCTTCAGGGAGTCCTCACACAGAACGCAGCAGGTCATGTCATCCTCTACAGAAACATGGCTGCTCCTCATTCCTCTGAGGACACAGAGAAATAAGACAATAAAACACAAAAAAATAGAGACAGCAGTGGACTCTCATGGTGCGTTCAGTGTCAGGCAACGCTCATAAAGCGACTAGTTCGACGCATAAACACAGAGATACATTTATAAGCTGAAGCTAGCAAAGCTCGTAGGCGGGCCTTTCTCTGCTGTTTTAAACACTCGCGGATCGTGGTTGCCTAGGCAACGTCACTACAGTGAGTCACTCTGATTGGTTGCCGTGCTGCGTCCACAGCAATAAGACCGTCAAAAGTGCAACCAGCTGATCTTCTGCGTTGCTAGCATTGTGAGCATTGAAGCTTGAAACGCAGGAAAAGCTTGAAAAGTTGACGAAGCGCCGCAGAGACAGAGGCCGTTTTCACATGTGTGGCCGTACCAGAAAACGGCCAGAGAAAATGCTAATTTTTTCTGTTCACATGGCACGGATCTCTGCCCGTATTGGGATTCAGTCTTTTACTACAAATAAACAGCAGGTGGCGGTATACAAATAAGTCTTAGTTCTCCAACAAACAAGGGAGTGAGAAGTACCGACGTCATAAAACGAGCGACAGCCTAGAATGTAAACAAACTGGTCTACTGGTCAGCTGCTACCTGAAGCCATCTACAGGGTGAGTGTTGTAGTAAACCCGCCGTTTTGTAACCTGCTGTGTTGCTGTGGGATGCTTGAATCGCGTTGTTTTGGTATTTGTATGGTCGCGAGGTGATTCTGTAATTTCGGCCGGCGGTGTCGTCATTTCCGCGTGGAGCGCGTCTATTGTCTTGAGTGCGGCCAGAGTACGGGTTGTGTTCACATGATACGTGGCCGCTCGTACCTGGACTCGGATACTACCTCCAAGGCAGGTCTCTCTGGCCGTATTCTGGCAAGGTACAGTCTGTGTTCACATGGTTAGAAATAAGTGGGTTTTGACCAAATACCGTACCCGAGTGCCCTTAGACGCTCCTCCAACGGCCTCAACCGTAGACTCAACATGTAATCTAGACGCTGCTGACGCTGACAAAGCCTGCAGTCTGAAGGCATCATTACTGGTCTCTCTCTCTGTTTCAGGAAAATGATGCATAAACTAAAAAAACTGGGAAGTGACATTATAAAATATTGTATTGTAATAACTCTTCTTGTAAAGCGTCTTGAGATGACATCTGTTGTGAAACGGCGCTATATAAATAAACTAAATTGAATTGAATTGAATAAAATAAGCTTTCAGGCTATGAAGTATGATCCTGGGGCTCATATCCACAATGTCTATGCTCAGGCCCATACCTGCAATCATCATTAAACAGGTCCGTCTCTGTTGAAGCTGGAAGCTGGAAGTCTATCCACTGCTGGAAGTCCAACTTTATTTATATAGCACCTTTCTGGAAATGATCACAAAGTATTTTACAAGAAAAAAAAGGACAACAGTTACTGAGCAAATGTAAAAGTAAAACCAGGTAAAAGCGATTTAAAAAATATTAGTTCTGAGCGTCTTTTTAAAGGAAATCTCTGAGTCAAAAGATCTGAGGCTGAAAGGGAGGAACCACTACTGAAAAATGTTCTTTCACCTTTTCTTTTCAGGCTTGTTTTCTTCCCAACCAGCAAACGCTGTAATCCAAAGGACCTGCTGGTAAAATGGTAAATGGCCTGTAGTTGTATAGGTTATAGTATGTAAGGCTGCAAATGTAAACCGTTGTAAGACCATCTAAAGCACACGTGTCAAAGTCAAGGCCCGGGGGCCAAATCCGGACCGCCATAGACATTTATGTGGCCCTTAAAACTCTAGTGGATCCTATAAATAGAACCTTTAAGTTCTATTACTATGCTGCTAAAAACTATTTTATCCCTCAAATCAAATAGCTCAAAGTGTTTATTTGAATAGTCCTAAATCACATCATTGTAAAAAGATGTTCAGTATCATTTAATTTTAAGAAGTACTTGTCAAACTTAAAGACGTACTCATTGAGACAGATATTAATATTATATTATACTTTCTGCCACAACCGGCCCTTTAAGGACATATATTATTTTAATGTGGCCCTGATATAAAGCTTTATATTCTAAATATTATTTTTATTATTATAAAATCCACTCCGTATCGGATTGGGAGCCATCGCAGCTGAAATACTAAATAAATAACATAAGAATTCTTGGAGGATCTTGTTAAACGCTTTGCTGTTGCATTCTGGGCAATCTTGGGGGCGTGTCATTGAATTTTTACGTAAATATGAAAGAAGTGAGTTGCGCTAGACGAGGCGTGATTAAATAAAAGCATGGATTATCACGGCTAGCTCAGATCATGACACAATATGGCTTAGCTTTGCGATATTCTTCAGATTATAAAAACAGAAATGGACCAGCAATACGGCATGCAAATCCAGTGAAAGTCTGAGTAGAAAATCTCTTGTCACAAGGAAACACAACATCCTAAACTCCTCTCGTTCTTGCTAATACTGTTCTTCTCTCTGCATGAACAATTTCCTGAAGCTCAGGGGTGTTAGTGGCGGAGAAACGAAGCTGCAGACCGACACATCATCAGCTCAGGTTATAGTAGAATCACTTTCTCACTCAGTGTCCGAGGATTCAGGTTCATCACTGAATAACGGAGGACGATCCTTGGAGAAGTAACTCTGCATAGACAGGCAGCTGAGTGCTGAAGACATGGATCTGTCCTCCTGTCCCTTACATTCACTCATCTTCAGTCTGTCCGGATCGTTGCCAGAACCTGCAAGAAATGTGACAAACGAGTGTTTTGAAGACTAACTACAGGACAATAGAAGTTCCAGTTTCCCTCTCCAACAGACTCATCTTTCCTTATTTACAGCTAGAAACATAAATGAGTCTCTTCCTGCTCTGCACACACTGAGATGGACTCAAATCTCTGTTTTCACCTCAAGTACGCAGCATTAAAGATGATTGAATATATAAAAACAACAGTAATAAACGAGGCCCAGATGTAGGAGTATAAAACAGCAGGACTCCACGTATAATTCGCTACAACCCATAAAGAAATAGGTATGTCAAAGTCCAACATCATAGATGGCTCAAAGTCCAGCAGGATATCAAATATTATTACAGTGTTTATTCTCTCAGAGATAAAAGTTTATGCCTTGATCTGGACCCAGCAGAACTGGTTCTGAGGTTCTGAGGTCACCTGGTCCTGAAGCAGAATCAGATAGAGAGAAATGATCACTTTGATTTCAGAACGAAAAATGACTACCGAGATCAAGAGTTTGTGTGAAAATCAGGCACAGTTCGTCTCTGTTCATGTTTGTGAACAACTCGGTGCCTTCTGTCGGTATTTTAATAAACGGCTTCGTTAAACGCATAAATCAGCCACAGGTGACGGTGTTGAGACTCACCGAATGCTGACCACTCAGAGAGAAGGCCGTCCTCAAGAGCCGCTCATCAGCACAAACCGCCAAACGATCCGTCAGCCAAGTATTCCAGCCGAATCTGAACTGAACGCTAAGCTGTAAAAAACGGCTAATATTTAAACCTGGCTTATTATGGGATTTATTGCTGAGCTACAGAGACGCCATAATCAGCAAGGTTGGTCCAGAAGCAATAAACTCAACACTTCTGGCTCCAGGTTCCTGATAAACACACCTTGGTGCAGCTGTGGGCTGAATTGCAGCTTCATTCTGTCACATGTCAATGTGCCCCTGGGCAAGGCACTTGACCCTAAGTTGCCCCCTTGATCTTGGTATTAGAGCATGAATGTGAGTGTGATTTGGTCAGTAGTGTGAAGTGCTGAAGAACTCCTTAAATTCAGCCCATTTACCATCATATGAATCAGTATTTTATTGTGTAGAATAAAACTATTTGAGTAGATATGAATTATATAAAGTGTAAAGGAGGCAGATCCTTTAGCTCTTCTCCTAGCTTGGGTTACCTGTGCTCTCTGGTGTCCTGCTACTACAGTCGTGGCCAAAAGTTTGGAGAATTACATAAATATTGGAAATTGGAAAAGTTGCTGCTTTAGTTTTTATAATAGCAATTTGCATAAACTCCAGAATGTTACTAACAGCGATCAGATGAATTGCATCGTCCTTCTTTGCTGCATTTCATTGCTGTCATTAAAGGAGCTGCTGAGATCATTTCAGTAATCGTCTCGTTAACTCAGGTGAGAATGTTGACGAGCAAAAGGCTGGAGATCATTATGTCAGGCTGATTGGGTTAGAATGGCAGACATGACATGTTAAAAGGAGGGTGATGCTTGAAATCATTGTTCTTCCATTGTTAACCATGGTGACCTGCAAAGAAACACGTGCAGCCATCATTGCGTTGCATAAAAATGGCTTCACAGGCAACGATATTGTGGCTACTAAGATTGGAGCTAAATCAACAATTTATAGGATTATCAAGAACTTCAAGGAAAGAGGTTCAGTTCTTGTTAAGAAGGCTTCAGGGCGTCCAAGAAAGTCCAGCAAGCGCCAGGATCGTCTCCTAAAGAGGATTCAGCTGCGGGATCGGAGTGCCACCAGTGCAGAGCTTGCATTCCAGGAATGTCAGCAGGCAGGTGTGAGTGCATCTGCACGCACAGTGAGGAGAAGACTTTTGGAAGATGGCCTGGTGTCAAGAAGGGCAGCAAAGAAGCCACTTCTCTCCAAAAACCATCAGGGACAGATTGATGTTCTGCAGAAAGTTTGGTGAATGGACTGCTGAGGACTGGGGCAAAGTCAGATTCTCCCATGATGCATCTCTCTGATTGTTTGGGGCGTCTGGAAAAAGGCTTGTCTGGAGAAGAAAAGGTGAGCGCTACCATCAGTCCTGTGTCATGCCAACAGTAAAGCATCCTGAGACCATTCATGTGTGGGGCTGCTTCTCATCCAAGGGAGTGGGCTCACTTACAATTTAGCCCACTCCCTTGTTTGTGCTTGTGCGCCAAGCGGTAGATCAGATTACCCATCCTTTTTGGAGTCCTTGGAGGGGGTGCTGGAGAGTGCTCCTTCTGGGGTCTCCCTCATTCTGCTGGGAGACTTCAACGCTCACGTGGGCAATGACAGTGAGGCCTCGAGAGGCGTGGTTGGGCGGTTCCCGTGAGGGTTGGACTTCCGCCAAACTTGTTATGGGGAAAAGATGACGTTAAGTTTTAAAATAATTAGGCGTGGGTCCTCTTTTCAGGGGAAAGTCCTATTAGATGACGTCTTTACTTCTACAAGAGCCCGGACGGACAAAGCGCACTGAACACGCTATTAAAACATTGATTTCCCCTCAAAATGCTAATAAGTTTCTCCATAAATACATTTTTACCTCTTCACTAGTTCCAAGCGATGAAAGAGAGACTGATGTGCTCGTCATGTTGCTGCAAATAGATCATTCTCAGGGAATTGAGCGTTTAAAAACAGCACTAGTTGGACCTCCGTTGTTGAGTTTCTTACTCGAAGACACAGATACCGCATGCTTGGGATAATTTAGGTATGCACTGCCCCCTACTGGCCGAAAATTACACACTGTGCCTTTAAGTTGTAGGGATTTATCCACACATCTGGCAGACAGACATTAACTATTATTATTATTATTAACTTTAAGTATTAACTATTCATAACCTATTATTATTCTGTTCCATGTTTCATTACAATAAGCACTTTCCAGTGAGAGTTGGACTCGGCCAAGGTTTCCCTCTGTCACCGGTCCTGTTCATAACATTTATGGACAGGATTTCTAGGCGCAGCCAAGGTGCTGAAGGGGATCCGTTTTGGTGACCTCAGGATCGGGTCTCTGCTTTTTACAGATAATGTGGTCCTTTTGGCTTCATCTGAACGTGATCTACAGCTTTCGCTGGAGCGGTTCGCAGCCGAGTGTGAAGCGGCTGGGATGAGGATCAGCACCTCCAAATCTGAGACCAGAAAGGATAGAGTGCCTTCTTCGGGTCGAGGATGAGGTCCTTCCTCAAGTGGAGGAGTTCAAGTATCTGGGGGTCTTGTTCACGAATGAGGGAAAAATGGAGCGGGAGATCGATGGACGGATTGGTAAGGCGTCTGCAGTTAGGGGGCGCTGTACCGGTCTGTGGGTGTGAAGAGAGAGCTGAGCTAAAAGGCAAAGCTCTCGATTTACCGGTCGATCTACGTTCCTACCCTCATCTATGGTCACGAACTCTAGGTGGTGACCGAAAGAACGAGATCACGGATACAGGCGGCTGAAATGAGTTTCCTCCTTGGGTGGCTGGGCTCTCCCTTAGAGATGGGGTGAGAATCAGAGTAGAGCTGCTGCTCCTCCACATGGAGAGGAGCCAGCTGAGGAGGCTGGGGCATCTGATCAGGATGGACGCCTCCCTGGTGAGGCTTTCTGGGTAGGGATGCACCGATACCAGTATCGTGTATCGGCCCCAATACTGTCTATTATTTTGTCTGAGTTATGTTTAGTAAGTAAAGTCATTTAGTCTCTTCAAGGAAGATATAAGGCGGAAGGTATGCGGTTTATTAATTCAACAATAGTATCGGATCGGTATCGGATAACGACAGATACACAAAGTTCAGGAATCGGTATCGGGACGGAAAAAGTCTGATCGGTGCACCCCTAGTTCTGGGCACGTCCCACCGGGAGGAGGCCCAGAGGAAGACCCAGGACTCGCTGGAGGGACTATGTCTCTCTGCCAGCCTGGGAACGCCTCAGATTCCTCCTGAGGATCTGATCCAAGTAGCCGGGACGAGGGAGGTCTGGGTCTCTCTGCTTAAGCTGCTGCCCCAACAACCCGACCTCGAATAAGTGGAAGAAGGTGGATGGATGGAATGCCTATGAGTCAGAAGTCAGAAGTGGCTCAGTGGTAAAGTAGTTGGCTTGCAATTGGAGGGTCATAGGTTCAATTCCAGCTTTCTCTAGTCACATTTTGATGTGCACTTAACCCCAAAACTCTACATCGTCCTTCCGAGCTGTGTTGGCCATGGGTGAATGTGGCTTTGAGTGGTCAGTATGATGAGAAAAGCGCAATACAACATGCATTTTTTCCATATAGGACATTGTTTGGCAAACAGGAGACATAGCTGCTACTTTCCACATGGTCAGATTTATAGAGGTTTTCTCCGTGTTTAGTCTTTAATATTCACAGACATCATATGTTCTATCCACTGCGCATTTCAAATGGTTTCAGAAAATAACTTTTATCCCTCCATTGACTCTCATTCTTTTTTGGGGGGGGCAGTAGGGGACCCATGGACAGGAAGTAGATGGGCGGGGCTTAGGCTCCCCATAGGAAGCATCTAAAGTTCCAGGAGTGGCCTAGCCAGTCTGCAGACCTGAATCCAATAGAAAATCTTTGCAGGGAGCTAAAAGTCAGTGTTTCCCAGCAACAGCCCCTTAAGGTTCTGGAGAAGATCTGTATGGAGGAATGGGCCAAAATCCCTGCTGCAGGGTGTTCAAAGCTGCTGAAGAACTACAGGAAACGTCTGATCTCTGTGACTGCTAACAAAGGTATAAAAATTACAGACCTCTACATGCTTTGGAAGCAGGAAAAATCAGCAGTGGATCAAATACTTGTTCTCCCCACTGTGAGGGGCGCTGGACGTGCTGCGGTGGACCCATTGCCAGGCCTGGGTTGTGTTGTGGCCAACAAACTCCTCCAGAGAGGTTGTCTGGGTGTGGGAGATGTTCATGGCACAAAATGCACCACATAAAATGACGCACATATTTTCTGAAGCGCCTCAAACGGCCAATTTGCGTGAATCTGATGCATAAATGAGGCAAAAAAAAAATCGTCTTTGCGACACAAATCTGAGCGTGACGCTTCAAATGCGCTCTGTTTGAATGCACTGTAAGAGATTCCCAACTGCTCATCTGTTTCCCCTCCAGCCCAATTTGCCAAGGCCCCCGCTTCCAGTAACTCTTCCTTCTGCTATCTTTCCTCCGTTCCACAAAATCAATATTTTATAAGCCTCTTTGAATTGTTGTCTGGAATTTGCAGTCTTTAAAAGCCCATTATGACAGTCCTGGATGATGCGGATGCGATGGAAACCCATTGTGTAGAACATTTTAATAGCATACATTTCTGAAGAACTAAAGTGGAAGCACATAAATTGTTAATGCTTTAATGCATTCTTGAGGTTTTGTTCTCCATACATATAAGCCATAAACTAGAACTGGGAACTGAGCCAGCATGGGAGTTTGAGAGTAAAACAGAAGAATTTAGCTTCAGGTTAATGAGGAGGAACGTTCTAAGGAACCTTTACTTTGAATATAAAAAATAATGTTTTACTGCACAGAGATGGCAGAACATATCGGAAATTAGTTGGAAACATCATTAGCTATATTACATCTTAAAAAGATTCACAGAGAATATGTGTCCCAGAATGACAATCGTAATTATTGATCTACGCATTAATCACAAAGAATAGTTCTCAAAACTGTGGTACAATCATAGATGAGTGTAATTCTTATCACAATTCATATTCTGCAGTTTGAACTCACAGGGGTAATTCAGTTGTGGTGGGAGAGAAGCAGCGGTGTAGTATAGTTTATGCTCTCACCTTTAACCTCTCAGCCTGCTCCACCTCCATCCTGCAGAAACTTCTGTCATGGAGCGCCTCTTCTAGAGATGCAGCTGCTCAACAAACAAACTATTGGAGTTATGAAGCATAAAGCGTGCATCTACAAAAAAATTATTACTATCTAAATGTCATTAATAGCTAGCCATTATTTACCAATTGATTTTTTAGTTAGAAAACAATACAAATACTTTTCAAATAAAGAAAAATGAACAAAAAATAATTAATAATGTTCTTATACAGTTGTGTTGTAACTCCATTCAAGTTGAAGAAGGTACACAAGGATGCCGCCAAACATGCCGTAAGAACTCATTGGCTGCATTAACTTGAAGGGGTTAATAAAACACATCTTGCAGTACTTATTTAATAAGAACCATGGAAAAATGTCCCTGCACTCATCTCAAAGGCTTTAACCCATGCTGACAGCGGAAAACCATGCTGGTCGCGCGTGAAAAGAACATATTTTAAAGCACAAAAGGTTTCCTTTGTACACGCTTTCAAGGTGCGAATGTTCACGCGAAAAGCTAGGCTCGTGTCGCGCTTTTTGGTCGCTTTGATCGCGTTGGTGTGTACGCACAGTTATAGTTACATATTACTTTTTACAAAGAGTAAATATGTTAGTAACACACTGTAAAAGTAATTAGTTACTCAGCAGAGTAACTGTGATGTTGTTTCTAAGTTCTATAACTCAGTTATGTTTCATAATATCTGTAACATCAAATATTTGTAGAACTGAATGACGAATAAAAAACACCATATATACAGTATTTTAGAAAAAATGGTATCTGAACTTGACTCAACAAGATCGAAGCTGTATGCAGAAATATAAAAATATAAAAAATACATATTGGAAATACATAATCACACACTTTTCTTTATAGAGCTAAACTAAAACAAACAAATGTGAGTAAAAAGAAACAAAGGAAAATCTGTCCATTAAGTTTAGAAAATCTCTGTATGTGTAATATTGTACAGTAAACAGAAAAATGGTTAAAACAATAAGATTTATTTAGTGTCATCTGGTCACATGAACTGGAAGCTGTTGAAGGAAAATTACATGTTACTAATTAATTATTAATAAGAAATATTAAATATGTGATTGTCGTATTCCTCAGGTGTCAAACGAGGATTTACCAATATTTTGTTGTTACTCTGTTAGTAGATCTGATATTGGTTTATTGTTCATGTAGACCCGTTTCTCTCTGAACTTAAATTATTTCATGATAACACGTTAAAATGATTAATAATCAGCAATAAACAGACAGAACAACATCAGAGCAAATCCAACCTGTTTGACTTTAAAGCATAAACTATTCATTAAAGACAAAAAATGTTTTAATCAGCTTCAGTGTAAAACATTTTAACATGAAGAGAAGTTTCATCTACAGACTGTTTCTACCAGATTCAGTGAATCTATACGTAGAGTTTCAGTTGAACTGAATTAAAAGAATAACTTATTCTCATCTATAACCCCCTGTGACTGACTCTGCACTCTGATTCCTCTCTTTACAGCAGGTTGTTGACTACAGCAATAAAAGAACACATATAGACCTTTTTCCTTGCTAAGGATTGTCCTACAGCGCCACCCGGAGGGGAACTGGTCACACGCCTCATACAGTGTGTGTGTCATCTTTAATTATTGCTTCCTAAACTGTAGAGTTCATCAATAGCCAGTTATTTTTACAGCTGTTTTCATAACTCAGTTTATTTCTGTTAGTGTTTAGTGACCAAACCAGACAGTAATATTAAAAATAAATCCGTTTTTTTTCTTGTACTTCTGCACAAACCTTAAACTCCTTCAGCTTCCTCATTAAAAACAGCCTCTGACGGGTTTTCTTACATATTTCATGTGGCTGAAGCTCAGCTTATCATCTATGAATGCCCAGATATTTAAAACTATTTTCTGTTTCTACAGTCTGGTCACACAAACCAATGAGGAGAAAGGATTGGTCTGATTTCAAATCAGCTTATAGTTTTCCCAACATTAATTAACAGAATTATCTGTTAAAGTTTTGGGATAAAATATGATGTTATAATGTGTACACTGTTCTCAGCAGCATCATCCCAAAACTCTGTACATTTTTTATCGTGTTTTATTTGCATATCTGCAGAGAGATATTCAGTGTTGTTGTTGTGGCGCCATCCCATAATTTCTCCATGTTCAGTTGGAGCAGTTAGTGTAAAAATCACAAAAATATTTTTATTTTAGGTTTTTCAAAGGCAGAAAGCATATTTCCCTGTTTTCTGTACCTTATCATTGGTGAGAACGCTTTGACTAAAACAGGATTTTATTAGAGTTCTTTCTGCTGAGCTGTTTGTGTTTTATGCTTATGTCATGTTTATGATTAACCTGTTATTGGTTTCAACAGGTTCCTGCATGGCTGAAGGAGAAAATGTCCCTCAGAGTAAATTATGCAAATAAACTTCAATATCTCTGTAAAATGATCTGAACCAGCAGCTGTTCCATCACCACCTCCTGGTTTATGTTTGTTCATCTGTGTGATTACATAGATTATTAACAGAAAAATAAAGCACTGAGCAGAAAATGACATTTAATCATTTATTCTACTGCAATGTCCAGCAAAGCAACAATAAACATGTTTTCACTGTAAAACATTTAGAACTTAATTGTTCATAAAAACCAAGTTGAGAATAAAGTCATCTGTCACTGATTGGAAAAATATTAGTTCAGATATGTTTCTACAAGAGCCATAAACTCATAAGACGTCTTATAGATCTCATTCTATCAACATTTATAACGTTCAGAAATATTTATTTCAATCATGTTTATTAAGTTAAAACTGTATAAAAACACATGGATATCTATATATTTTACAGCAGCATAAAGATTAAGAGAAAAACCAAGTTTCCTGTTCTGGATCGTTTCCTTCTTCCTAGATGATAAAAAGCCAAGTTAAGAACAAAGTGAGTCTTTAAAGCTCAGTAGTGTTGATGATGCAGAGAGAAACTAGACTCTCCATCTAACATAGAAACAAGCAGCTGTTCAGTCTAAAGGAGTCGCAGCTCCAAACACTTCTGATCCAGGAGCCCAGAGCGGTGCACCTGAAGGAGCCCTTTAGTCCACCTCCTCAATAGTGGGCCCCTGGCTGTGGGCTCCTGCCTGCTGTCTACAAGTACCAGTGGGCATCCCTCCCTGATACAACTTGCTGATGATGGGGTTGCACACCTTCTCCAGCTCTTTCTGCTGCTGCTGGTACTCGTCTTTCTCAGCCAGCTGGTTGTTCTCCAGCCAGCTGATGGTCTCCTTACACTTGTCAATCACCTTCTGCTTGTCCTCCTGGCTCATCTTGCCCTTCAAGCTCTCGTCCTCCACGCTGCTCTTCATGTTGAAAGCGTAGGACTCCAGGGAGTTCTTGGCACCTATTTTGTCCCTCTGCAGCTCGTCCTCAGCTTTGTACTTCTCAGCGTCCTGCACCATCCTCTCCATCTCCTCTTTGCTCAGTCGGCCCTTATTGTTGGTGATGGTGATCTTGTTCTCTTTGCCGGTGCTTTTGTCCACCGCAGACACGTTCAGAATGCCGTTGGCGTCCACGTCGAAGGTGACCTCGATCTGCGGGACCCCTCGTGGAGCAGGTGGGATTCCCGTCAGCTCGAACCTTCCCAGCAGGTTGTTGTCCTTGGTCATGGCTCTCTCCCCTTCGTAGACCTGGATCAGGACCCCGGGCTGGTTGTCGGAGTAGGTGCTGAACACCTGGGTCTGTTTGGTGGGGACGGTGGTGTTGCGTTTGATCAGGGCCGTCATCACTCCTCCGGCCGTCTCGATGCCCAGGGACAGAGGAGCCACGTCCAGCAGCAGCAGGTCCTGGACGTTCCCCGAGGTGTCTCCCGTCAGGATGGCGGCCTGGACGGCGGCGCCGTAGGCCACCGCCTCGTCCGGGTTGATGCTCTTGTTCAGCTCCCGGCCGTTGAAGAAGTCCTGCAGCAGCTTCTGGATCTTGGGGATTCGGGTGGAGCCTCCCACCAGGACCACGTCGTGGATCTGGCCCTTGTCCATTTTGGCGTCCCTCAGAGCTTTCTCCACGGGCTCCAAGGTTCCCCTGAACAGGTCGGAGCACAGCTCCTCAAAGCGAGCCCTGGTGATGGAGGTGTAGAAGTCCACGCCCTGGAACAGAGAGTCGATCTCCATGCTGGCCTGGGAGCTGGAGGACAGCGTCCTCTTGGCCCTCTCACAAGCTGTGCGCAGCCTCCTCAAGGCTCTCTTGTTCTGGCTGATGTCCTTCTTGTGTTTCCTCTTGAACTCCTCCACAAAGTGGTTGACCATGCGGTTGTCAAAGTCCTCTCCTCCCAGGTGAGTGTCTCCGGCCGTGGCCTTCACCTCAAAGATGCCGTCCTCGATGGTCAGGACGGACACGTCGAAGGTGCCTCCTCCCAGGTCGAAGATCAGGACGTTTCTCTCTCCTGACTTGCCTTTGTCCAGACCGTAGGCGATGGCGGCCGCCGTGGGCTCGTTGATGATCCTCAGGACGTTGAGTCCCGCGATGACGCCTGCGTCTTTAGTGGCCTGTCGCTGGGAGTCGTTGAAGTAGGCGGGGACCGTGACCACGGCGTTGGACACCTTGTGGCCCAGGTAGGCCTCGGCGATCTCCTTCATCTTTACCAGGACCATGGAGGAGATCTCCTCGGGGAAGAAGGCCTTCTTCTCCCCTTTGTACTCCACTTGGATTTTGGGCCTCCCTCCTTCTGAAAGCACCTTGAAGGGCCAGTGCTTCATGTCGGCCTGCACCACCGCCTCGTCAAACTTCCTCCCGATCAGCCTCTTGGCGTCAAACACCGTGTTGCTGGGGTTCAGAACCACCTGGTTCTTGGCCGCGTCCCCGATCAGCCTCTCGGTGTCAGTGAAGGCCACATAGCTGGGGGTGGTCCTGTTGCCCTGGTCGTTGGCGATGATTTCTACTTTTCCGTGCTGGAAAACCCCCACGCAGGAGTAGGTGGTGCCCAGGTCGATGCCGATGGCCACGTTTTTAGCTGCAGACATCTTGGCTGAGTTTGCTTTCAGTCCTAGACAAGCAGAGACACACATGAGGACGAGGACAAGGAGGATTCAGGAGAACAGGAGGGACTGATTCCCTTTAAGAAACGCTTCTTCTTCTACAGGTCAGATTTTTACTGGACTTTACAGCAGTTATTGCTCCAGATCCAACTGGTTCAGTAAAACTGTTTTCAGTAACAGATGTTTAAACATCATCATCTGTTCTTCATCTTTCTATCTCTGACTAAACTCTAGAAAGTCTATTTCTCTGTCAGTTCGTAGTTCAGTTTGTAGTCGCTATGGAAACAAAGAAGCAGAAGATGAAGTGAGAACTTACTTGAGTCCAGAGTCTCCTCTGCAGAGCTCTTTAATGCTTCTTCCTCCTCTGGTGGAGCTCTCCTGATCTTCTCTGAAGGTCCGTTAGTCTCTAACTGCCTCAGCTTCACCATCACCGCTATTTATATCCTCTAACTCAGCCTTCGTCCAATCACAGAGCGCGGGGCGGGGCCCTGCGTCATGACGTCACCCGCTAGAAGTTTCTCCCAGCTTCTGGTCGCTCCGAGAAAATGTCAGAAAGTGACAGAAAACCCAGAAGAATCCAGAATATTTCCAGAAGCGAACAGAGTAGAAATGATGGAGACAATATTAGAGCAGAAATATCATCATTTTGATTTAATAAAGAGAAGAAATATTATTATTTTTATTTAATAAAGAGAAGAAATTTTATTATTATTATTCAATAAAGAGCAGAAATATCATCATTTTTTATTTAATAAAGAGAAGAAATACAATTTTGATTTAATAAAGAGCAGAAATATCATCATTTTGATTTAATAAAGAACAAAAAATACAATTTTGATTTAATAAAGAGCAGAAATATCATCATTTTGATTTAATAAAGAACAAAAAATACAATTTTGATTTAATAAAGAGAAGAAATATTATTATTTTTATTTAATAAAGAGAAGAAATTTTATTATTATTATTCAATAAAGAGCAGAAATATCATCATTTTTTATTTAATAAAGAGAAGAAATACAATTTTGATTTAATAAAGAGCAGAAATAAAATTTTGATTTAATAAAGAGAAGAAATATCATAATTTTTATTTAATAAAGAGAAGAAATAGTATTACTATTATTCAATAAAGAGCAGAAATATCATCATTTTCTTTTAATAAAGAGCAAAAATATCATCATTTTGTTTTAATAAAGAGCATAAATGTCATTTTTATTTAATAAGAGCAGAAATATAATCATTTTCATTTAATAAGAACAGAAATATCATTATTCTTATTTAATAAAGAGCAGAAATAGTGAAGATGAACATAAATGAAGTTGATTTTCTGACATGAAGCTGGAATAATAATAATAATCCCACTGAGATCCAGCAGGTTACATATTAATATTTCTAGGAGTCCCTTCAGCTCATCTCTGTTCTTCTATCTGTTTTCATCTTTCCTGTTTCTCTGTATTAATCTGGTGTTTTTAGAGCTTTAGTCACTTTAGTTCATGTGTTGCTGTAATTCTGAGAGTCCTGCAGCTTGATGGATGATCAGATCCTAGAGCTATGAATACCAGCAGGTTCCCTTATCTGCACCAGTTTATGGGGGAAAACTTTTAGTGCATGTAGATTTATTCATGTTTTCCTGCTTCTAATGAAGACGGAGAAAATATTTCAGCTGCTTATCCAGAACCATTTCTGAGAGAAGAATAGAAAGTTGAAGCAGTAAATGTAGAGAATTAAATGAAGACAACTGGACTTGTTGTTGTCCAGCTGCTTCATTTAACTCTCAGGATGATCATATCCTGGATGACTGACTCTCTACATCAACAGAAACCAGTAAAACCAGTCAGCAACGTTTCTGTTATGCTGCTGCTGGCCACCAGGGGACAGCAAAGACAGGACATTTTAGGTACGCAACTTTCTACGCCAAATAAAACCTGTTGGAAAAACGTGCGTAACTTTGAGCAGACTAATAACATCGCTATTTACGCACTTTTTAGACACAGAGGACGCTGATGGGAGCAGGAGGGATGGCAGAATAAGGACATTTATGGACAGAAGTTTAGTTTATGTATTTTAGTGAGGAGATTGGGCAACCTGGTCAGTTCATCTCACTTTTAAAAGTTTTTACCGAACCTGCGCAAAAGGCAGCAGGTTGGTTCGTGTACTTTTTGGTAATTGAAATTTCGTTTTAGAAACAAATATTTAAAAAGGAAAAAAAAGAGCCTTATTTGGCGTTTAACTTGGGAAAAAAAGGACAGAAAAGGGCAAACTACTGTTTTTTTCCTCTGTAGTCTTTTCCCAAGCATGGAAAGAAAAATGCAAGAAATGAAAACCACAGACTTTTATAAACAGGGTTAACCCTAACCCTTCCAATCGAAATGCAATTTAAATGGACTTTTCCTTATTTACATTGAAAAACAGACGATGCATTTCATTAAATGATTATAACCTCTATAGTTTATTAATAGTTGTTAATGAAAAGTTTTGGAATAAAGTTCTGGAATAGTTTGATCTTAAAGTGTGCTCAATATTAAACAAAATAGTTGTTTATGAAAAGTTTTGGAATTGTTTCATGTTATTGTTAAAATGAACTCATCGTTCTCAGCAGCATTATCCCAAAACTCAGTTTTTAAGTATTTGATTCTTCTTTTTTAAATCGTAATGTTTTTAAAATGTTTGCAGTGTTATTGTGGCGCTATCCCATAATTTCTCCACGTTCAGGAAGAGCAGTCACAAAACTGTTGGTATAGCCTAACTTTAATGTTCTGTTTTTCAAAAACCAAAGCCACATTTTCCCTCTCTGTAACCTTTACCTTTCTGTTGGTTGGAGAGTTTACGACTAAAACAGGATTTTACTAAAGTTTTCTTTTTGCATGCCAAGCTGTCTGTGTGACTCATGTTTATGTTTGGTTCTAACAGGAGATAATGTCCCTCAGAGCAACTGTTGCAAAGAAACGTTTATACATTATTAAATATCTCTTTGACTTGTTTTCATTTCATTATATATTTGAACAGCTGCTGTTCCATCTCTGCTGTTCTCCACCCAGCGGCTGTTCCATCCCCACCACCGCCTCCTGCTATACATGCTTCATCTGGATGTTAATGAATCCTGTTGAACCGGATAAATTAATATCTCCATTACAACATCAATCAAGCATTTATTTAGCCATCTATCTAGTTTTTTGGTTTTGATTATTTCTAAGCTTTCAATTCAATTCAATTCAGTTTATTTATATAGCGCCATTTCACAACAGATGTCATCTCAAGGCACTTTACAAAAAGAGTTATTACAATACAATGTTTAATGTAGAAATTACAGAACCACAGAAGATTGCGTCGTGGAATTCTCAGCAATCCCTCATACTGAGCAAGCATGCAGCGACAGTGGGAAGGAAAAACTCCCTTTTAACAGGAAGAAACCTCCGGCAGAACCAGGCTCAGCACAAGCGGTTATCTGCCGCGACCGTCTGTGGCTTGGAGAATACATAACAGAGACACAGAAAGAGCAATAGAACTGATGCACAAGTTTGTTGCAGGACGTGGAGAATTTTCCGTCACTGCAATGCCATCTTAGTCAGGGTCGTCAAGCAGGGCTAATCCGGAGCACCTACTATAATAGAAAACAGGTTAGTGCTTGAATTGACAGCACATCATGCAGTTGGGGAGAAGTAGGAGAGAAAGTAGGAACAGACCCTAATAATGTCCTCCAACAGCCTAAAGCAGCATAGCTACTAACATTAACCTGTCTGCTAGCTACTAGGAGACCTGGCTACCAACACTCTGTCTGAGTCCTCCTGACCCGTGGACGGTGTAGGGCCGGTAACGGCCCCCGTCATGCCGGGGTCTTCTCGGAGTCGGGTTGTTTGAGAACTGCTTTCCAGAAAAACATTCCCAAATCAAGCAATATTTTTAATACAGAATCAAAAGAAATGCCATAAATAAAAATAAAAAATGTCAAGAAGTAGTGAAAATGCAAAATAATTTGCTGGGGAGGATTTTATTGCTGGTGTGCCAGTTCTGGATGACAGATGGGATTTGGATTTCTTTCCTATTTGTCTGGGTGCACATTTTGTATCTGTTTATGTTCTTTACCCCAAAAGAACCCTGAAACCTCATCATGATACAAATCCTAGTTCACATAACAGGGATATATAAAGGCAAAATCATACACATATTTCACTGTTATCTATACAGTTACAGGCTAAGTTTAAGAAATTACTGTTATGTACAATTAAATGTGTTGTAAATAAACGATAAAATGTCCTGTGTGTGTAGCTATCTGATTAATATTTATGTAAAGACCATGGTTTAAACTGTGCATTGAGTATGCAGGAACATAGAATAAATGTACAAAAATGATCATATTTTTTAGGTCTAAGGGAAACTGACAGAGTGAATGAAGATGGTGGGAAAGTGGAGTGAAACATGGGAGTTTTCCGGCCCTAACAGACATATTTCACAGCCACATCCCTCAAAACTGTTGCTGATTCGGACATCAGGAACATTTTTAGCTAAAAATTACAAACTGACAGCAGCAGCTGTGATGAAACGGATCATGATCCAGATCTGTGAATCTTTTTTTAAAAGTGCTGGCTTGTTAAATGTCAATTAACTGTGAGTTTTGGTAGAGAAACACATGGGAGGAAAATCAAAATACTTATATAATAATCATGAAAAATAAGTGAAGATGTTCTCTGAATTATTAAGTAGGCATATCACATTAAAAAGAGTAAGGTAGTTTTACAGTAAGTGAATAAAACTAGTCAAACATTGAGAATGGGCTATAAAATATAAATATAACATTAGTCTGTTGCACTTTTCATCAGTTTGGCCAACGGGGTCAGAGAATTCACTCATAAAATGTTTTAGTTTTACACTATTAAAGAGTATAGCCTATAGCATC
Organism: Apricaphanius iberus; assembly: GCA_028564705.1. Lineage (NCBI taxonomy): Eukaryota > Metazoa > Chordata > Actinopteri > Cyprinodontiformes > Aphaniidae > Apricaphanius > Apricaphanius iberus. The sequence goes on from JAPXFQ010000937.1 coordinate 278,886, forward strand.
TATTTCATTTTTTATTTATTTCATCTTTTCTTGAGATCACAAATCACGCAGATGAATATGTGTCACGTTTAGTTCCTCCACAATGACAAAAACCACTGATTGTGGCCCTGCGGACAGTGAGATCGCTGCAGAGGTTGGTATAAAAGGTTTGGAACTTTTTCCTGGGGGTTGGGATGATGTTCTGAAGGCTGAATCTGCGCTCTGCTGCCACTGGAGAAAGAGATTAAAGCCACAGTTTTAAGATTCAATGCACTTTTAGCGCCACTTCACAACAAAAGTCATTTCAATAAATGTATCCAAACATTTCAACCATTTAAAAGTTTCTATGCAAGGAATCCCAGCAGATTGGGGAGAGTCAGCGAGTTATGGGAAATTTTTAAAATGAAAGTGATGATAAGTCGTTAAGATTCCCTGAATCTCAAGCTTCAACAGCAGAAAATACTGCAGCATGAGTCGTTTCTGTATCAGTGTTTGGCATCACACCGTGTGTCTGATCATCTCCAACCACAGATGTTCCCCAATATGGGGTTCCAAATGTGCCAAAAATGTTTGTCCATGTTCATAAGCACACTGCACATGTCAAATCAACATGAAAGTTTGCATTTGAGAGCGTCTGTGTATCTAGCAAAGGTACTTCTGCGCTTACAAATGTTCAATTAACTACTATGTAAATACCCCGAGGCCTCAGTAACTCTTTAGGGATACATTTAGTACCTTGTTCAGGTTGGGGATTCTGCTCAGATGCTGTTATGAGGATCTTTTTTATTGGTGTAGTTTCCTGTACTCTGTGTAACGCTGAAAATATCAGTGACTCTGCAACATGCATTGTTTGTAAACCTCTCCCTTATGGATGTGGGCGGCGCTATGGCTCTGCGGCTGCGCAGTGAGCTGTAGCTGGATCTGCGGCTGCGCAGTGCTGTAGCTGCTGAGCTCCAGCAGGAATGACCGGCGGGAAGAACTGCAGCATTAAGCAGCCCAGAACGATGGACGTAGACCTGGATTCCAGTCGGACGGAGAGCGAGCGGGGAGACCTGGACAGCAGTGTCCCCGTGGCGTGTTCGTCCAACAGCAGCGGCGCGGAGGAGGACGAGGCCGAGGGCCTTAGCAGGCCCGGAGAGGCCGGGGCCTCCAGTAATCATCTCACCCCGGATGAAGGGAGCGAGATCGGGACAGGAAGGGAGCAAGAAGTGTCGGTGGAAATCGGAGAGACGTATTTGTGTCAAAGAACCGATAAAACATGGCGTGAGTAAAAACACGGTTCGGGCTTATTTAGCGGGGAATCTTTCCATTTGGTTTTAGACAGAAATGCGTCAAACCACATTAAATCGTCTGTATATTTATTAGAGCCCAGATGAATTTCAGCTGTTACAGAATTGCCTCTATAAATAAAACACCAATAATTATTACAAACTTAATAAGACCGATGGTTATGGAGGGTTACGGATCGGATCTGTATATTCTTATTTTTCTTTCTCTGTTCCAGAAATAAACGGATCTATTATAGATCTATAACAAAGTGAGTGAACCAATTCTGCCTTTATTCTCCGTTATGCTGATGATTCCTGCTCACTGAGAATGAAAATTAGTCTCAGAATATCACCTCAGATCCATAAAATACAGAACATCCGGAAAGAATTCACAGCGCGTTTTTTTAACGTTACAGCCGTAAACCAACATGGATTAAATTAATCTTTGTCATTAAAATTCAACACCCCATAACCACAACGTAAAAACAAATGTTTAGATTGTTGCTGAGAAATCACATGTAGATAAATATTCACAGCCTTTGCTCAGTACTTTGTTGATGCACCTTTGGCAGCAATTACAGCCTAAAGTAATTTTGAATATGATGCCATAAGCTCGGTACGCCTATCTTTGGGCAGTTTTGCCCGTTCCTCTTTGCAGTTCCTCTCCAGCTCCATCAGGTTGGATGGAAAGCGTCGGTGCACAGACATGTTCAGATCTAACCAGAGATGTTCTATTGGGTTTAGGTCTGGGCTTTGGCTGGGCCACTAAAGAACATTCATTCCTTGGATATTCTGGCTGTTTGCTCATAGGGTCATTGTCCTGCTGGAAGATGAACCGTCGCCCCAAGGAGCAGCTTTTCATCCACGACGTCTCTGTACATTGCTGCATTCATCTTTCCCTCCATCCTGACTAGCTTTCCAGTTCCTGCAGCCGATAAACATCCCCACAGCATGATGCTGCCACCACCATGCTTCACTGTAGGGATGGTATTGGCCTGGTGATGAGCGGTGCCTGATTTTCTCCAAACGTAACGCCTGGAATTCACTCCAAAGAGTTCGATTTGTGTCTCATCAGACTAGAGTTTGTTTCTCATGGTCTGAGAGTCCCTAAGTGCCTTTTAGCAAACTCCAGGCGGGCTGCCATGTGCCTTTTAGCAAGGAGTGGCTTCCGTCTGGCCACTCTACCATACAGGCCTGATTGGTGGATTGCTGCAGAGATGGTTGTCCTTCTGGAAGGTTCTCCTCTCTCCACAGAGGAATGCTGGAGCTCTGACAAAGTGACCATCAGGTTATAGGTTACCTCCCTGACCAAGGCCTTTCTCCTCCGTTCACTCAGCTCTAGGAAGAGTTGGTGGTTCAAACTTCTTCCACTTACGGATGATGGAGGCCACTTTGCTCATTGGAACCTTTAAAGCGGCAGAAATGTTTCTGTAACCTTCCCCATCCTTGTGCCTGAAGACAATCCTGTCTCTGAGGTCTAAACTCTGTTCCTTTGTCTTCATGCTTGGTTTGTGCTTTGACATGCACTGTTAACCCAGAGGCCTTATATAGACAGGTGTGTTTCTTTCATCATCATGGCCTATCGACTTAATTTACCACAGGTGGACTCCAGTTAATCTGCTGAAACACCTCAAGGAGGATGAGTGGAAACAGAACGCACCTCAGCTCAAAGGCTGTGAATACTTATGTACACGTGATTTATCACGTTTTTATTTTGTAATAAATTTGCAACAATTTCAAAGACACTTTTTTCACGTTATCATTATGGGATGTTGTGTTTAGAATTTAATGGGGAAAATGAATTTAATCCGTTTTGAAATGAGGCTCTAACAAGTGAAGCGCTGTGAATAGTTTGTGGATGAACTGTATATGTGTTAAACAGAATAATCAGGATTGTGTCTGTTCCCGTCTGGGCTCCTTTTACCTGATTTACTGCATCAGTGCAGCGTAGCATGGAGCAGAACCGACTCTGGTTCTGCTCTGGTAGAACCTTAAAGTGATCTCCATCGCTGAAAACCTGATCTGATTCATTTTATCCTGACTTTGGCTGAAGAGCAGCAGAACAAGCAGAGTTCCCGGCTCTGTTTCTAGGGAGGAGGATGATTTGATCTTCCTGCATGTTAACAGGTTGCTTTGTTCCTGTGAAGCTGACTGATGCGTTGGTGTTGCAGACATGGCCGAGGTGATCCAGTCTCGCCTCAACGAGCAGGAGGCCCGGGAGGAGTTCTACGTCCACTACGTGGGATGTGAGTATCTCTGAGGAGGAGCAGCGTCCGTCTGTCCCCCAGCAGGACTCAGTGTTTGTGGTGTTTGGCTCCCAGTTAACCGGCGCCTGGACGAATGGGTGGGGAAGTCCCGGCTGGCGCTCACCAAGACGGTGAAGGACGCGGTGAGGAAGAGCTCGGAGATGGGGGGGGTCGGAGACCTGGGCGACCAGCCAGAGAGGAAGATCACGCGCAACCAGAAGAGGAAGCATGATGAGATCAACCACGTCCAGAAGGTGGGACTGTTGGTCTCAGAGATGTTTCTGTGCTGACTGTATCTAACGGGACGTTTATCTTCTCCACCCAGACGTACGCAGAGATGGACCCAACGACCGCGGCGCTGGAGAAGGAGCACGAAGCGGTGGGTAGTCGTCGCTGCTGCCCTGTGTGCTTCAGTGAGCTGCTGGTGTGGACGCCTGCTGCTCACAATCCCTCCTTCATCTCCTCAGATCACCAAAGTCAAATACGTGGATAAAATCCAGATCGGGAACTTTGAGATCGACGCCTGGTACTTCTCCCCGTTCCCCGAGGACTACGGCAAGCAGCCCAAGCTCTGGATCTGCGAGTACTGCCTGAAGTACATGAAGTACGAGAAGACGTTCAGGTATCACCTGGTGAGTCCAGCGGTCACATGACTGGTGTGGTTAGTGGGCAGCAGCTGGTGGGGGCGGAGCTTCAGGTGAGAGGTTCTGGTCGGGACAATCATTCACACCACCAGAAACCAGTTAGACTGGGCGCTTACTGCTGATGGGAGACTGGAACATAGGGCGTATCGATAAAAAAAAGTCATATTGATTGATATCAATAATTATCAATAAATATCACATCATGTAAAAAATATATTTTAAGTGCCTCCCCACACTTCTTTTTATCATAAATAAGTTTGTAAGACACTGAAACACCAGGAGAAGAACCGAGGGGACATTTTAAAAGCCACAGATGTTAGCAACGCAACACCATCTGGGTACGTTTCCTGTGTAGCGAGCTGGGAGAGAGAAGTCCTGCTTAAAACAGCTGATCATAGTTTTATATTTCGTTAATTATCGCTACGTTTAGTGTTTTTAGTGCGTGGAGGATCGGTTCATAACGGGACGTAACCTTTACCTGAGCCTCTAAAACATTTATCCAGAACAACGTCCTCTGCTGCTGCCTTGTTGTGACGTCTGAACGCGGTGAAGTTACGGTGATGGTTCGCTTAGGGACTATTAAAAAATTCTGTTTCAGCTCAAATCATTTCTTCCTTTTTGTGGTTTGAAAGCAGAGATGGTGGCTAACAGAGCTGCATGGGTCGTTGTTAATGATTCGTTTGGAGTAATGATTGTATTAAGCTGCCTGATAATAAAAAAATGAGGGGAAACTTTTTTCTATCAAACTTTTTTATCGACCCCGGTTTTTTCTATCGCACCACACGTCTATCGGTCGATATTTATTGCTATCGAATTATCGTCCAGCCCTAGTGGAACATGATAAATACATCTGCATACAGCTTCCTGGACTAAAAGAACAAAAAATGAAATTCTACTTTATTCTAGTTCTGGTACACTGGTCGATGTAGAAGCAGGAGGTTCCCCCATCATACACCTAAAACCTGAGACTAATCTTATTTAAACAGATACCAGACTAGTTAGAAATGGGACGACTGCGTTAACCATAGAATCAGATGTGTCAGTTTATAACAAGCAAACCATAATTACACACAGAAATAATCACTTTAGATCATCTAGATGTGGAGAGATTAGGGGTGTAATAATTCTCCAAATCCACATTTTATTCTCTTTCTCTTACAGCACAGAACCCTGTGCCACTTTTAGACTAGTCTACGATCATAGATTTTATTCATTAAATTATGTACAGTAAATCTTATTTCAAAACGCATATAAGTGATGCATTTTCCATTATTCTTGTGTAAAGTATCATATTAGGCATTAATGGTCAAACTGAAAAAAATAATTTACAATATTTTTGTATTTACAATAACTTGTTAGACTTATAAGTGTAAAAATCTTGCTTAAATAAATAACATAAATTATTAGTAACAGAGGGTGGCTGCCATCTAGTGACTATTTTAAGTTACTGCAGCGCAACAACTCTGAGCTCCGGTTGGCTCAGAGAAACCAGCTAACGTGGAGCTAACAGCGATTCTCTGGTTTACAACAAGAATGTCAACTTAACTCACGGGAAACTCAACATTTCCTCTATGGTGATTTTAGAGTAGAAGGAGCGGCTTTAGCTTCTTTTTTCGTCATTCCTAGTTATGGTTTAACTGTAGCTTAGCTAATAGCTACTAGCTAGCGTCAGCTAAAATGCTCCGTAGATGTGTGTTCTTTTCATGAGGATGTTGTTATTGTGTTATTGTGTTGTTGTGAGTTGTAGGAGAACTGGTGAGAGTTACTTGTTAGGGAAAATGCGATGTGTGGTTTTGTGTGTTTAGGAAATCTGAGTAAATAGACGGTTTCACGCTAACTGTTTCTACAGTATGTAAACATAGGAGGAGGCGATTGCATCTTTTAGATTTATGAGGTTGTTACGTAATTTTGATTGATTTCATAAAAAAAAAACGAGGGATTGTGACTCCGCTCATAAAGATCATTGTGTACTGATTATAAGTTAAACACAATCTATTCTAAAGCATCAGCTGGATGTTTGGTTTGTACTTAAAGGGGAAGTTTTGTTTGTTTTTTCAAACCGGACCTTATTTTTAGCAAATATGTGGTTATTAGGCAAGTTTTTATTAGTTCTGTTCCAACGGTATGGATATAAACTTCTCCTGAAGGACTCAAAGTGGCTCCTAACATGTCTGGGTGAGTAAATGAACTTGCTAAATACAAGGTCCATAAATAAATAAAATGGTTCCTGCTGTGACTCCTCACTGCTGCCTCCTTCTCTATCTTTGTAAGGCAGAATCACAAAGTCCCCCATAATATCCCAGCTTTCCATAATCACTAATTCACAATAATTTGATGCATTGACTATGTTCACATAACAACAAATGCTCTTCATCTCAGTTAGATACATTAATGTCAAACAAAATAGTACAAGGATTTTAATATTCGTATCATGTCTAGTTTCTTGTGTCTATGCAGTGGATCATATTCTATGACGAGTAATGGCCTTAGTTAGGAGAGACCTGGATTGGTTGTACTGTTGTTTAGTACGGCCACACTAGAGGGCGCTGTGGTTTGCAGTGGATATCGAACAATCTGCTCTTTAATCTGCTCGTTTTGCACTATTCATCTTTGGATTTGAACACACGAGATGAGGATACATTTAGTATTTTTTGGGTTTAGAGTTTACCGAATGTTAATTTTCGTTATGAATATCTCAGACAACTTCCTGAACGTTTAATGTGGAGAAGTGTTTCAGTTGGGACCGATTTCACTGCTACACACTCTTCACCTCAGTGTGACAAATAGTAGAGCTGCTAGCAGGAGCTACCAGAGCGAAGCACAATGCTGAGGAAGTAATCCAAAAAAGAGGAATCACGTCTGTAGTTTAGAATTTTATTGGCTTTAAAAGGTCCGACAAGAACCAAACAGCATTTCTTTTACCAGCGCTACTGCGAGTAACCACTAGGGGGGAGTGTTGAGTGCCAGGTTACAGTAATTGTTTCCATGCTGGAGTTATTTTTGTATTAAAAGCTTGTTTTTAAAGCTAATAACGTACAAAAATGATTTAATCAAACAGTCCAAGATGGAAGCTTTGATATGAGCTAACATTCAGCTAGCTAAAGCCCTGTGTTAGCTCGTTAGCTCAGTTTGAGATCCTCATATTGCTGAGAGATGAAATCAGGCTCCATAAATCAGACCGTCCCTCTGAGACGTCGCTTAGGGTCAAAGGTTGTTTCAGCATCACAGCTGCTGTGGTTTGGGGGACGTTCTTCTTAGATTATCATCCCGTCGGATCAGATGAAGATGTTTTCACCGCAGATACTTAATTTGCTTCAAACCCTGAAAGTCTAGAGCGATTTAAAAGATGATGTATCAGGTTTGATTCTGTAGTGAAATCCAGATTTTATCGTGACAAATCAACACAAAGTGGAGCATGTTTATGTAGTATTACGTTATTCGCAACATTTATTACATTTCGTTAATACTAAGTCAGTAATGTAATAACCAACCAATGCTGTAATAATTAATTACAATATTGGCAAAAAGGTGATTCCGTAATTGGTTCGCAGGTTTTATGACATTATTGCCAAGCTATTACGTTATTGGCTTTATTACATTTAAAACGGACACATTTGTTACATTATTTACTGTTATTAAATTATTGGCCATAATTACTAAAGTGTAAGTTTAAAAAACGTGAAATCTTAGTAAAACTACCGTTTTTGAATAGAAGGAGACGAAATGAAAAAGCTCAACGGCTGGTTCTGGTTTTTCCTGCTCGTAAATAAACTGATAATTTATTTTATTAGCGTTGGAGGTTCTACATGTAAGGTGGGTTTTAGATGCGTTCTTACTAACGTGCGTATCGTAAAATAGAAATTTTTCCAACACAGCTGCTGATGATGATGTGAGGAGCGGCCATATTGAAAGTCAAAGACCGATTGGGAATCTGACTTCAGAGGGCGCTCCAGTCGATTTTTCCCACTCAGGAGTCGGAATTTCGGGGTTCCAAGTACAAATTGAACGCACCATAAGCTCCGCCCACATTTTCTTGATATCAGCTTCCTGCTTCTTCTTCCTGAGGCTCCAACAACACGGCTAACCAGGAGTTTGACCCTTTTTCTCCTCAGTCCCACTGTCAGTGGAGGCAGCCGCCAGGGAAGGAGATCTACAGGAGGAGCAACATCTCCGTCTACGAGGTGGACGGCCGGGATCACAAGGTGAGCACACCTGGACAGGTGAGTGCAGCGTGAAGCGTGAGGTAGGAGGATTAACTGGACTCTGCTTACAGATCTACTGTCAGAACCTGTGTCTACTAGCCAAGCTGTTCCTGGACCATAAGACACTTTATTTTGACGTGGAACCCTTCATCTTCTACATCCTCACTGAGGTCAACAAGCAGGGTGCGCACATCGTCGGATACTTCTCCAAGGTTAGCCCCTCACATTCTGGTAACGGGCATCGGGCCGACACCGTTCTAATGTACCGCAGCGGTTAGAGTTGAGCAATACCACGAACCGTTGCTTAAAAGGAGGAAACGCTCTAATCTGTTGGTAGAAAAATGCTATCTTCCACTTGAAAATGTCTTTTTTATCTAATTTACAATTATTTTGTAACAAGCAAAGAAGAAAATAAAACCTGTCTTCTAATTCATTGCATTTGTTTGTGTGGTAGAAGTATCAGTGTTGGTATCAGTAAGTCCTCATCTAAGCATAAAATCATCCCTACGCTCCAACATTTGGCTCTAACTGTAGTAATGGATGTCCTGCGAAAATACAGTGTGAATGCTGTAAGATGACTTAATTTGCAGAAAATAGGCAAGGCAGTTTTATTTGTACAGCACAATTTCAGCACAAGGCAATCCAAGGTGATTTACATGATTATAGAAATGTGAAAATTAAAAACATAGAATCAATAAAAGGCTAAATCGAACATTTATAAAAACAAACAATAGCATTAGATTAAAAACAATAATTTAGGATAAAAACTAGAGGTGTGAGGAAAAATCGATTCACGTCTGAATCTCGATTCCTATTTAACAAGATTCAGAATCGATCCGAAATGTTCGAGAATCGATTCTCAAAAAATATGTTTTCTGAATCTTTTTACATTTTCACTTCGCGTAGTTTTTGTCATGCAACGGCCAGGTCTGATGCGTCGTTGGCTAGCTGCTAGCGCTAGCTGTTAGCGCTAGCTAGCTGTAGCCGCTAGGTTAAAGCTTCATCATTAAAGACGAAAGAGAAATCTAATAATGACACCCTTGGCTAAAGTGTTATTTTATAAATCTGCAAGTATATAAGAGCGATCTTTCTTTATAAGCTACACATAAACCTCCAGCAGCGCTGCACACCTGTGGCGCTTTTTAAAGGAAGTCCGAAATATATGCTGAGTTCAATAACGTTAGGACTTTTAAAATGTCTAACAAAAACAATGAAAATAATAACATAAGCCATAAATTTCTGTTTAATGATGGTTGATAAGCAACATTTGGTGCATAATAAATATTTTCAATGTATTTTCTACTACGTACCAAAGAACAAACAAAATACATATTTTTTTTTTTTTTCTTCTTAAAATATGTCAGCATTTTTTTTCAAGACTATAAATTATGTTTAAAAGGTCTTGGATGTCCAGTTGTAATTTAATGTCTTGTTACTTTTGAACCAGTTCCCTTCTCTCAACATAGATTGTAAAATCCATTTTGTGTTGCTGCCCTGTTACATTCATGGATCACTTCATCTCAGACACTTGGCAGATCAAGTTTTATGTATTACAAACACAAATGAGGAATGAAAGAGTATTAAGAAAAAAAATGGATTTGAATCGAGAACCGCTTCTGAATCGAATCGTCACCCCAAGAATCGGAATCGAATTGAATCGTGTGATGTTGAAAGATTCCCATCCGTAATAAAAACATTCAATAATAGGATCAGTTACTCATAAGCGAGTCTAAATAGGTACGTTTTAATTTTAGATTTAAAAGAGTTCAGTGTCTCTGCAGCCTTGCAGTCATCAGGAAGTTTGTTCCAGATATGAGGAGCATAGAAACTAAAAGCTGCTTCTCCATGTTTGGTTCTGGTTCTGGAGACGATCAGTAAATTAGAGCTGGAGGATCTGATTGGTCTGGATGGTTTGTACCATGATAGCAGATCTCTAATGTACTCTGATGCTAAACCATTCAATGATTTATAAACTAGTAGGAGTATTTAGAAGTTTATTCTCTGAGCTACAGGGAGCCAGAGGAAGGACTTTAGAACTGGGGTGATGGGTTCTACTTTCTTGGTTCTAGTGAGAACACGAGCAGCAGCGTTCTGGATCAGCTGCAGCTGTCTGATTGACTCTTTAGGTAGACCTGTGAGGATACTGTTACAGTAATCATAAACGCATGGATGAGTTTTTCTAGGTCTCCTTGTGTCATCAGTCCTTTAATCCTAGAAATGTTCCTCAGCTGATATGATGGTGAATTCAGCAAAGTTCAGAAAGTTTTGTTGTGATGAATCAACCAACCAGAAGCCTCAGATCAGCTTTGGTTCTGGTTCTGGTGTAAATGACGAACTGAGTAAATGCAGAGAATATCTGGACTTGTTTTTGGTGTTTTTGCAGGAAAAAGAGTCTCCAGATGGGAACAACGTGGCGTGTATTCTAACGCTGCCGCCGTACCAACGCAGAGGCTACGGGAAGTTTCTCATTGCTTTCAGTGAGTAACAGAGAAGAAGGGGTCAGAGGTGGAGAAGGTGGAGACTTCTGTTGGATGTTCATCTCTGGAACTAAATCATGTCAGATTGATGATTATGAATATGTGAACGGATGCAGCTGTTGCTCCACTCTGAGGAAATAAATGTGTTTCTGTTTGACTGCAGTATTAATGTTGATCATGGAGTGCTTAGTGTCGTCCATCATCTAACTCTGTGGATCTGATGAGCTTGTGGCAGTCTGAACATGTAGAGCAGAGGAACCAGAACAACTCCGTTCACATTTATGGTACCGGTTCTGTTTGGTTCTGCAGGTTATGAGCTGTCCAAGCTGGAGAACACGGTCGGTTCTCCGGAGAAGCCTCTGTCGGACCTAGGGAAGCTGAGCTACCGGAGCTACTGGTCCTGGGTGCTGCTGGAGATCCTGAGGGACTTCAGAGGGACCCTGTCCATCAAAGACCTCAGGTTGGTTCCCACATCCTCCTTCAGGTCATTAGAAGGTAGGACAGGTGTGACGTTACACCTGGAGACGAGTAGGCGTGTCCAACCTGCAGCCAGGAGGGGCTGAATGTGGTTCATATGGACTCTTGTGTGTGTGCACCCTGGGAACAGAAGGGAAGCGCTCCCCCAGTCGACCACGATAAGGACCAGAAGTCATTAGTGCTTTAATCCTCTTCTTTAACTTCTGGCAACATTAAAACGTCCGGTTGTTGCGTGTTTGGATACCAGAATCGCCTCTCTTCAAGCAGTAGACTGAAAAAGTTCAGAATGCTGAAAGGAGAACATCCAATAAAAAAAAAAAACAAAACCCAGAGGCGTCTGTGGCTGGAAGCTACAAATAGTTGATAAAAAACTGGACGGAAAATAGGATCTGAAATGCTTGTGTTTGTAGCGTCCATTTTATATCAGGGAAGGTGTTCATGTACTGGGGTTCCTGCTTTATAGTTATTGTATCCAAAGTAATCTGCATTAACTGGTTTGTTTTTAGGCAGTGTCTGTTATTCATTATTAGGGATGGGTTCTAACCAGGTTGTAGTTCTGCTTTAAACCTGATCAGTGTTTCAGCAGCTCTGCAGTCATCAGGAAGTTTGTTCCAGATTTATGGAGCATAGAAACTAAAAGCTGCTTCTCCATGTTTGGTTCTGGTTCTGATCAGTAAACTAGAGATGGAGGATCTGATTGGTCTGGATGGTTTGTACCATGATAGCAGATCTCTAATGTACTCTGGTGCTAAACCGTTCAGTGATTTATAAACTAGTAGGAGTATTTAGAAGTTTATTCTCTGAGCTACAGGGAGCCAGAGGAAGGACTTTAGAACTGGGCTGATGGGTTCTACTTTCCTGGTTCTAGTGAGAACACGAGCAGCAGCGTTCTGGATCAGCTGCAGCTGTCTGATTGACTCTTTAGGTAGACCTGTGTAGATACTGTTACAGTAATCATAAATGCATGGATGAGTTTTTCTAGGTCTCCTTGTGTCATCAGTCCTTTAATCCTAGAAATGTTCCTCAGCTGATAGAAAGCTGACCTTGTTATTATCTTTATGTGACCCTGGAGGTTCTGGTCTGAGTCCATTATTACACACAGAGTTCTGGCCTGGTTGATAGTTTCTAGTTGGACCAACTGAAGCTGTGTGCTGATTCTGGATCGTTCCTCTTTAGGTCCATAAATAATTACTGCAGTTTGTTTCTGTTCAGATGGAGAAAGTTATGGGACATCCAGATATGAATTATTTATTGTATTTATTTAGTGTCTGGGTGGAATCAGAGTCACCTGGTGACATTATAATGTACAGCTGAGTATCGTCTGCATAGGTTAAATGTTGGAGTTGATATGACAGGAAGTGGGCATCTGCTCTCCAACCAGCGCTGCAATGTGTAGGAATTTTATATGGAATTGGTTGTAGAGAAGTCAGATTCCCATTCGAATTATCTGGGTAGCTTAGCCGAGTTTCTAAACTCCAGTTCAAGCCGAACTAATGGTACGTCCAGACCAAACGCGATAGGAGCGACTAGAGCTTCAGGTTTACATATAAAATCAATGAAGGAGCGCGATGAAGCACGACTTGGGGTCCCCACGACACTTCAGAAGCAGATTTGCGTCCCGAAAAAGCTTTTCTGCCTGATTTGCGCGAACAATTCGCGCTACAGATGCGATGGAAAATTTGTGCTGCATTTTATGTGGTGAATTTTGTGCATTTGCGCTCATGGCATCTATCAGTCGAGTTGGAAAAATCTGAACTCCAGCGTCAAATCGCGCCGCGACAACCAATCAGGGGACAGAGTTTCAGTGATTCTGTGACTGTCATGGAGTCACAGCCTCAGCAGGACGTGGAGGAAATACTGATAAACATCGTGGCTAATCACCCCGAGCTACATGACACAAGCAGTTTGCTATACAGAGACAGAAAAAAAAAATAAACTATTTAGACAGGAATGCTCTGAAGAGGTTTGTGGGTGGCTCTTAAAAGAGCCGTTGTTGCTGTAAAAGCACCTCTCTGCCTAGAAGTGAGCCTTAAAACATTCTCCTCTCCTGGTTTCCTGGTAGCAGATCCCGCACCACGTCCCACGCTGCTCAAATATTATAAACTTTTACGAACCGCAGACAGATGGACAGCTGCTCAGAAATGTAGTTGGTGTGTCGGCAGGTGAAGTTTGGACCTTCACGGCACAAACTGGGCGAGCAGGTCACGTTCTCCAGGCGGCGAGGAGCCGGTGTTTATGAGAGGCTCGCTGGTGTTTATGGATCCCTCCGCCGTAGCTAGACTGTATCTGTAGCTCACCAAACCCCCATTGCAGCAGTCCCAGCTCTACCGGAGGCCAGAACACGTAATCCACTCTGTCCTCCGTCAGATCGGAGACAATAATCCATAATCTACCGGCTGATGCACTGTAGCCCCAGCTCTGCTGAAGGCCAGGTCACGCGTGAAAACGCCATATTTTAAGGCACAAAAGGTTTCCTTTGTACACGATTCAAGGTGCGAATGTTCACGCAAACAGCTAGCTTATCGCGTTCTGTGTGTGTGTGCACCTTAAAGTGTATAATTGCATTTTAAAAGTCTGGTTTCAGTCGGAGTAACGGAACAATGCGACTTTCTACTGCTGCATGTAAACACACTGACTGAGTCCATCCGGTCAGATCAGAACCAAGCGACCCGGTTGTTGGGTCTAGAGGTGATCTGACCAGAAGCGATGCTCCTGTTTTCCAGCCAGATGACCAGCATCACACAGAGTGACATCATCAGCACGCTGCAGTCGCTCAACATGGTGAAATACTGGAAAGGTCAACACGTCATCTGCGTCACGCCCAAACTGGTGGAGGAACACCTGAAGAGCGCCCAGTACAAGAAGCCACCAATCACAGGTGAGTTCTGGCTGCTCAGATGGGCAGGAAGACACATGAGCCTTTCACAATAAGAGCATCTTAGCGTCTCCTTTTAACCCTGATGGAGACAGGATGTTCAGGTAGAAACGTGGTGGACTGGTGCTGTCTGTCCATCATCATCCAGCAGAGAAATGTCTCCTCATGTCCTCCTCTGTCTCCCGTCCACAGTGGACACCATCTGTCTGAAATGGGCGCCTCCCAAGAACAAACAGGCCAAGCTGTCGAAGAAGTGAGAAGGAGCGCCCCCTACCTGTCTCCACCATCACCTGTAAATAGCTGTTAGTGACACCCGTTCTTATTTTCTTACAATAAACGTGTACAGATAAAACGTCTCTGCTTCCTTCAAAGCTTTTTATTTATTTCATGATGTTTGGATATTTAGCAGAATATTATAAAATCAAACACTGTTGGGTTGATACATTAACAATCATTATTGCCAACAGCCATAAAAACGGTATAAATCTGCTCAGGTGCTCTTTAGCCATGAAGTGGAGGGACTGAGGTGGAGTTAACGGCTCATTTACCGACTGCACACCAGAACCAAACCGCTTTCTGACCCCAACTTGGACTTCATCTGTCTACCTGAGACGTGGCTAACAGCGGCTTCTCCTCAGGCTGCCTTCCAGGCTGTAGCTTATTTAGAAGGGACATGTCTACTGGGAACGGTCCTGGACTAAAGAGCATTTACAGTTACAGTTACATGTGCAAGATAAATTAGGTGTAAAGGTTCAATGTATTACTTTAACCATAAATATGGTACCATTTTACTTAACCCTCTGCAGATGCTACGTTTTATACTTCATTTAAGCAGATTTCAAAAGAATCAAATATTGTTTGTAAAGATGTATTCTGGGATTTTAATGTAAACTGGATAGGTATAAACAGTAGGACAAGGTTAAAGGAATTTATCATTTTAAAGGGCTAATAAAAGGACCAACAAGGATAACCAGAACGATTAAAAGGCCAATTGACCTGTTCTTTTAATTTGATCACAGGAACTTCACATCATAATTTAGTTCTTATAGTTTAGAGATTAAACAAAAGTAGATTTACACTTAGAAAAAATAAGAAAGAGGCCTTTTTATAAAAAAGAAAACAAAGATTTAGCACATTTTCACCAGGAGAAGGTAGACTGGGATTTTCTGAACTCTAATGATGAAATAGGCTCATTTTGTTGGAGCTTTTTCGATCTAATCAATAATGTGAAGGTGAATTAATTAAAAAGTGTGTTTCATTGATAGAATCCACATTTTTCTATGATTTTCAGTTCTCTTACTACTCCCACTGCTGGGTGACTGTCTGCAGAGCCAACACACTAATGTTGTAGGATTGCTAACTGTCCCGTACCTCGGCCATAACTCCCTCATCATCATCCAGCCTGGATGAAGACTCATAGGATTCTGTTATAACATATACCCTGGCTGGGATTTGAACCTAAAACCTTTTTCCCTCCCTGCAGCCTGAGCTTTATTCAGAGGACAGCTCTGACTCCAGCAGATGGATCAGTTATCTGGTTTTAAAACGATTAAGAACGGATTTAAAATCCCGAGACGCTTTATAAATCTGCTGTTCGCAGTTAGTGGAAACGTCCAGCAGGGGGAGCTCTAACATTCAGTTCCTGCTGTTTACATTAACAGAAACCACTTTATTTATTTTACTGGGATTTCATGTGACCCACTGAAACTACAGATACGTTAAAGTAGAAGGAAAAGGGCAATCTGAAAAGTTTTGGGTGCATTTGAGTTTCTGTAGCTTTTCTGTCTTTTGGGTAAAGTCTTAGTTTGATAATAAAATAAGTTGGTGTGTAAAATCAGCTGAAATATTTGGGGCCAAACAGAACTGGAGTTCAGGATTATTAGTTACATTAGGGAGGATTTAGACCCGTTTAACATCATGAGTTATTATTTCAGCTGTGTGAAAGCTGAGTTCAACATAAACCAGAAACATCTTAGGGGTTAGAATGCGTCATCTGATCTGGAACATTTGGCGTTTTCTGATAAAATGTTTGCCGTTTCCAAATAACAAAGCATCTCCAACACTTCTAAACATCATTTCATCAGAGTAATTACACATTTATCTGTTTACTATGGAGCTGCTTTTGGTTCAGGACTGACGGGCGAACCAGCCGAGTCCATGAAGGGTTTATGTTACCATTTATCACCCAACTTTGTTGTTTCCTCCCTAAAGCAGAATTAAATATGAGTTGAATTAAAACCAATTAAATAACTTCCTAAAGAAGAAGTGAAAAGATAAACTCCCATTTAATAATCAACATTTAATGAATTCAATGTTTTTCTTATCTTTTTAAATATGTTTATTACTGTTTTACTTTAGTAGAGTTAACAGTCTAAACATTAAGGTTTGCCAGGAGAAATTACGACGAAGGAAACCCAAATCAGCTGAGAAGAAGTTCTGCTGAAGAAACTTCTGACATTAGGGGAAATGAAGAAGATGTCCTGATTGGTCCCATGGTGTCTTTACACCATTTGGTGTAAAATGGCCCTATGGGGTAAAAAGTCCCTGAAAATGGGCTTAAATTAGAGGATTTCAGACCTGGAGATGATGTTTATGACCTGTTATTAATACACAAATGCACATGGCTGTGACGAGACATGCAGGCTGGAAAAACAAAAAGCTTTCCAATCTGATTCATCAGCAGCGAACCAGTTGGTTCAGTCCATGCTGAGTCACTGCTAGCACCATCTGATCATCCGGAGGAAGAAAATCTTTGTTTAAGGAGCTTAAGCTCAAATATGTGAAGAAAATGTTCTCCTTTGTTTGATTTGTCGTCAGAAACCAAAGAACGAAGGGAAACGCCGTGATTTTGTTACATCATGAGTCGGGACTTTTTTTACATCAGACTGGTTCTGTACTGTTACTATGTTCTCGTCTATCTGGTTTTATGAATAGTTCTTTGCATCAGTCAGTTTCTCTGAAACTCGGACGTCATTAGGTTATCTTTGAGGAAAACATCTGCAGCTTAAAGAAAAATGGCTGAATCATTCTTTTATTTCTGTGACTGTTGCTACAGCTTTGCTAAAGTATTCACACCTCCTCGATCTGATCAACACAAAGTGGAGCATATTTATGTATTATTGCTTTATTGGCAACATTTATTACATTTTCAAAGTTTTCTTTAATAATAAGCCAGTAATGTAATAACCAACCAATGCTGTAATAACTTATTACAATATTGGCAAAAAGGTGATTCCGTAATTGGCTTGCAGTTTTATTGCCAAGCTATTACGTTATTGGCTTTATTACATTTAAAATAGACAAATTTGTTACATTATTTACTGTTATTGAATTATTGGCTATAATTACATTTTTGTTTGTTACAAGGTTTAAGTTTAAAAAAACACGAAATCTTAGTAAAACTACCGCTTTTAAATGAAAAAGCTCAAAGGCTGGTTCGGGTTTTTCCTTCCTCGGAAATAAACTCCTATTTTATATTGTTAAGATTAGTGTTGGAGGTTCTACATGTAAGGTGGGTTTTAGATGCATTCTTATTAGCGTGTGTTTTTCCACCACAGCTACTGTCAGAGTAAAAAAAATCTACTTTCTGATTGGGAGTGTGACTTCAGAGGGCGTTCCAGTTGATTTTTGCCACTCAGGAATCAAACAAATTGAACGCACCATAAGCTCCGCCCACATTTTCTTGATGTCTCAAAATGAGGCATTGCTTTGACCAGGAAGTGCGTGGTCTGCACTGTGACTGACATGTTGTCTGGAGCGTTGGTCATCCAGAAAGATGCAGAGCAATAGCAGATCGAGCTCCAGCGCTTCAGGGTTTATGAGGTTGAAGATTTTTCTCCACCTCCTTCAGAAGGAAGAGACTAACATAGGTTCTGTGGAGGAGGCGAGCGGCCCTAAGCCGTATCTTTTTGAGTCGATGGCTCGTCGGTTTCCAACTCGCTACAAAGGTTTGGCTAAGCTTGTTTTATACTCCACAGCAGAAGGACGCTGTCGTCAGAAAATCCAGGCTGTGCCAGTTGCGATGCCCAATTTAAATTCAAATCCAGTGTAAAGTTTTAACCTGAAGAGGGCGCTCAACTGATGGTTTTTCTGTACAAAATTGATAATTAAACTCTGCTTCTTACTAATTTAAACTTCCAAAAGCCTCTTTTAGTCTTAAAAATATTTCTTTAAAATATAATCACTGGTTCCTGAACACACAAACAAGTTTATGCATGAACACATTTTTAACCCCCCCCACCCCCACCCCCATCCCTATCCCCATGTGCAGAGACACTCAAGAGCAACAGTAAAATATACAACAAAGTGGAAACTGAGCCATACTGGGATAAATACAGGACCAAGTACAAAAGCGCTGATCAATAAAAGCAATTAAACAGATAATAACCACTAGCTAAGCTAAAAAGGTGAGTTTTGATCCTGTTCTTAAAAACATGAACGTTCTCTGCGGCCCTGAGATCCTCTATCAGCCTGTTCCAGATATGAGGGCCATAATAATGGAAAGACGCCTCATCATGAGTCTGTGACTTTGGGGATGACAAGGAGACGGCTGCTAGAGGAGCACAGAGACCGCGAGGGTTCATACGGTAAAAGAATTTCTGACAGATAAGAAGATCCAAGACCATTAAGACACTTAAAAACCATTAAAAGAACCTTAAAATGGATCCTAAAACATACGGGGAGCCAATGCAGTGATTCTAAGACCGGTGTAATGAGCTCCTTCCTCCTGGTCTTCATCAGGACACGAGCTGCTGAGTTTGTAGAAGCTGTAAACCTGAGGTAGTCTTTTTGGGAAGACCAGAAATCATTACAATAATCAATTCTACTGGTGATAAAAGCTGCATTAATGTCTCTGTATTGGTCAGAGAGAGAAAGGGGCGGAGTCTGGTGATGTTCTTTAGGTGATAAAAAACTATTTTGGTTATGTTTTAATGTGTGGAATAAAGTCAGCTCAGAGTCAAAAATCACACCCAGGTTCTTCACTTGTAAAGAAGAATTAAAAGACAACGATTGTAGTTTTGGTAAAAGTTTCTCTCTCTGAGCCTCAGGACCGATAACTAAAACCTCAGTTTTGTCCTGGTTGAGCTGGAGAAAGTTTTCTGCCATCCAGGATTTAATGCCTAAAATGCAGCTAAAAAGTGCATCCATTGGCCGTGTGTCATCAGGAGATATGGAGATGTATAACTGTGTATCATCAGCATAACTGTGAAAGTTAACTCCATGTCTCCTGATAACACTGCCAAGAGGGAGCATATACAGGTTAAAAAGCACTGGGCCTAAAACTGAACCCTGGGGAACACCCCATGTGATCTTATGGACCTTAGAGGAACAGGGATCTAAACTTACCGTAAAAGTGTCTGTGAGGTAGGATGTGAACCATTTATGAACAGCACCAGAGAGGCTGATCTGTTTTAAACGTGTTAAAAGAATAATGTGGTCTACTGTATCAAAGGCAGCGATTAGATCCAGAAGAACCAACACTGTCACCTTTTTAGCATCATAGCTTAAAATCATTTAAAATCTTTAAAAGCGCCGTCTCTGTGCTGTGGTTCATCCTAAAACCAGACTGAAATTTCTCTAGGACATTATGAGCGTTAATAAAATCATTAAGTTGAATAAAAATAAGTTTTTCTAAAACTTTGCTTTAAAATGGTAAGTTAGATACTGGTCGGTAGTTGTTTAAATCATTAAAATCTAAATTGCTCGTCTTCAGCAGGGGCCTCAGTACCGCCGCTTTAAAGGCAGTAGGAAAAAACCCCGTCTGAAGGGAGAAATTCATAAAGTTTAAAATCTCAACTTTAAAAGAACCATAAAATTGTTTAAAAAACCTGGTAGGAATCGGGTCCAAAGCTCTTGTGGTGGGCCTCACTGAGGAGAAAACTTTATCAAGGGTCCCAGCTTCTACCAGGACAAAACTGTTTCCTCTGGTGAAGGCAGACACTCTGATTTGTCTAAAACCATTTTAGTTTGAGAGGATAAAATATTACATCTGATGGTGTCTACCTTCCCTCTGAAGTGGTCTGTAAACTCTGCACAGAGAGTGTTTGAGGGGGTTTTCTGTAAAGTATTAGAATTATGAAGTAGAATGTTGTCAATGGTGGAAAACAGAATTTCAGGATTTTTATCATCTGATATGATTTAGCAAAATAAGCATTTGATGAATTTCTTACAGCATTATTATATGATTTGAGAAGTTCTGTGTATAATTGATGGTTTATCATGGGTTTATATTTCCTTCATTTTCCCTCTGCCGCTCTGCAGCTCCTCTTTAGTTTTTTTTAGATCTTCATTCAATTCAATTCACTTTTATTTATATATCGCCAGTTCACAACAAAAGTCATCTCAATACAATTATCCAAATATTCCAATCAGTTAAAAGTTTTCTTTGTAAGGAATCCCAGCAAATTGCGTTGAGTCATCGGTGTGAGGTTGTACCCGGATCATGCAGACTTGTACCACAGCAATTCCTCAGCAATCCCTCACACTGAGCAAGCATGTAGCGACAGTGGAGAGGAAAAAAACTCCCCTTTAATAGGAAGAAACCTCCGGCAGAACCAGAACCTGGATCAGTACAAGCAGTCATCTGCCTCGACCGTCTGAGGGTCTCAGAAGACAGAAAAGAGACAGCATTCCTCCAAGGCGCTGCAGGTTTTTAGTGCGAGCGTTTACCATAAGTGGAGCCAGCAGGTCCAGAGCCGACTGAAGCCTTCTGTTAAAATTATTGACGATAAAATCACAAAGAATAGGAGGAAACTCATGAAAAACTTCTAAAAAACCTGCAGCCACCTGAGGGGTTAAATGACGCTTCCTGACAGTTCTCACAGAGGTTTCTAACTGGAAAAAACTGGTGATATTAAAAAACACACAGTAGTGGTCAGCGACAGCTAAGTCAACAACAGAGGACACACTGGTGGACAGGCCATACGTGATGACCAAGATGTTAATTAGTTTTAGTTTTTATTTAGTTTTCACTTAAGATTTCAAATTCTATTTTAGTTTTAATTAGTTTTTACCAATTGTTAGGTAGTTATTTTATTTTAGTTTTTTGAAAATGCTTAGTTTCAGTTTAGTTTTTATTAGTTTCAGTTTTAGTTTTAGTCTTTTCATTAAACAAGTTGTGTACCAGGGCAAGACAAAAAAAAGAAAAAATGTTTAACAAAATCTCAGAAAATGATTCTGCTTTTTTAAAACTGTATTGACATGGGCCAGATTAACAACCATACAAATCAGGCAAGTATAAAATAAATGTGGCACCTGTGCATTAAAAAGCCCAACAATTAATGCAGGTTCTATAGAAACACTGAGTGGCGACACAACAAAATAAAAACCAAAGCTATCTTAAATACTATGATGCTTTTGATCATTTTGCACATTTGCGTTTTCTCTCAACCTTTGCTAACATGACGCTAGGCGGACCGCAGCAACACAGACGACTTTGCTGACATGTTGGGATAATGCAGTAAAAACTACCAATAACCAGAAACCAGAGAGGATTATTTGTCCATCAACACAGCAGCTACACACACTAACTACACTAGCTACACAGCTCCGCTGTAACACCGGCTAACATTGCTATTGTTTGCAGTCGCAGTGTTAGCTTATCTGTTAGCCGCCGTAGCTCACCTGTTGTGAAGTTTTTGCTTCAGAATGTTTAATCATCGTTTCAATCACTTCTTCTGACAGATTATTATCCAAATAATCTTTTATTTCCGTGAAAGGAGGCGAGTCGATGGGATCGTATCCGACTTTCCCGTTCTGTTGTTTTTATCAAAGCGATTTGTGCGACTAAAAAGGCACAACACAGACGATCGCATCTGTTTCTGGTGGCAGCGCGAAGGCAGGGAGCGACGTAGAAATAATTATTCTAGACTTTATGAGGGAATGTATGAAACAAAAACTAAGCTCATTTTCTCATCAAATTTCGTTAATTTTTTGTGAACACTAATTACAGTTTTTTGATTCAAATTCTAGTTTTTATTTTTATTTCAGTTAACAGTTACTTCATGTTTTCGTTATATCGTTCTTTTTTTCCGTTAACGATAACACTTACAAGAAATCCTCTTGCAGCTGCAGCATTCTGTCACCGCCTGTCTGTCTGGTTCTGTAAGCTCTTGGATAATGAGATGCATTGAGTTTAGTATCCAGGTCCAAAATGATGGTCAGATTCCCCTATAGGAATCTTTTTTGGCTGATTAGTTACATGAACTCTGTGCTTAAAGCTGAAAAGGTCAGGGGTGGTCAGAGGTAAAAATCTGTCAAACTGATAAAAGATATCCCGATTTTTTTGGTCACGATTTAGAAAATAACATTAAAAAAAATGTATTGGTTAATGCAACCCCTGAATGTAATTTTATTTTTCATTTTATTTGTACTCATAAAGTCCAACTTCTGAGTGGGAAAAATCAACTGGAACGCCCTCTGATTTTACAGACACAGTAACTCCTGTAACTATAATGTTAACTAAATAAAATGGTGTTTGTCTGAGAAAAGTACAGCTTAAAACAATGTTTGTAAGAGGTGGTGGGTGGGGGGGGGGGGGGGGGGGGGTTGCCGTTATGTGATTCATACCAGATTCATTGCCAGCATACTTGTCCCTTGTCTTTTTTAGATGTGGACCTTCCAACCAAAACAGGTGGTTCCTGCCAGAGAAAGAGTTAAAATTGCGTATAAAACTGATATTTTACATCACAGTGGTGCAGTTACAGCGCAGTGGTTAGAGTGGGTGCCCCATGTACTCAGGCTTTTGTCCTCGATGCGGCCGCTCCTGGTTCTAATCTCGTCCCAGGTGTCCTTTGCCGCATGTCCACCTTCACAATCTACCTGCTGTCAATAAAGGCCACCTTGGCCCAAAAAGCCTTATAAAAAAACAAAAATTTTTTTTAACTTGTTGCAAACTTTGGTGATTTTCCTGTAAATTTAATTTGGGATTAACTGATAATCTGCACTTTGAACCAAATATTATCCTAAGCGTTTTGGAAATATATAAAACTGGTTTATTTGTTGTGATCCAACAATACATCCCTGCTGATCTCAGTGGACAGAACTTGATGAAGCTCTAAGGATGTGGGAGCTTCATAATAAATAGTTGAATCATTAGCAAGTACATACAGCATATCGTTAGTAAAAAAAGAGAATAACAAAGGTTCTAGACAGCTTCCTTGGGGGACACCACAATCCAGGGGCGTTGTGCAACACAATTCAATTCTATTCATATAACACGAATTCAAAACAAATGTCATCTGAAGGCCGTTTACAACAAAAATCATTTCAATCCAATTATCCAAACATTATAATCAGTTAAAAGTTTTCTATGTAGGGAATCCCAGCAGATTGTGCTGAGTCATTGATGTGAGGTTGTGTCCGGATCATGCAGAATCCAACCACAGCAATTCCTCAGCAATCCCTCATACTGAGCAAGCATGTAGCAACAGTGGAGAGGAAAAACTCCCCTTTAACAGGAAGAAACCTCTGGCAGAACCAGAACCAGAACCTGGATCAGTACAAGCGGTCATCTGCCACGACCGTCTGGGGGTCTGAGAAGACAGAGAAGAGACAGCATGGAGGATGCTCTGTGACTTTGAGCATCATCTGGACCGATCAACAAGACTTCCTACACAGTGTGGACTGTCGCTAATGTCACACTTTGCTAAGGAGAACAGAAACCGCACCAAAGAGACAAAAAGACACCAAAGCTGATTCCCCTGCAACACGCAGCAGTTGCAGCCCCACCCAGTGAATCCCCAGAATCAGAACGGTTCTGATTCTCATTCCTAATGCAGTGGGACCGGACAGGGCGTCTGCTTCTGTCCAAGACAAGACTTTACAGCTCCAGGAGAGGCAGAAGTAGAGGAGGGAAATATCCACCGTGGAATCATCCGGATTGAGGTGGGGTGATGGGAGGAAGTGAAGCAGCAGATCCTACCAGCACCTGTAAACGAGGTCACGCACACACACACTACACAAACTGTTACACACACAGACACTTTTTATTTACAAAGAGGACAAAACTTTTTATAATGCTACTCATTGAATGTTAAAGATGAACATTTTTCTGACCATCTGTATTATGTTACCTGTGTTATACCTATAAATGAGATTTAAATGACATATAAATGATTTTCCCCTGGAATGCAGCCTTTCTCTGGCCTGCAACACGCTGTATGGGGCGCCAAGTGTAAAATGTTCGTTATTTAGTAGAAATGCACTTTTTTTGAACATTTAGCTTCATTTTTCCACATTTAGCACAATTTCATACATTTAGGAAGAAAATGTTTCTACAATTCAACATTTACCAGCATAAATTCTAAATATTATTTCGAAATGTAACATGTTAAATCTAAATCTAAATGTTAAATCTAAATGTTACATCTAAATCTAAATGTTAAATCCAAATGTTCTAAGTTTTCCTAACATTTAGACTTAACATTTAGATTTAGATTTAACATGAAGACTTAACATTTAGATTTAGATGTAACATTTAGATTTAACATTTAGATTTAACATTTAGATTTAACATTTAGATTTAAAATGTTACATTTCAAAATAATATTTAGAATTTAGATTTTTAAAATGTAAATATGCTGGTAAATGTTGAATTTTAGAAACATTTTCTTCCTAAATGTATGAAAGTGTGCTAAATGTGGAAAAATGAAGCTAAATGTTCAAAAAAAGGGCATTTCTACTAAATAATAAAAATTTTACACTTGGCGCCCCATAACGCTGTGCTCTATTTTAATGTATTTTTTTTCCTCTATCTGTTTTTACGTAGAATTGACACATGACTGTGTCAAAAGGAGGGAATAGGTCAGTACATTAGCTATTAAGGCAGAGGATCCTGCTGACTACCCAAACAGAGGTGAAGGTTGCTGAGGGAATCCTTGCCCCTACTGCTACACGTAGCTGCCATGCTGCAAGCTCATCTGCCATGGAACCAAACCATCTCCAGCCCCAATCTCCATGTCATCAAATCCCCTTGCTGAGAAAGAAAAGACTTTCTAGCCCACATGTGCCACTTTCTTGTGTGAGGACAAACAAGGAACTGATGTTATGATATGTCCCTGAGAAGGATCACCTTTGACCCCTGCTACAAATGACACCCACAAAAACATCCTTAATCCTCAAAGTTAACCTTATCAAAGCCGACATCAGACCTGATTACAGATTACTAGACAATGTCTTTGTAAACCTCACACTGAATGCATCTTCAGTGGAATTAATTACAAATTGGTGACTTTCTTTGTCAGAAACAAAGGAAAACTACTTTTTGCTCCTGAGACAGATCTACGATCTCAATCCGAGAGCGTCACAACTACTGATGAACTTACTAAACGACTCCTGGACTTCCGGGAAAACACACTAACTGGCTGCTTATGGTACAACAAACTGTGGGTGGGAACTGTGTTTTTTGTTTAGGTCAACGTTCACTGTGATTAATTATGCCAACTCCTTCTGCACTTTATCATACCTGTCTTAGTTCTCTGTTAACCAATACACCACACAACCGCTCCTTTTGGGAAAATCCTTTTTCTGTAACAAATAAAAGAATTGCTCCTCCTTACTTCAATTCTGACGTGGCCATAAATAATTTCACCTGTTTTACTAAAGCAAATAAAGGTAAAATGTAAGTTCTGTTAATACATTTTACTGCGGGTTTATGTTCTCCTGTAAACTTAATTATGCCTGTTACTATGTTTACTAATTTTGATTTTGAAGAATCTGACCCAATTTATATGAATGATGGGAATCATCAATTTGCTGGTGATATTAATAAAAATGTTGATAGAATCAATTACATCCATTATAATGTCCAAAAAATTACAACCTTCCAAAACAGAATTACAGTAGACATGTTATTAGCTGAAAAATGTGTTTAATTTTTGATGATCATTGCTGTTTTATTATTCCATACAACAAAGAAATGTTTTCATCTGTTCTTATTCTGTTATTCTGATAATGATGATGACAATACTGGCTGTTAAACTTTTTTTATTTTTATATTTGCCTGATTAGAATGCAACACTTTATGAAAAACTGTCTTAAACCAAAGTTTTGTGTGCCATCTCTGATGTTGTTGTGTTGCAAATGTATGTAACTCTTGTAATTTTTCTTTCTTTTTTGTGGTCATACTATGACCAAAACGGCGGAATGTGACAGAAAATTTTTATTATCCTGGGACATTAGAAAGGTTTAATCCTCTTACTCAGCTCTTAGACAGCTGTTCTGATTCTAAGGTACAAACAAGAACCAATTGTATGTAAACACCTCATCTTGATTTATGACAACTCTTGTTATTATCTGGTGTTAAACTTATGACAGATCATGTGAATGTCTTTCTCAGCATTATGCAAAGTGTCCCTTATTGTTATCTATATTCTGATTGTTTATTGCTGACTACTGATGACACATCCTGTGTTTACCTATTCCATGTTGTTCTGGGATTGGTCTGTGGTTATCTTCTGATGATAGAACAGATTGTTAGTTATCCTATCATAACTGTATGATGTAATGATCGGACAGAAGCTGAATCTAACGGTATATAAACCCATACATCTGTCTGGGGGTTCTCACTAGGAGTCCCTCCATGCACGTAAAATAAACTATGTAGGAATATGGCTGACACTTTTGTTTCATTCTCTCATCCAAGGCTTCTCAGACACCCAGATTTCCATGACAGGTTCCACAGGAGAGGAGCCTGATAACTAAAAGATCTGCCTCCTATTCTACTTTTAGAAATCCTAGGAACTACCAGTAGACCTGCATTCTGAGAACAAAGTTCTCTGTTAGGAACATATGGAACAATCAGATCTCTGATGTACGATGGAGCTGATTATTAAGGGCTTTATACGTAAGGAGGAGGATCTTAAACTCTATTCTGGATTTAACAGGGAGCCAATGGAGAGAAGCTAAAACAGGAGAAATGTGATCTCTCTTTTTAATATTCATCAGAACTTTTGCTGCAGCGTTTTGGATCAATTGAAGGCTTTTAATTGCATTTTGTGGACTTCCTGATAATAAGGAATTACAGTAGTCCAGCCTTGAAGTAACAAATGCATGGACTAGTTTCTCTGCATTACTCCTGGACAGGATGTTTCTAATTTTAGCAATATTCCGGAGGTGAAAGAAAGAAATCTCTGTGCAGGTGGAGTGACCGGACCTATAAGCAATGAGACACACTGAGGTGAAGCTATGTTTAATCTACTAACAAACACTGTGCTCATATTCCAGAAACATCAGATTTTTAACTACAATTAGACTGAAGCAGAGCCAGCACCCTGAAGGTGTGGGGGAGGAACAGGTGAGAGGTGCTGGGCGTGTTGTTGAACAGGTGTTAACGCAGATGTAGGAAGGGAGAACGCAGCAGCAGATCAGTTGAAGTGAACTTCCAGCGATGGCGTTCTACGATGTGGTCTGTGTGGCGGCGCTGCTGACTCTGCTGACTCAAGGTAGAAATCTGTGAAAACACGTGAGGAAGGGTTAATCGGCAGAGAAACGTTTATCTGGCTTCTCATTCAAGCTGAAACCAGAAAACTTGTTTCTGCCTAACAATTCGTTCAGTTCTTTAGTTCAAGCAGCAATTCTGCAGAGAAGAAGATAAAAATAAGCTGCTGAAATTGATCAGGAAAAATGTCAGAAATCATTAATTGATCTTTTGGGATTTTCTTGTGTTAACTTTTTAACTTTCAGTCATTTAGTTTTGTATTGAATTGCTTTACTCCCATCATTTTTTGGAATTGATCTAAAATAAATATACATCTAACGTCTGCTGACAGACGTTAGAGTTTCTGCTGTGTTTCTTTTTGGCATTTAAAATCCTCCACGACAACGAAGGAGCAGCTTTCAGCCGTTTTGTGAACATTTGCCACCATGACTTCCCAGATAGGAGGACAATGACACCACAGCTCAATTTGTTCTGAGTTCATGACTGTTTATTCAAGACAAATTATTAACAAGAACAGATCAGAGATAGAGAGCCTGATGCAGACATAAATAACCTAATAACTTTGTTTTCTGTTCATGAACCTAATGACTAATAACCAATTAGCAGAACATGTAAATAGTTCTCCTGGAACAAAGATAATAAAACATTCCTGTTGTTTATCTTTAGGGAAGCAGGTGAACCTGTTAAACAGGCTGCAGTTGAACAGAATCCAGTAAAGAACGCAGCAATGACAGATGATTGCTGAAGCCAATGTTAAACTACATCTGTTATCTAAATATCCAGAGTCATAATCAGCTTCATGAATAATAATTAATCCTCCACTTCATGTTAAATGCATGATTTACAGAATCAAGACGTATTGTTTTACTTTTCTGGGTTTATTTAAGTTCAGGAAGGTCGGCCCTGATGATCCTTCCAACAGACCCGATGGTTCCCTGCAGTCTGGACCGGTTCTGTTCTGATCCTCATGGATGTGGCAACTTAAGATTGTGGATGTCGTAGAATTAGAACTAAACAAGGAGAAGCAGCTTTCAGCTTCAATGCTTCACAAATCTGGAACAAACTTCCAGAAGAATGCAAAAATGCTGAATCGTTCGGCTCTTTTAAATCAAAGATTAATATTATTATGTTCTATTAATCAATCTTTGATTCTCATGGTTTGATTTTTATTCCTATTTTTTAACTGATTCTGTTTTTATCTGTTTTTAATCTATATTCTTTTGTATAAATTTGCTCTTTATACCTTTCCTTTTTATTGATGGATTCTTGTGTTTCATTTGTTTTTAAATTTCATACTCTCACATAAATTTAATTTTATTTTATGCGTGAGTTATTAAAAACATTTCTTTTGGTGATGATCTGCTTCGATTTTCATATTTTTGTCATTTATTTGGTTCATTGCCACTGAATCATGTAAAGCACCTTGAAACGCCTTGTTTTGAAAGTGTGATATATAAATAAAATTGCCTTGCCTTTGAAAACTTTAACTAGGACAGTCTCAGTGCTGCGATGAAACCAGACTGATAAGTATAAAGTTGTTGTCATTGTTAGGAAACGATTTAACTGTAGAAAAAGATTAATTAATAATTGGTTGGTAGAGTTGGTAGAGATTGGTCTGTAGTTCTACATTAATGTCCAGGTTGTTGGTTTGATTCCTGCTATATTTAAAGCCTGGGGAAAGACACCCGATAGGAGGGATGTGTTAACTATTTGAATCAGATCAGATTTAATGACAGGGAAAACTTTCTTTAGAAAAACTGTGGGTACGTTATCAAGGCAGTGAGAGGAGGAGCTTAGTTGTTTAATGATGTCATCAAGGTGTGATTGGTTTAGTTTTTTTAATTCAGACATTTTCTATACATAGTTTTTACATGGGGGTGACACTGGTGGTGGGTTTGGTGCTGCTGTACAGATTGGACTCATAATTGTCTGAATCTTTTCAGTGAAAAAGCTGGAAAATTCACTACAGTCCTTGTTGGAGTTCAGGAGCTGGAGGATTAGTTACCCTTTCAACTGTTTCGAATAAATTCAGCAAATTATTAATGTTTCTGTTAATGATTTCAGAAAAGAATGATTCCCTTGCAATTTCAAAGTTAAGTTATACAGTCAGGTCCATAAATATTGGGACAGCGACACAATGCTAACATTTTTGGCTCTATACACCACCACAATGGATATCAAATGAAACCAACAAGATGTGCTTTAACTGCAGACTGTCAGCTTTTCTTTGAGGGTATTTACATCCAAATCAGGTGAACGGTGAATTACAACAGTTTCCATATGTGCCTCCCACTTGTTAAGGGACCAAAAGTAATGGGACAATTGGCTTCTCAGCTGTTCCATGGCCAGGTGTGTGTTATTCCCTCATTATCCCAATTACAATGAGCAGATAAAAGGTCCAGAGTTCATTTCAAGTGTGCTATTTGCATTTGGAATCTGTTGCTGTCAACTGTCAAGACGAGAGCCAAAGAGCTGTCACTATCAGTGAAGCAAGCCATCATTAGGCTGAAAAAAAAAGAAACCTAGCAAAAACATTAGGCGTGGCCAAAACAACAGTTTGAAACATTCTCATAAAGAAGGAACGCACCCGTGAGCTCAGCAACACCAAAAGACCCGGAAGACCATGGAAAACGACTGTGGTGGATGACCGAAGAATCCTTTCCCTGGTGAAGAAAACACCCTTCACAACAGTTGGCCAGATCAAGAACACTCTCCAGGAGGTAGGTGTATCTGTGTCAAAGTCAACAATCAAGAGAAGACTCCACCAGTGTGAATACAGAGGGTTCACCACAAGATGTAAACCATTGGTGAGCCCCAAAAACAGGAAGGCCAGATTAGAGTTTGCCAAACAACATCTAAAAAAGCCTTCACAGTTCTGGAACAACATCCTATGGACAGATGAGACCAAGATCAACTTGTACCAGAGTGATGGGAAGAGAAGAGTATGGAGACGGAAAGGAACTGCTCATGATCCTAAGCATACCACCTCATCAGTGAAGCATGGTGCTGGAAGTGTCATGGCGTGGGCATGTATGGCTGCCAGTGGAACTGGTTCTCTTGTATTTATTGATGATGTGACTGCTGACAAAAGCAGCACGATGAATTCTGAAGTGTTTCGGGCAATATTATCTGCTCATATTCAGCCAAATGCCTCAGAACTCATTGGACGGCGCTTCACAGTGCAGATGGACAATGACCCAAAGCATACTGCAAAAGCAACCAAAGAGTTTTTGAAGGGAAAGAAGTGGACTGTTTTGCAATGGCCAAGTCAATCACCTGACCTGAATCCGATTGAGCATGCATTTCACTTGCTGAAGACAAAACTGAAGGGAAAATGCCCCAGGAACAAGCAGGAACTGAAGACTGTTGCAGTAGAGGCCTGGCAGAGCATCACCAGGGATGAAACCCAACGTCTGGTGATGTCTATGTGTTCCAGACTTCAGGCTGTAATTGACTGCAAAGGATTTGCAACCAAGTATTGAAATGTATAAGTTTGATTTATGGTTCTTATTCTGTCCCATTACTTTTGGTCCCTTAACAAGTGGGAGGCACATATGCAAACTGTTGTAATTCCTACACCGTTCACCTGATTTGGATGTAAATACCCTCAAATAAAAGCTGACAGTCTGCAGTTAAAGCACATCTTGTTTGTTTCATTTGATATCCATTGTGGTGGTGTATAGAGCCACAAATGTTAGCATTGTGCCGACGTCCCAATATTTATGGACCTGACTGTAGTTGTTCAGCCTATTTTTGTAGATCTCAGTGAATCTGGAGTCGAGTTTCCTCCATTTTCTCTCGGCTTGTTGACACTCCCTTTTTACACTACATACCAGTGGATCACTAGTCCATAGAGACTTTCTACCTGAGATTACTTTAACTTTAGTTGGAGCAACAGTGTCAATGATGTCTGAAACTTTACCGAGAAAGTCATCTACCACCTTGTTAACCGACTCTGTGTTGGAGGATGAGGGGGATGGGGAGGCAGAGCAGTAAATTTGTTTAAAGGTTTCAGCTGAACTGTCCCTGAGGAAATGTTTTTTTACTTTGGTTAGATAATTTAGCTGGGATTGTGCTTTCAAAGAAAATGCAAAAGTGTTTGTGTGTGGGTTGATTGACATGTTGGATTAGACCAAAGTTATGGAGAGTATTGCTTAATTTTTTGTTTGTCTGTTTTTGGGGTTGTCAGTATGACTGAAGTCTCCCACAATAATTAGTTGGTCATTGTCAATACATATTACAGAGAGAAGGTCACTGAGGTCATTACAGAAGTTTGAGTTAGTTTTGGAGGGTTTGTACAAATTTATGACTAAGACCTTATTTGTCTCTTTCATGTCTGTGGCTAGATATTCAAAGTCAGATGTGGCCAAAAATATCTTTCTAATGTGTATTCTCCAAGCCACAGACGGTCGCGGCAGATAACCGCTTGTGCTGAGCCTGGTTCTGCCGGAGGTTTCTTCCTGTTAAAAGGGAGTTTTTCCTTCCCACTGTCGCTGCATGCTTGCTCAGTATGAGGGATTGCTGAGAATTTCACGACGCAATCTTCTGTGGTTCTGTAATTTCTACACTAAACATTGTATTGTAATAACTCTTTTTGTAAAGTGCCTTGAGATGACATCTGTTGTGAAATGGCGCTATATAAATAAACTGAATTGAATTGAATTGAATTAATGTTCAGTTGGTTATGAAAGATTGCGCTTAATCCACCTTATCATCTCTGCTTCCTGTTTTGGGTTAAAAAGTTGTAGTTTGGAGGATTAGATTCTAGAATTGTAGATGTTTAAGTATTTGTCTAACCAAGTTGCGGATTTGATTTAATTGATGTAGGTTCTTCTGTTTATAATCACAGGAATGCTACTTTCCCGGTAACCAGACAAGTCATGGTGGAGAAGGGGGAGGGAGGTAGTATCTGGAAACCTTTCACAGCAGACGTCAGTTATTAACAATGGTGGGAAGACTTCTGATTTAATGAGTCTTGAAATTAGTTGAGTACCTTTTTATAATCTGTTCTTTAAGTTTCTCTGAGAAATCGAGTGGTGACAAAACATACTGAATCTGCTGATTTTTCCCTCTGCTTTAAGCTATATTCAGTCCCTTTGTGAGCGGGTTTGTTTGCATTCTGATAGTGCAGTCTCTATATTATCAGAGGGGTGCGAATAGCTGGAGGCGCTATCTGATTGTACATGATCAGCAGGCTGAAAGGAGCTGGGGGCGCCGTTCTTCAGGTCTTGTTGTTTTGGGAAACTCAGTGATTTTGAAGTTGTTCATATAGCTGAGCAAGTTTTCCAAGCATTTTGTTTTTATCCTTTTATGTAGTGTTTAATCAGTGTTTTTCACATGGTACGGTAGTCCGTACTCGGATACCGTATTTGCTCAAAATCCACTTATTTTGTACCACGTGAACACAGCCTGGACCGTGCCAGGATACGGCCAGGTACGAGTGGATACGGATCATGTGAACACAAGCCGTACTCTGGCTGTACCTAACACAATAGACGCGCTCCACGCGGAAATGACGACACTGCCGGCCGAAATTACAGAATCACCTCGTAACCATAAAAAGACCAAAACCACGCGATTCAAGCATCCCACAGCAACACAGGAGGTTACAAAACGGCGGGTTTACTACAACACTCACCCTGTAGATGGCTTCAGGTAGCAGCTGACCAGTAGACCAGTTTGTTTACATTCTAGGCTGTTGCTAGTTTTGTGACGTTGGTACTTCTCACTCCCTTATTTGTTGGATAGCTACAGAATTATTTGTATACCACCACCTGCTGTTTTGGTGTAGTCCGTCATGTAAAACACTGGATTCCAGCACGGATCGAAATTCGCGCCATGTGAACAGAAAACATTAGTATTTTTCTCTGGCTGTTTTCTGGCATGGTAACGCATTTGATAATGCCCTAAGAGCCTAAAGCGGTTGGGAGACGTCAGCTTTAAGAACTTCAATCCTCTTAGAGTTTATCTCCATTTGATCCCGGGTGGATAATACGTTTTAAAAATCCAGAATGAAGATCAATGACAGGAGGATGTCATGCCTCACTCCACACTCAGCTTCCCTCACTCACTCATCATCATCATCATCACCCTCACCTGTGCCTCCAATCACGCACACCAGATCCTCCTTACCTCACCTCTTTATAACCTGCCACTTCCCTTCAGTCACGGCCGGATCATTACAGGACTTCAGACCTTCCACTGTGTGTTTCTCCTGTTATCTTCGTTCTCGCCATCCTTCACCCTCAATAAAGAACTCTGCACCTTGCTTCTGCGTCTGGGTCCATACCTCACACCGCAAATCCCTGACAGAATGATCCGGCCCAGAAAGATGGACCCAGCAGAAGCCTCCGACCCCGATATCTTGGAGTCCCTCTGGTGCAGGCTGGAGAAGGTCTCTGGCTTCGCCAGCCCGTCCGCTCGCCTCACCGCGCTGGAGGACTACATCTTAGACCTCCTTCCTCGGTTCCGCTCCAGCCTCAACCCGCTCGATGCGGAGGAGTTGGAGGAGGCAGCCGACGACGCCTTCCTTGCTGCGGAGGAGGAGCTGCCTCCTGCAGGGACACAGCCCGCCTCTACCAACGTCGGCTCGGTCTCCTGGTTCCATGCGCCTCCGATCCTCTCACCGGCTGTCTTCGCCCCTTTCCCGACCGCTTCACCGAGGGCTCCGGTCAATCGCCCAGCTGCTGCTCCCACACCACCGTCTTCGGCTGCGGCAGGACGGGGTCCCCTCTACGTTAGCGAGGATGAACTGTTCGAGTTTTTTCATGGGGACAGACTCGAGTACCTCTGCTCCAGAGGGGATCCAGCTCCTCGCCGCGATCGGCGACACAGACGCAGCAAGGCTGCGCCGGAGTACCCTCCCTCGGACGGGTCGGACTGGGAGGACACGGAGGAGCATTATCTGGAGCAGCAGACCTCGCTCGTCGGCTCTCGGCTTGCCTACTGCGCTCCTGGAACAGGCCCACGTAGGCATGAGCCTCCATGTCAGCCACGCAGCCGAGGGCACGAGGCACCTCTACCATCTCGCCGCAGACGGCGGCGCCGACGGGAAGTAGTTGCTTCCGGGTCCCCGAAGTTGGCGTCTGCATCGCACTGCTCGGCCCCGAAGTTGGCGTCTGCATCGCACTGCTCGGCCCCGAAGTTGGCGTCTGCATCGCACTGCTCGGCCCCGAAGTTGGCGTCTGCATCGCACTGCTCGGCCCCGAAGTTGGCGTCTGCATCGCTGGCCCGAAGTTGGGTCTGCATCGCCCTATTCCTCCTTCTCCCTTCTCCAGTCTCTGTTCCCAGAGCCGAGCACCTGCAGTCTCGGCTCCCTGAGCTGCCGGATATGCCGCTGCCGCCTCCTGAGCTGCCGGATATGCCGCTGCCGCCTCCTGAGCTGCCGGATATGCCGCTGCCGCCTCCTGAGCTGCCGGATATGCCGCTGCCGCCTCCTGAGCTGCCGGATATGCCGCTGCCGCCTCCTGAGCTGCCGGATATGCCGCTGCCGCCTCCTGAGCTGCCGGATATGCCGCTGCCGCCTCCTGAGCTGCCGGATATGCCGCTGCCGCCTCCTGAGCTGCCGGATATGCCGCTGCCGCCTCCTGAGCTGCCGGATATGCCGCTGCCGCCTCCTGAGCTGCTGCTGCATCGCCGCCAGGCTCCCACGCCGGCTCCTCGCCGCCAGGCTCCCACGCCGGCTCCTCGCCGCCAGGCTCCCAAGCCTGCGCCTCGCCTCCAGGCTCCCAAGCCTGCGCCTCGCCTCCAGGCTCCCAAGCCTGCGCCTCGCCTCCGGGTCCCCAGGAGAGGACCGCCGGGCCGTGCGCCCGCCTCCCGTCCCGTCAAGGGACGTCCGTCCAGCCCCCAGCTGGACCTCCCGGTCCCCAGGAGAGGACCGCCGGGCCGTGCGCCCGCCTCCCGTCCCGTCAAGGGACGTCCGTCCAGCCCCCAGCTGGACCTCCCGGTCCCCAGGAGAGGACCGCCGGGCCGTGCGCCCGCCTCCCGTCCCGTCAAGGGACGTCCGTCCAGCCCCCAGCTGGACCTCCCGGTCCCCAGGAGAGGACTGCCGGGCCGTCCGCCCGTCTCACGTCCCGCCAGGGGACGTCCGCCCGACTCACGTCCCGCAAGGGGACGCCCGTCGGTCCTTCGTCCGACCAGAGGTCGCCATTCGGGCCGTCCGCCCGACTCACGTCCCGCTGGAGGGCGTCAACACAGACACTCGGGCCCTCCTGCCGTGGGCCCCCTCCACCCACCCTGAAAGGGTGCTAATCCTTTTGTTTTTCTTCCTATATGGCGTCTGGGATCCGCCTTTAAAGGGGGGGGTCCTGTCATGCCTCAGTCCACACTCAGCTTCCCTCACTCACTCATCATCATCATCACCCTCACCTGTGCCTCCAATCACGCACACCAGATCCTCCTTACCTCACCTCTTTATAACCTGCCACTTCCCTTCAGTCACGGCCGGATCATTACAGGACTTCAGACCTTCCACTGTGTGTTTCTCCTGTTATCTTCGTTCTCGCCATCCTTCACCAGCAATAAAGAACTCTGCACCTTGCTTCCTCGTCTGGGTCCATACCTCACACCGCAAATCCCTGGCAGAGGGATCTTCTCCGTAATTTGTCTGACTGTCTTCTTTGGGCAGCCTTAGACACTACTGTTTCCAATATAGAAGTTTTCAACCCCATTAAGAGCTTCATTTCAAGCGGGCCAGTTTTCCTCATAGTTTGAGTTGGGTGTCCTTCCCATTTCGCTCGGTGATAGAATAGTGTTGTTCGGTGGCTTCTGACTGAGACTGGACCGAATGAATTCTTATTCCTTCCATATAATCGGTAGCGTCTCGTTTCCATATCCAGCATTAATCTCAATCTGAGATCTGTCAAGCTGATGCATTGTAAGACCAGAGTCAGAGAGGAGACATCAGACCAGAGGTCAGCAGCAGGGACGATGATGCAGGGTGTTCAAAGATAAGAGATAAGAAATCAGAGAGAAAAAGAGATCTATACCTGGGAGAAAGTAGGTAGCAGGATGGGGTTCCCCCATATTATACTCTCATTTCCATTCAAAAATATGTTTAGTCATATTTTAATAAATATCCCACAAGGATCAGACATCCTGAACCTTTTGTTCATAATTCTTTAATACTAGATATTTTGTAGATAGTTAATCTGTTTGTTCTGGAAATAGATTGGTGTCAGTGAGTTTGATGACCTGTAAAAAAAAAAAGAAGTTATATTAATATTTAATTATAGCAACTGATGTTTATCCAATCCAGATATTAACCTCACACGCTGCGTCCCAACAAAAAGCAATATTTATCTTTCAGAAAGAAGGATTAAATGATTATGCCTCCCAGTGTGTCTATAACTCTCTATGTTTTATTTTTCAGAGTCTTCTTCACAGCTTTCAGGTAGGAGAAATTTTCCTTGACTTCTTACATCCTTACTTTACTGTTCAGGTCTTCATGTTTTCTGACTGTTCCCTTCCAATAAAATTATTAGCGATTTTGAGCAATACTGTGTAATCCAGACCTAATGTAACATGATGTGCAGGTTCTGTGAGTAAAAATAAATCACATCAATACTAAATATTAAAATCAGGCAGAAGAAACACATTTACAAATCTCATTTCATCATAACTCAAAACCTTTGAAGCTTCCAGTAGCATAAAGTTAACTTCGGGTGTCTTTAATAGGAAAAGGAGAGAGACGTATAGTCGGGTAGAAACAGAAAGTGTGTTGCTGTAAAACTACTCCTAGAACCTCATTTATTTTAAAAGGTTACTAGATGTAGCTAGTTACTATCCAGCTCTGTATTCATGTTGGGTTAACAGGAAATATCAGTAGTTTTGGATTGTTCTTCCATGTATGGATTGGTCTGCAGAGCCTCCAGTAGTGATGAGGTGACCATCTGTCCTCAGACTGTGGTAAACCAGCTCTAAACACCAGGATTGTTGGAGGAGAGGCGGCTCCTGCAGGGGCGTGGCCCTGGCAGGTCAGTCTGCACCAATCAGGGACACACTTCTGTGGAGGATCTCTGATCAACAACCTGTGGGTTTTGACTGCAGCTCACTGCGTCCCCAAGTAAGAAACTGTCTGAAAAACACTGCTTCACTTTACCACCTACTTTGCTTGGAATTGCTGACGTTTCTGTCTTTGAACCTATGGCCTCAGTGGCATCCCGTCCGGCATCATCGTGTATCTGGGCCGTCAAAGTCAGGAGGGAATAAACACAAACGAAGTCAGTCGGACAGTAGTCCAGATCATTGTTCATCCTGACTACAACAGTGACACTAGCAACAACGACATTGCCTTGATGAAGCTCTTCTCAACCGTAACCTTCAGCAGCTACATCTCACCTGTCTGCCTGGCGGCGTCAGACAGCACCTTTTACAGCGGCGTTGATTCTTGGGTTACTGGCTGGGGCAGCATTGGATCTGACGGTGAGTTTATAAATCACCTGGGCTCTCATTTATCAAACTTTGTGTACTGTTCATTTAAAATCCTGTACTCTGGATTTGTGTGTCCCCAGTGCCTCTTCCTTCTCCTCAAAACCTTATGGAGGTGGAGGTGCCAGTTGTAGGAAACCGACAGTGTAAATGTAGTGGCTATGAAACAAGCTCCATCACTGACAACATGATTTGTGCTGGTCTGACTGATGGAGGGAAGGACTCCTGTCAGGTAATTATCTTTAGATGTCTTCCTTTAGTTTTCTATTTGCTTTTACTGAAATGGTTCTGCTGTTAAAGGGAGATTCAGGAGGTCCCATGGTGAGCAAACAAGATGGCCGCTGGATTCAGTCAGGAATTGTGAGTTTCGGTATTGGTTGTGCTCAGCCAAATTTTCCAGGAGTGTATGCCAGAGTCTCCCAGTATGAGAGCTGGATTAAAGCCCAGATCAGCACCAACCAGCCGGGTTTCATAACCTACACTTCTACCGGAACCGACAGTGACCTCAGCGTCTCCTGCACTGGCGTGCCTACGGTCACAACACCAAGTAATTTCTCCATCCATATAAATGTATCCTTAAAATGAAAACTTGATGTATCCAGGATGCTTAAAAATCTGCTTTGAACTCATGTTGAGTTAGTTGTTGAAATTTGAATGAGAGATTTTGTGTAATATGTTTCAGTAAGTGTGACTGTGTTTTAACTTTCCAGCGATATACTGCGGACAAGCCCCACTGGGGTCCCGTATCGTGGATGGCAGCTCTGTGGCGACAGCTGGTGAGTGGCCATTCATGGCGAGCCTGCAGAAGAACGGCCAGCATGTGTGCGGAGGAACACTGGTATCCATGGACTACATTCTGAGCAACGCTGACTGCTTCTCAGGGTCAGTTATAGATAATGCTGGTGCTGGTTAGAGGGGGGGTGCCATACAGCAGCCTAACCTCTGTCAGTGTGCCCCAGGGCAGCTACAATTTAGCTTACATAAGCAATGTGTGAATAGGTGACTGTAGTTATTGGATGAGGGGTGAAGTACAACCTGGACAGATCTGAAGTTTGCAATTGGAAAAAAACATTTTAAATAAAAGGATGCACGATATTCCGTTCAGATTTATGGAGGTTTTAATACGGATTTGTTTGATCAAACAAGAAGTATTACAGGTAACCGTGTAACAGCTGAACTGTTTCCCAACAACTCACACATACTTTTATAGTTTTAGTAAACCTTATTGCTATCTATATTATATCAGTAAACATTTCTTCTGGGTGAGCGCACAAGACTCGGAGGTGTCTTGGGTGATACAGAAGAACAATCTCACCATGTGACAGGTCATCCACTGTACCGAGGGTCGTCTCCATGGCAATACAGGACATAGGGATTTTAATATCAGTTAATTTGACCTGACCTAAGTCATAGTGTCACACAATCATATTAAATCAGTATGTCATGAAGAAATGGCACACAGTACTCTCAGTATGTAACAATACACAGAAAAGATCCTTCTTAATACAAAGTTTTCCATAAAAGTCCCCCTTTTTATCATATCTCAGACATAAACAAACAAACAAAAAACAAATAATTAAGAATGACACATTAAGAAACTAGCACTACTAGGAAAGCAGACAATAGAAAAAAAACAACAAGAACAATTATCTTTTACATTACATGTCATAATAAATCTTCTCAACAAATTATCTTAATCTATACATCCTTTTTGATGACATTATCTGTTCCAACAGAACCTCATTCAAAAACCCACGAGGCGTAAGATAAACAACTGGCAACCTATGGTCGTGTTTGCGTCTCCGACTGTGTGGGACAAAAGAATGAGGCGACCCCTATGCCCCCTATGTGGCCTTTCTGTATGGCAAAACAGAGAAAAGCACAAAGTTAGGCAGTACCAGTCAAGCAGTGGCGGCTGGTGGAATTTTCTCCGTGGGGGCTATGACTATGATTGTTAGCTGCCAAACGATTGCATGTTTAATCCTGACTAATTAACGTTCCAAATATGACTAAAAAACAACAATTTGCGGTGTAAAGGGACAAATCCAATTGCCATAGCTCTTTTTCATTAAATAAAGCAGCGATTAATAGAATGTTTAATCTTTTAGCCAGTTGGTAAGGCAAATTAACTGGCTAACATTTTCTGCATTTAAAGCTGACTGTTTCTCAATCGTGTTGGACAAACCTGATCATCCCTGTTTAAAAAATTAAATAAATGAAAACATTTAGCAACAACACTAAAGGTAAAAACAGATAAAAGCAATAACTGAAAAATAACTGAAAAAATAATGAACAGCATTTAGTGATTGACAAAAACAATCAAAAATCATAATTTACCCACAAGCTAGTCCAAATTTTTATCAATCGGAAATCTTCATGTCTGTTTTTCTTTGAATGGCCTGTCCACCACTAAATCCAACTGTGTTCTACTAAAGCCAGTAGGATTTTAATGTTTTGGCTCACAGAGAAGCTACACTTAGAGGTTTTCAGCACTTACTTTTCAGTTGCAGTTACAGGTTGTTGTTTTTTTACCTTGAATCCTTTTTTCACATGTCTTGTACATGTGTTCTAGCAGTTTGCTACTCAGAATTAGTGTCTGAGTACCAAGTACAAGCCCAACAGATTTACTTTCCCAAGTAGAGCATTACAGCTTTGCTATAGGACTCCACTTTATATATATGTATGAAAAATATTTATTAGTGATTACTGTTGGTTTAATTTCTTGAAGTTATGGATACAAATTGAGATAAGAAGGAAAGAAGATGAAGAAGAGAAACAGGACCGGTAGAAGTGTGAACTGACGATACAAGATAGGGAGGCAAACAAAGAACGCAAGAAAACATCCCAGTCCTCCACCTCTGTTGGACGGCAGAGAAGTTGGAAAACTAAATAAACAAAAACCACCAATAGAGCAGAACAACATTAACAAAACCTTTAAATCCCAAATGAATTGTCCTTTTTCCTCTCAGCTCTCCCAACGTGTCTGAGTGGACGGTGGTGTTGGGTCGTTTGAAGCAGAATGGGGTCAACCCTTTTAAGGCGTCTTTCAATGTGTTGAACATCACCATGAGCAACCTGACCGGGTCCAACATCGCCCTGCTTCAGCTGTCCACCCAGCCCACCCTGAACAACTACATCCAGCCCATCTGTCTGGACACTGGTAGGACCTTCACTGTAGGGTCTACATGTTGGGCTGCAGGCTGGAGCTCTGGCAGAGGAGGAGGTGAGGCTGTTCGTCTGCCTGATCAAAACCAAAAACCAGTTCCTACAGTACAGACCAAAAGTTTGGACCCACCTTCTCATTCAGTGCGTTTTCTTTATTTTCATGACTACATTGTAGATTCTCACTGAAGGCATCGAAACTATGAATGAGCACATATGGAATTATGTAGAACTTTTACAGTAAAGTGTGAAATAACCTGGCCTCCAAAGTAACCGGACCTGAACCCAATGGAGATGATTTGGGGTGAGCTGAACCACAGAGTGAAGGCAAAAGGACCAACAAGTACTAAGCATCTCTGGGAACTCCTTCAAGACTGTTGGAAAACCATTTCTGGTGACTGGAAGCTGAAGAGAATGCAGAGCAGTAATCAGAGCAAAGGGTGGCTACTTAGAGGAATCTAAAATATAACATGGATTCAGTTATTTCACCCTTTTTGTTTAAGTACATACAGTAAATCCATTAATCATGTGTTCATTCATAGTTTTGATGCCTTCAGTGAGAATATATACTGTAGTCATGAAAATAAAACGCTTTGAATGAAAAGGTGTGTCTAAACTTTTGGTCTGTCCTGTATTTGGAGGAATTATCTACAATGACTCTTACTTTTCTCATCCTCAGAGGAGGGAGTTCTGCAGGAGTTTCAGACAACGGTGCAGAGTTGTGAAAATGTGTCGTCTAGTGAGAGCATCTGTACAGGACAGATTACTCTGGAAAAAGTGAGTGATGGTATTCTTGTTCTTATTCATGATTCAGCAGCGTTCTGAAGACCTACAGGAATGCCACAGGAAGAAAAATGTCCATCTGTTTGAAGGTCATTTGTATTACCAAGGCAACAGGTCAAAGGTCAAAGTTCTGGTTTTGCTCTGACTGGATGCGACTCTGAGATGAGGGTTGCACCAGCGTCTTCATGTAACCTGAGAGGAGCTTATCTTCTTCAGCTCTTTCAGAACATTTCTTTGAAATCGCTTCTGTTAAAATTAAAATGTTTCTAAAAGTTCTACAAAAGTATTCGTAACCATTAAACTGTTCATGGTGTTTCAATCACATATTTCCATCTGATTTTTTTTTCTAAATGTAAGTGAAAGAACAACATTAAGTAGTGCTTTCATCTCAGGTGGAAGGAAAATAATTCATAAACTTAAATGTGAAAACTGCCCATTTCTACTGTTTATGAAAAATAAAACCCTGTAGAAATCAGAGGTTCCTCAGAGAACATCCGACTGACCCCAGTCTGGTTTTCGGTTCTGCTGGAGGTTTCAGTTCAAGGGGAGTTTTTCCTCCCCACTGTCACTACATGCTTGCTCAGTTTGAGGGATTGCTGTGAAGTCAACGACACAACGCAGGCTACATGCCGGTCCTGGAGGAGTGTTAGAGAGCTTTAATCAGATAGAAGCAGCCAGTAGTTACTCTGAAGGAGCTGCAGAGATCCCCCGCTCAGGTGGGAGAATCTGTCCACAGAAATTATTTTCCTAATCCAGGCCACGTAGAAAACATGTAGACGACTTAAACTCATATTATTAGATAACTTAGAAAGACTTCCACCAGAATCAGAACCAGGCTGACACTAAGCAGAACATCTAGAGCCGTTTTCCTTCTACCCAGTGAAGCATCGCTTTGTGTTGGTCTGCAGAACGTCTGCAGAGGTATGACTGTTCTAAAGGAACGTTTCCCTCTGCTCCTCAGGGCGACTCAGGCGGTCCACTCATGTGCAAACAGGACGGTTCTTGGTTCCAGGCAGCCGTGCTGTTTTCCGCGAACGCCTCCACCAGCCTGACCAGAGCCAGTAACATCATGGTGTTTGATAAAGTCAGTCAGTTCCAGGACTTCCTGACCCGGACACTGGGGACCTTCTTATCTCCACAACTCACCGTTAACACCACCAACACCACCACCACTTCCTCCAGCCAGCACTCCCAGGTTCACTTCCCCTTCTTCTGCCTCCATCTCCTCATCCTCATGGTGTGTCTCCAGCTCTTCTCATAGACAGACCAGCTTTGGTGGATTGTCCTGATGGGGCTTCTGTCAGGAGTCTCTTTGGTTCTGATGCTGGTTTGAGGTTTATGAACCAAGCCTTCTGGTTTCTCTGATTTATGGGATGATCATTTATGTTTTCCTTCCAAAGAATCTGTCTTTATTCCAAGGTTCTCCAGATCTTCTGAAGGTCTCTCAGAGTATTTTATAACGTTGACCTGGTCCACCTCCAGATGTTTGGAGGTTTTAGAATGAATAATTTTTACATCTGCTGTCATTCTTACTAATATGTATCTTGTTGAAGATGAAGTTCACAGAAGAAACCAAATGAATTACATCAGAATGTATTAAATTCTAGCTGCATCACTAAGGGAATCTGTACCTGAAGCCACTATGCACTTATTATTCACGATCAATATTAGCAATAATAATCTGCAATCAATGCATGTTGGACGTTTGTATTCTTAGGGGAATAGGAATGTTTTTTAAATTAACTGATTGATTTTATGACTGTCTGTTGCACACTGGAGTTGTTTACATTATTACCAATAAAATCTGAAGGATGATACTCTACATGATTGCTATATTTTATTGATTTTAACCCAGGAAATTTATAAGCAGTCTGGTATTTAATGAGGATCATAACTCACTGAGAGCGGTGAGTTATGATGCGTCTTTGTAAAACACAACTGTCTGGTTTATTAGAGTGTTAATTATTATTAGGTTACTATAATTGGACTGGTTGATGGTGATATTTGGCCCGGTGGCTTTTTCCCCCTTCGTTAGGCTATAAAATACTAAAAGTGGTGGGTTGACCAATGTGTCATGATGGACTCTAGGCTAAGGATGGAATCGTTTAGATTTTATCTGATCCCCGTGCCAAACCGGTACTTTTG
Source organism: Apricaphanius iberus (assembly GCA_028564705.1). Lineage (NCBI taxonomy): Eukaryota > Metazoa > Chordata > Actinopteri > Cyprinodontiformes > Aphaniidae > Apricaphanius > Apricaphanius iberus. The sequence goes on from JAPXFQ010000937.1 coordinate 323,010, forward strand.
AAACGGTGCTTAAAGAATGGAAAACATACAAACTTCATCCATAAACCTTTACATTTAGAAATCAGCATTCTGTGTTAAACATCACATAAATCAAATTTAATATAGACTTATTAATCAAATGTCAAAATTTACCATTTTCCTTTAGGTAAACCCTCAGAAGATAAAACCTTGGTTTGTGATTATATTAACCATCAGTAAGTAGGGGCAGGTCCCGCCTTTTGTGCGTCTGATTGGATAAAAAGCCTCTCCAGCGAATACAAAACGTTGCTGCTAAATGTTAAGGAGAAATTATCATCTGGTTTATTTAGGTGGTTTTTGAATTATCAGTCTTTCCACCAACAACATATTTAGATTTCAAGCTTACAGCTCCGGGTGATTGTGTTCTGGCTCCCCGACTGTCACTAATATGTTGGCTCTCTGGTAAAAATGAGATTCTGGGCTGGGAGCCACGAGTCCAAATCCAGCTTTTTTATTTTATCAGACCCTCTACAGTCGACCACAGCAGGATTGAATCCTCTGCTCCGCTAATTCCTCCTCCAAACGTGAAAAATAATCAAATTATGGGCAAAATACGCTGTTTAATGCCAACCACTACCCATGATGCATTGCGAGAAAACATAAAAATTGAGGTGAAAATGATCTGATTTGTCCCGTACTTCAGATAGAATGAAAAAAGTGTGACTTTACGCTGCCTTGCCTTCTCTCATTGGCTCACCCTCCCTCTCCTGTTTCTCCTTCAATCACGAAATCGACCACCAACTGATGGGTTTGTCCTTCTCTCTAGTTTCATTACAAAGAGAAAAGCAGCAAATGTCTGCTGAACAACAGTTGCATGATAACCTGTCCCAGCATCATAATCCTCCGATCCGAACTATTAACGTCAAATCTGACTCGATTATGAGTATTGGAAATAATAAAACTGAAATATATTTTTAGTCAGTAACTCAACTTTCTATGAGACTAACTTCATCAATCAGCATCACCATTATTGTTGTAAATCCAATGAAATCAATTAAATATCAGCTTCAGATGAACATTTCAAATTATTTATGCAAAATAAGGTCTGTAGCTTCATATAGCTTGCAATTTCGTCATATATTGAAAATATTAGGAAATTAAAATGATTATAAAGATGAAGTACTTGTTTGAGGACATTGGGACAATGTTAGGTTCTTAACTTTGCCATGTGGTCAGGTACACTTATAAAAGTTTTTTGCATAAGTTAAAAGTGTAAATATATACTTTAATTTATAAATTTTTTACAGTTCTATTTTAAGATAAGTTTGGGAATACTTTGAGCTTACAAGAGTAATGATTTCTTACAACTGACACTTAAATTCAGCTTTTGAAATAATTAGCTAGCTAGCTAGTGGACTTGTCACACAGGATGATGAGCTACTACTGAACGAGTGACAGGACCAAAAAATTGAGCATTCACATGATGATGAACTTCACTGATCTTACCTTAGTGAACAGCTGGCTGTTATATCGCCAAGATAACCAAGAAAGTGGCAAACCCAAGAAAGGCTATCGTTACGTTTCTTGAGTTTCGTACAACAGTAGTTCAGGTAATCCTCAACACGAATTGTATTCTTCACGAGGATGCTAGAGTTGTAGATGCAGAGGAAGAGAATGCACAGTCGTGGCCAAAAGTTTGGAGAATTACATAAATATTGGAAAAGCTGCTGTTTTGGATTTTATAATAGCAATTTGCATAAACTCCAGAATGTTACTAACAGTGATCAGATGAATTGCATCGTCCTTCTTTGCTGCATTTCATTGCTGTCATTAAAGGAGCTGCTGAGATCATTTCAGTAATCGTCTCGTTAACTCAGGTGAGAATGTTGACGAGCGCAAAGCTGGAGATCGTTATGTCAGGCTGATTGGGTTAGAATGGCAGACATGACATGTTAAAAGGAGGGTAATGCTTGAAATCATTGTTCTTCCATTGGTAACCATGGTGACCTGCAAAGAAACGCGTGCAGCCATCATTGCGTTGCATAAAAATGGCTTCACAGGGAACGATATTGTGGCTACTAAGATTGGAGCTAAATCAACAATTTATAGGATTATCAAGAACTTGAAGGAAAGAGGTTCAGTTCTTGTTAAGAAGGCTTCAGGGCGTCCAAGAAAGTCCAGCAAGCGCCAGGATCGTCTCCTAAAGAGGATTCAGCTGTGGGATCGGAGTGCCACCAGTGTAGAGCTTGCTCAGGAATGGCAGCAGGCAGCTGTGAGTGCATCTGCACGCACAGTGAGGAGAAGACTTTTGGAAGATGGTCTGGTGTCAAGAAGGGCAGCAAAGAAGCCACTTCTCTCCAAAAACCCATCAGGGACAGATTGATGTTCTGCAGAAAGTTTGGTGAATGGACTGCTGAGGACTGGGGCAAAGTCAGATTCTCCCATGATGCATCTCTCTGATTGTTTGGGGCATCTGGAGAAGAAAAGGTGAGCGCTACCATCAGTCCTGTGTCATGCCAACAGTAAAGCATCCTGATACCATTCATATGTGGGGTTGCTTCTCATCGAAGGGAGTGGGCTCACTTACAATTTAGCCCAAAAACAGCCATGAATAAAGAATGGTACCAAAACACCCTCCATCAATCCAACAACAGTTTGGTGAAGAACAAAGCATTTTCCACCATGGAGCACCGTGCCATAAGGCAAAAGTGATAACTAAGTGGCTCAGTGACCAAAACGAGAAAATATTGGGTCCATGACCTGGAAACTCCCCAGATCTTAATCCCATTGAGAACTTTTGGTCAATCCTCAACAAAAACCCACTGATTCTGATAAACTCCAAGAAGTGATTATGAAAGAATGGGTTGCTATCAGTCAGGATTTGGACCAGAAGTTGATTGAGAGCATGTCCAGTAGAAGTGCAGAGGTCCTGAAAAAGAAGGACCAACACTGCAAATACTGACTCTTTGCATAAATGTCATGTAATTGTTGATATAAGTAATTATAATTATATTTCATTAAATCACAGAAACAACTGAAGCAAAGATTTAAAAGCAGTTTAGTTTTTGTGAAAACTAATATTTGTGTCATTCTCTAAACTTTTGGCCACGACGTTTTGCACTTTTTTGTATCGTCATGTCATGTTAGGGACATTACTCAGCTGTTTGCTGTGTTGTTTGATTTCGTAATGTTCCAAGGTTAAAATAAAAAGGCTTCTACAGTTTTTAACCAATTGTGTCTTGTGTGTCATAACATGAGGATAGACCTATAGTACTCATATGTAGACATTGAGTTTTGAGATATCACAAAATGCTCAAATTCATATTTTAGACTAATTGAGACCTTCTGATAAAAAAAAAAAACTAAGAAAATTTTAAAATGCAAAGATAAAACTACTGACAGAAACTACTGTCCCCATATGGGGACAGTAGTTTTTTCCCCCCAAAAACTACTTCCTGTACGAAGGCAAAGTTTTGGTATTATTCTTCTAAAGTCTGACTAAACTCAAACAGCTAAGAAATAATAAAAATGCACAACAAAACAATGCTCAGGTCTCAGGAGGTTAAAATATGAAAGTATTTCCATGTATGCTGGCGTGGTCAGTGCTGCCCTCTAGTGTCACAGGATCATATTCACTATATTTCTGATTAAACACCAGTTAGAAAGCCCACATTGTTTGTTGCAGTGTTAGTGTTTTCACCATAACCTGTGCTCCTGAACTCAGCATAGATTTCCGACGGTATTTGAATGCACCACAGTTGGAGTTCAGTTTCTGCTTTATTTCTCTCCCGCTGCAGGAGCTAAAGAGGAATTTTTCTCTGTTTATTTGGGTTACTTGTTGCGTGTAAATTCCAGAAGGTGCCTTTATTATCTGCTGTAAAATACGTTTAAACATATTTGTTGAAGTTTACCAATATTAAAACTGTTTAATCTGCTATGGTGATTTGTGGGTATGGGTGGAAAAAACAAAAAGTACTGCATTAATTCTGCTTTAATTCAGAATTCTCCCGTTTGTAATTAAATATGTGAAATAAATCAGTTTCCACTAACAGGGTGCGTTCTGTGGTCTGACTGTTAGGATCTGTATTTTTGTGTTGGACTGTTTGTTCTCACACACGACCTCTGCTGAAGATGCGCTCGGCCTGCTGCAGGCGGCTCACCTGGCTCACCTGTAGCAGCCAATAAGCGGTTCTCACCCAGCGCCGGAAGTATTCTGTTCATCATGCAGATTTTTGTTTGGTTAATAAATATTTCCTGAATTTTGGATGTTGGTCAGGAAACCTGAAAGTTCAAAGTTTACAGCTTGAAAGGTTCCAGGAAATCAGAAACTCCAGCTGGTTCCTGGTTCCTGGTTCCTGATTGTGCAGTTGATACCAGCTCTGAGTGTTACGCTGACGTGTGCTGACGTCTTCATTATGGGTTTTATGGCCTCTGCTGGTTTATTTCATATTTAGATATTCCATCTCCTGAGGATTTGATGTGTTCTACAGATGTAGAGATTCTCTTCTTCCCCTGAGAGCGTGGAACTTCTGTGTTCAGGTCAAGACGTCAGACGCCCCTACCCTGGTCCTCCTGCATGGTTTGGTTGTTTGCCCCAACCCTGGTCCTCCTGCATGGTTTAGTTGTTTGCCCCAACCCTGGTCCTCCTGCATGGTTTGGTTGTTTGCCCCAACCCTGGTCCTCCTGCATGGTTTAGTTGTTTGCCCCAACCCTGGTCCTCCTGCATGGTTTGTTGTTTGCCCCAACCCTGGTCTCCTGCATGGTTTAGTTGTTTGCCCCAACCCTGGTCCTCCTGCATGGTTTAGTTGTTTGCCCCAACCCTGGTCCTCCTGCATGGTTTGTGTTTGCCCCAACCCTGGTCCTCCTGCATGGTTTAGTTGTTTGCCCACCCTGGTCCTCCTGCATGGTTTAGTTGTTTGCCCCAACCCTGGTCCTCCTGCATGGTTTAGTTGTTTGCCCCAACCCTGTCCTCCTGCATGGTTTGGTTGTTTGCCCCAACCCTGGTCCTCCTGCATGGTTTAGTTGTTTGCCCCAACCCTGGTCCTCCTGCATGGTTTAGTTGTTTGCCCCAACCCTGGTCCTCCTGCATGGTTTAGTTGTTTGCCCCAACCCTGGTCCTCCTGCATGGTTTAGTTGTTTGCCCCAACCCTGGTCCTCCTGCATGGTTTAGTTGTTTGCCCAGACCCTGGTCCTCCTGCATGGTTTAGTTGTTTGCCCCAACCCTGGTCCTCCTGCATGGTTTAGTTGTTTGCCCCAACCCTGGTCCTCCTGCATGTTAGGTTGTTTGCCCCAACCCTGGTCCTCCTGCATGGTTTAGTTGTTTGCCCCAACCCTGGTCCTCCTGCATGGTTTGGTTGTTTGCCCCAACCCTGGTCCTCCTGCATGGTTTAGTTGTTTGCCCCAACCCTGGTCCTCCTGCATGGTTTAGTTGTTTGCCCCAACCCTGGTCCTCCTGCATGGTTTAGTTGTTTGCCCCAACCCTGGTCCTCCTGCATGGTTTAGTTGTTTGCCCCAACCCTGGTCCTCCTGCATGGTTTAGTTGTTTGCCCCAACCCTGGTCCTCCTGCATGGTTTAGTTGTTTGCCCCAACCCTGGTCCTCCTGCATGGTTTAGTTGTTTGCCCCAACCCTGGTCCTCCTGCATGGTTTAGTTGTTTGCCCCAACCCTGGTCCTCCTGCATGGTTTAGTTGTTTGCCCCAACCCTGGTCCTCCTGCATGGTTTAGTTGTTTGCCCCAACCCTGGTCCTCCTGCATGGTTTAGTTGTTTGCCCCAACCCTGGTCCTCCTGCATGGTTTAGTTGTTTGCCCCAACCCTGGTCCTCCTGCATGGTTTAGTTGTTTGCCCCAACCCTGGTCCTCCTGCATGGTTTAGTTGTTTGCCCCAACCCTGGTCCTCCTGCATGGTTTAGTTGTTTGCCCCAACCTGGTCCTCCTGCATGGTTTAGTTGTTTGCCCCAACCCTGGTCCTCCTGCATGGTTTTGTTGTTTGCCCCACCCTGGTCCTCCTGCATGGTTTAGTTGTTTGCCCCAACCCTGGTCCTCCTGCATGGTTTAGTTGTTTGCCCCAACCCTGTCCTCTGCATGGTTTAGTTGTTTGCCCAACCCTGGTCCTCCTGCATGGTTTGGTTGTTTGCCCAACCCTGGTCCTCCTGCATGGTTTAGTTGTTTGCCCCAACCCTGGTCCTCTGCTGGTTTAGTTGTTTGCCCCAACCCTGGTCCTCCTGCATGGTTTGGTTGTTTGCCCCAACCCTGGTCCTCCTGCATGGTTTAGTTGTTTGCCCCAACCCTGGTCCTCCTGCATGGTTTAGTTGTTTGCCCCAACCCTGGTCCTCCTGCATGGTTTAGTTGTTTGCCCCAACCCTGGTCCTCCTGCATGGTTTAGTTGTTTGCCCCAACCCTGGTCCTCCTGCATGGTTTAGTTGTTTGCCCCAACCCTGGTCCTCCTGCATGGTTTAGTTGTTTGCCCCAACCCTGGTCCTCCTGCTGGTTTAGTACCCTCTCCTGATGGGTTGTTTGCCCCAACCCTGGTCCTCCTGCATGGTTTAGTTGTTTGCCCCAACCCTGCCTCCTGCATGGTTTAGTTGTTTGCCCCAACCCTGGTCCTCCTGCATGGTTTAGTTGTTTGCCCCAACCCTGGTCCTCCTGCATGGTTTAGTTGTTTGCCCCAACCCTGGTTCCTGCATGGTTTAGTTGTTTGCCCAACCCTGGTCCTCCTGCATGGTTTAGTTGTTTGCCCCAACCCTGGTTATGGTTGTGTTGCCCAACCCTGGTCCTCCTGCATGGTTTAGTTGTTTGCCCCAACCCTGGTCCTCCTGCATGGTTTAGTTGTTTGCCCCAACCCTGGTCCTCCTGCATGGTTTAGTTGTTTGCCCCAACCCTGGTCCTCCTGCATGGTTTAGTTGTTTGCCCCAACCCTGGTCCTCCTGCATGGTTTAGTTGTTTGCCCCAACCCTGGTCCTCCTGCATGGTTTAGTTGTTTGCCCCAACCCTGGTCCTCCTGCATGGTTAGTTGTTTGCCCCAACCCTGGTCCTCCTGCATGGTTTAGTTGTTTGCCCCAACCCTGGTCCTCCTGCATGGTTTAGTTGTTTGCCCCAACCCTGGTCCTCCTGCATGGTTTAGTTGTTTGCCCCAACCCTGGTCCTCCTGCATGGTTTAGTTGTTTGCCCCAACCCTGGTCCTCCTGCATGGTTTAGTTGTTTGCCCCAACCCTGGTCCTCCTGCATGGTTTAGTTGTTTGCCCCAACCCTGGTCCCCCTGCATGGTTTAGTTGTTTGCCCCAACCCTGGTCCTCCTGCATGGTTTGGTTGTTTGCCCCAACCCTGGTCCTCCTGCATGGTTTAGTTGTTTGCCCCAACCCTGGTCTCCTGCATGGTTTAGTGTTTGCCCCAACCCTGGTCCTCTGCATGGTTTAGTTGTTTGCCCACCCTGGTCCTCCTGCATGGTTTAGTTGTTTGCCCCAACCCTGGTCCTCCTGCATGGTTTAGTTGTTTGCCCCAACCCTGGTCCTCCTGCATGGTTTAGTTGTTTGCCCCAACCCTGGTCCTCCTGCATGGTTTAGTTGTTTGCCCCAACCCTGGTCCTCCTGCATGGTTTAGTTGTTTGCCCCAACCCTGGTCCTCCTGCATGGTTTAGTTGTTTGCCCCAACCCTGGTCCTCCTGCATGGTTTAGTTGTTTGCCCCAACCCTGGTCCTCCTGCATGGTTTAGTTGTTTGCCCCAACCCTGGTCCTCCTGCATGGTTTAGTTGTTTGCCCCAACCCTGGTCCTCCTGCATGGTTTGGTTGTTTGCCCCAACCCTGGTTCTCCTGCATGGTTTAGTTGTTTGCCCCAACCCTGGTCCTCCTGCATGGTTTAGTTCAAACTTTGTTTTCTGCCTACTGTCTGGCAGTCTTCACTATCCGCCATGTTTGTTTCAGCGTTTGCACAGATTAGATCAGTGACGTACGAGACGGATTTAATGTGACATCAGGACCATTCAGACTACAGTCGCTGTCAGAAACATCAGATGGATCAGATTTAATGCTGCATATGAAACCTGGGTCAGATTAAAAAATAAAATGATTTATTTGGGTTCAGCCTGTCATATAAAAATCTGATATGGGTTTGCATATGGCAAAGAAAGAGGATGGAGCTCCACTAGGAGGCGCTGTTGGTAGTAAGTGGATTCTTTCTGCACAGGGTTGAACTGTTCTCCCAGGATACATGTAAGAGCCGGACCCATTTTTACCTCAAGGAAAACTAAGGGGAGCATGAGACTTTAAATAGGGCGCATAGAACACATTTCTAAAAAATGTATTATTGGAAAACATCTCAAAAGTCACTTCAGGTGTTAAATAGTTAAATGATGTTAGCTAGCTACTTGGTGCCCAACATGTCTTACTGCAACCCATGAATGAAATTATATAACTGATATTGGTTAAATTAAGCTATTAAATACAATATATGACTAAACTTAATAGAATCAGCCAACTATACTGATCAGATCATGATTAGTTTTCTTATTGTGACATATACATCACTGTCTGCCCGATGTGACATATGCGTCACACCGATATTTACTTGATGTTTTTATGCAAAGTTCTTCAAGAAATTCGGAAACAATAGTTACAAACAGCATTATGTGTAAACCGTTCAATCTTACCTTTTAAGCCTCAGAAAGAGCTCGCTCCAAATTAGCTGGCTAGCGGGTTTTTCCACATGCAACTTTCGGTCAAGTTCGGTTGGTTGCATCGAAACACATGATCACCCTAGTGGTCACATGACCTATTATAAATGTGCTATAGGTGTTATTCTGGGACTTCATGAGAGAAAATCAGGAATCTAGGTTAACATGGAACCATCCAGAACGTTAATAAGGCACCACTGTGGGTCCTTATGGGTTAATGGTCCATATTTTACAGCATTTCAAGGCTTGGAATATTGACCCTTTTGGCTTTCCGTATTAGCCACACACTGGCCACATCATTAGGTACACCCTGCTAATATCAGAGGGAATCCTCTGGGTTTTCCCTCTAGGGGAAAATAAAGGTTGAAGGTTCCTTATTTTGTCTTCAGAACTGCCTTAATTCTTAATGCAGGAGATCCAATAAGATGTCAGAACCATTCCTCAAAAGGTTCTGGTCCATTCGGACACGTGGGCTGAACCTCCAGTCGGCTCACAGCTCAGAGATGTTCTGTTGGACTGAGATCTGCTGGCTGTGGAGATCGTTGGAGAACGTTGATCTGTCCTCCTGAAAGGAACCATCAGAGGATGGAGATGGTCGGCACCAGAACTCCAGCAGAACCTCCAGCCATGATGGATCAGTGTCTTCATGATGTTTAGACCAGAGGCAGAGCCGGCCATCTGAATGTACCAAGCGAAATGCAGTTTCATTGTTTCTCCAACCGGTTCTGGTCCAGTTCTGATCCGGTTCCGGTGGTATTTTAGTCTTTTCTAGCCTCAGTGTGCTTCTCTTAGCTGGTGGTACGTGGTGTGGTCTTCTGCTGCTGTAGCTCCTCTGATATTAACATAAATCTGAAGGTTTTAGACCGGAGGAATCTGAGTTTAACTTCATTGGTTTTAATGCAGCCGTCCTTAAACTTTTCTCTGATAAAATATGTTTTTATCTAAAAATTCTTCGGTAATGTTTTCCTGTCTCCAAATCTGCCTCAAGCTCCATCCTATGGAAAGAGAGCTGATATGAGTGATACAGTGTTGGGAGTAACGGCGTTTAAGTAGAAAGGCGTTCATTTTTTGGTAACGGAGTAATCTAATGAATTACTTTTCCTATCGTTACATCACCGTTAGCGTTACTGGGGATGTAAAGTGGCGCGCTACTACAATGTGGTTGAATGTAGTTTTGCACTTTAATAAAAATCGTGTGATTATTTATTTCCTAAATTTACTGCGACCCTAAGAACTGTTGGGTTCATAGAACAACTTAAGCTGCTTTCAAACATGAAAAACTGGATTTTTTCAGACTTTATCTTTTTGACCAATGAGTCTGAAAGCAAACTTTATGCCCCTTTTATAGATTTATTATCAGCCTGACTGGATGTGCCACAGAAGTGTGTTTGGTACATTTTAACAGGAAATGCTCCAATAAAAAAGTGGTGTATTTAAAAAAACGGATGGAAATGTCTGTGAATATTCCAGAACGTGTTTCCACACCTACAGTTCTCGTCGTTTATTTTAACACTCGACTGAGCCTTTTAAGTCATCTTTTTGTTCTGAACATATTTTCTGCTCTTCCTCCAGACTGTAATCAAACCAGTTTCAGAAATATGTCCTTCCTTACGGAAAGCTGCTGGCACCAGATCTGTTTCAGCATTACTTGAGATTTTGCTTTAGAAAAGCCTGAGGCAGGAAACCTAAAACCACCCAGCAAATTATGCTGGAAAGAAAAACAACATTAAAGAACAGATTTATGGATGGAAACGGAAAACTTTAAAAAACTGAAGCAAAAATGGATTTTAAAAATGGATCTCTGTCAGCTTTGATGCATGCATCCAAACCCAGAACCACTCATGAATGTCCTCAGAGGGCCGGTTCTGGCAGAAATGATTCATAAAACTATCTGTAACAAAGTGTTAGAACATAAAGAAATAAACATCCCTCTCTACATTTGACAGATACTGCTTAAAAATGAAATAATAAACAGATTTTCACAATGCTGTGATTGAGGACTCCTCATATAAACTCTGATTTGATTCGAAACATAAAATAGCATTTAGGCGCACGCAAATAGAACTTAAAGGTTTCATTTATATGGTCCTTTAGAGGGCCACATTCAGAGCTATGGCGGGCTGGATTTGGCCCCCAGGCCTTGGGTTTGACACCTGTGGCCTAAGGTAACATATAATAATATGATTCTGATTGTGTTATGCTTATTAATAAGACATCATGATAAGATTTCTGGGCAACAAAATGTTAAATATGGGTGAAAATGAAAAGTAACCAGAGTTTCTAACCTATAAACATCTTTTTACAAGAAAGATTTCATGACTGAGTCCATAGAAAGTGTTTCAGGAGCGACTTTTCTTCTGAACTTACTTGAGATGAAATCTGTTGTAAACTGGCTCTATAGAAATAAATGGAAGCTCGACTAGATACGTGAAGCCTGAGAGAAAAAGCTTCCGATACTTGGATCTGAGTACTTACCGATACCGCGTACCAATGCTGGTACTTCTATCATACAACAAACCAGATGGCAGTAAGAAAACATTCAGAGATATGAAATATGATATTTAGTGTTAAACTACTTGAAGCTGATGGATGCAGATGATTAAATGATGAGGAATGTTGCTGAGTCAGATTCATTCCTCTTTCTGTTTCCTTTGTGTCTTCAGGTCTTTCCAGTCGTCTGAAGGTTTCTGTCCCTCATTCACTTTATTTCTCTGATATTATCTGTCAGATTTTATTTCAACAACTCTGAAATTACTGTTTTGCTTCTAACACGTTGCTCCAGGAGGCATTTAGAAAGTGTTTTTTTTTTAACCTGTAAATCAGAAACAAAGAACCAGAACTGGACTTAGAGGAAAAACAGTTGCTAATATGTCCAAAATATGATCGCAGGAAAATCCGTTTATGTTTCTTCATCCAGAACCGTTTACCAACAGCCAGAATGAGGTTTTCCTGAACAGACGCCGTCTCATGTTTCACCTGCTGTTTCTGTCTTTATTTGAAGCGACACGAATTTAGAAAATCTGACTTCAGATACGATAAATGAGAGAGAATTAGTACGTTCTGCTGGTTCTACACACATGGGCACAAGGCTGGAGTATAATAAGGGGCCCAAGCCCACAGGGGGGCCAACACCAACTGGGAAAAAAGATTGTCTTCAGATTTCAAATATGGCAGAGATCGGGGCTGGTGGAAATAACCAGTAAGATCCACACTAGTTTTATTTTACCTTTATAAAAGTTGCATAGTTCTTAAGGCGCAGTTGGGGAAACCATGGTAACGTTCCCGAAAATATGACGTTGGCCCTGCTGACCGTCACCCAACAGTGGGAGTAGCAGTAAGAGAATCGTAAAAAATGATAAAGAAAAATGATAAAGATAAATCTCTGATCATTGCATCAAGGCAATTTTATTTATATAGCACACTTTCAACACGGAGGCAATTCAAGGCGCTTTACATGATTCAGTGGTAATGAAACCAAATATATGATAAAAATATGAAGATTAAAACAGATCATTACTAACAGAAATGCATTTAGTACTGAGCCCCGTAGGGGACATGGTGGAGAAAATATTTTAAGGTGAGAAAAAAATAAAATAAATGGATTTTGCGAGATCTCGAGAAAGTTTTGCGTTATCTTGAGAAACTCCGACTCCTTCAACACCAGCCATACGTCCTCTTTTCTCACACATTGTCCATTTTCTCTGCATTTTGCACACATCCAACAATAGTCATGTTATTGTCCAGAGTATTGCAACTGGTGGCTAATGAACTCAATCAGATCCACTAGTTCAGAAGCTGTTTACGACGCGACAGTCCTTTTGTGCGCAAAATCCTTTGGGCAATGTCTTTCACTTATATGAAAACCATGTCTAGAGCTAAGCACTGACTTTATGTCCTGATATTTGAGGCCAATCTCAAAATAAAACTCTATTAAGCTCTCCCGTCTGTGAGTGTCTTCCATCATAGCAGTGCACAAGGCTGCAGCAAACTGAGTCGGTAACACTGTAAATGCAGGAATGGCTTTTTGAAACGTTCTCCAGATATCGCAAAAGTTTCTCAAGATAACGCAAACATTTCTCAAGATAACGCAAACATTTCTCAAGATAACGCAAACATTTCTCAAGATAACGCAAGACTTTTTCGAGATAACGCAAAAATTTCTCGAGATAACGCGAAACTTTCTAGAGATAACGCAAAACTTTCTAGAGATAACGCAAAACTTTTTCGAGATAACGCAAAAATTTCTCGAGATAACGCGAAACTTTCTAGAGATAACGCAAAACTTTCTAGAGATAACGCAAAACTTTTTCGAGATAACGCAAAACTTTCTCGAGATAACGCAAAACTTTCTCGAGATAACGCAAAACTTTTTCGAGATAACGCAAAAATTTCTCGAGATAACGCGAAACTTTCTAGAGATAACGCAAAACTTTCTAGAGATAACGCAAAACTTTTTCGAGATAACGCAAAACTTTCTCGAGATAACGCAAAACTTTCTCGAGATAACGCAAAACTTTTTCGAGATAACGCAAAACTTTCTCGCGATAACGCAAAACTTTCTAGAGATAACGCAAAACTTTTTCGAGATAACGCAAAACTTTCTCGAGATAACGCAAAACTTTCTCGAGATAACACAAAACTTTCTCGAGATAACGCAAAACGTTCTCTAGATAACGCAAAACATTCTAGAGATAACGCAAAACTTTCTCGAGATAACGCAAAAGTTTTCTCAAGATAACACAAAACTTTCTCAAGATAACGCAAAACTTTCTCGAGATAACGCAAAACTTTCTCGAGATAACACAAAACTTTCTCGAGATAACACAAAACTTTCTCGAGATAACGCAAAACGTTCTCTAGATAACGCAAAACATTCTAGAGATAACGCAAAAGTTTCTCAAGATAACGCAAACATTTCTCAAGATAACGCAAAACTTTTTCGAGATAACGCAAAAATTTCTCGAGATAACGCAAATATTTCTCAAGATAACACGAAACTTTCTAAAGATAACGCAAAAGAATCTCAAGATCTCGCAAAAATTTTTCTCACCTTAAAATATTTTCTCCACCATGTCCCCTGCGGGGCTCAGTAATTTAGTAACTGAAGCATGAGAAATAAAATGTACGTATGTGAGAATATGAAACTTAAAAACAACATAAGAATAAAAAGAGAAGTTGTAAAGAACTAATTTATGTAAAATAATATAGAATAAAAACAGATGAAACACAATCAGCCACTGGAAGAGACAGAAAGCTAAACTGGAACAGCTGGAGGTGGAGATGTGGTTCTAATGGTTCTGATGGTTCTGATGGGAGCGGCTCTGGTTTTCTCTGGTGACAATAAAATGCCGATATTTGATTTTATAATTGCTGCTATGGTCAATAATCAATATTTATAATGTTATAAACATTACATAGATCTCTTACAAAATCTTACTCATCGGACTGATACCGTTGTGTAAAATGACTTACATCAGCCGATACCGACGTTGGTGCCAATATATTGTGCATTCTTTGACAAAATTCATGTTTTCCTGGTTCTAGTTATGAGAAACAAAAAGGAGGAGAGAAACAGGAGCTCTGAGAGACCAAAATAGATTTATTAAACACATTATTAATGTTTATAAGGAAAAGATTTTTTGTTGTTGTTTGCATTTATTTTCGATTAAATACTTTAAATAGTCAAGTTTACTTAAACTGATTACACAAATTTTAACAAGAAAGAAGAAGAAAATATGAGGAAGAACGCTGAGAGACAGAAAGAAATATTAACGGGTATTAGTGAGTTTTTGTGATCAAGTTATGGAAAAATCTGAATGGTAGTTCTGGCCAAGAAAAGGGAGTTACAGCATTTTTATAAGAATCTGGTTTAAATGATACCACTTTGTGTCGATGTGGGGCTCCTGCTGTGATAACCCAGCGCTGCTCAGGCAGGTATATTTTTAGCTAGACCAGGTGAATGTGGGCGTGTCCTTGTACAGGTAGCAGTCAGAGCAGCAGAGGGAGGGAGGCAGATTACTTCTGCTGCTGGATCTGACGGGAACCTCCAGTGATGGCTCTCTGCAACGCCGTCTGTGTGACGCTTCTGCTGACTCTGCTGACTCATGGTAGGAATCTCTGCATTGGTCTGCATCAGCTCATGTTAGTGGATGAAAATATTCAGGAAGAATCACATCTTCATCTGTTTGTTTCTTCATCTTACAGAAGATGTAATGATTTGCAGAACCTCTAAACTCGTTTTATTTTCTCATCAGAGTCTGAATCCGGCTTTAATCAGCTTCACCTTCATCTGATAAATACATATTTAAAACGTTATTCATACTTTATCTTAATTTGACACACCGAGTCTGTTGATTGTAGGTTGGTGTATTTCTGACATTTCAAGAGTTTCTGTCCCTTTGTTCAAAATTCTTTCATTTAACTTAATAAAGCTATGTGAGAATATTGTAATAAACATTTATAAACATAAATACCACATTTAGTCATGTTGCTTAGAAAACTCACAAGGCTTAAAATTCCATAACAGCAATAAGAAATGTTTCCAGTAGGAGAGAAGTTCCCAGTATGATCAGCAGGAGGCGCTGTAAAGGAGTTATGAACTGAAAAGAATCTAAAGAAGAAATATTCAATCTTTCCTGATTTTAGGACCATTTTTATTACCTCCACCAAGGTTAGCAACAGAAAGTTATTGATTAATTATGATGAAATGTTCCAGAAACATCTGCAGTGGGATTGGGAACAAGTGATGAGATGTTGGCCATGATCCATGTGGGCTGATTCACGACGTTTAGCATCTCTAAGCGCTAAACAAGAAAACTTTTACGTGTGAATCCCAGCAGATCGAATGGATTCATCGGCTGGCAGCCACAGTCGTCTGCTATTTTATTATTATTAATATTATTATAAGGAGAATAAATAGTTTCTGCTGCAACTGCTTATTAGGAAGGAAATTATTATCGGTAGGAAAAACGTTTGATCGGATCTTTAGAATCTAAACATATTGAAGTTATTAGAAGGAAAAACTTTGAGGATTAAAATGATTAAATATACAGATAAATTGATAGAACAGTAGAGTAAAGGTGGAACTATTGATTTAAATGTTAAAATGGAGACAGGTGAAGTAGAATAGATTAGTTAACATGGGTAATAATGGGGACAGAACACAGGACCCAGCAGAGCATGACTTAAATACTGATACGTGAGAAATGATAAAGAGAAGCAGAGAAATAATCAGAGAAACCTGAGAGAGAAAGACATTAGAAACTAGAAGAGACACAGAAAGGGAGCATAACTAACTAGAATATCTTAGAACAAACACAAAGAGGGAAGAAAAACTAGATAAGAAGATTAAAATGGAGAAACAATCACAGGGGATTAATAAAAACCAACATAATAAAACAATATAAACAGTTAAGGATCATGATAAGAAGATTGATTTATAACTACTATGATTTATCGTTTTATTGTATTGTCTGTTCTAGGAAAACATTTTTCTCATAGCTTCACTAATCTGTTTATCAAAGCTCATAATAATAACAATAATATTAACATTTATTTATAATGCAAATGGAGGGCTCTATAAATGTCCATAGAAATAAATAACAATAAATACAACAGATACAAAGTAAACAACAATTTTTCACACTTTCAGATCTGCTGGAATGGAAAGCCACTTTTAAAAAAAAAATATTTAAAAGTTATTTAAACATTTCTAATGAGCTTAGAGGGGGGGGGGGGGGTGGAACATTCAAACATAGATTAAAATCAATCCTAAAACAAACTGGTAAGAAGTGCAGAGAGCAAAGAATCGGATAACATCACGTCATTTGCAGCCCGTTAAGAGATGATCTGCAGCATTCTGAGCGAGCTGCGTTCAATTCAAATAACTAATCAAGTGATTGAAGGAAAAGTCCTTAGATACGGGCTTAGTGTAATAAAATACATGAATATTAAAATCATCAACGACAGCAAAACCTCAGAAAAAGTCTTTGATAGTCGTGAATAAAGTGAGGAGGTTTCAGCGGCCGGTAGATGACAGCGCACAAGACATTCACCTTTACTCTTCATGAGAGGAGCTTTGAAACTGATGAAGTGAAGGACCAGAGAAACTCCAGCGCCTCTCCCTGTAGCCCTGGGCGAGCTGAAAAAGCTACAGAGGAAGGTGATCAGAGAGGAGGGTAATCTCAACAGCATGGATCCATGTTTCAGTCAAAAATAGGAAATCGACACAAGAGAAAGAAGTCTGGCAATCTGGCATTACCAAGAACTGATTGAATTCAATTCAGTTTATTTATATAGCACCGTTTCACAACAGATGTCATCTCAAGGCACTTTACAAGAAGCGTTAAACAATACAATGTTTTTAATGTAGAAATTAGAGAACCACAGAAGATTGCGTCGTGGAATTCTCAGCAATCCCTCACACTGAGCAAGCATGCAGCGACAGTGGGAAGGAAAAACTCCGTTTTAACAGGAAGAAACCTCCAGCAGAACCAGGCTCAGCATAAGCGGTTATCTGCCGAGACCGCCTGTGGCTTGGAGAATACAGTTACGTTGTTAGAGACCGGAGAGGCCCGACTCACAGGATGGATGTTACTGAGCCTCACTCCACACTGGCACCAACAGGTCGGCGTTCACGCCACGGCATTGATTCAGGAAAAACGTGACTAATATCACCAGAAGGCTTTTCGTCCACACTAACACTGCACCTCTCCTGGGACATTTAGTGGCTAACAAAAAGGTTGGGACGATTCTCATTCCGCTTAAATGTGCAAATATACCAGAGAGGCAGAAACATCAAACCAGCCAATAAAACTTGGACCAACAGATGGTGAGCAGCACTTACTGGAGCCATCTTGGCAGGATGTCAGGAGCCGAGAGAAACAGCAACCAAGCAACGGAAAGGATCACTGATGTTCTGGTGTAATGACTGAATAAATCCAGATTGGATCAGTTCGGACACTGAAGCGATGTCGTTTTTATATAAAATATAACTGGGATCACACAGGATTCAGTGATGAAACACAAATGAGACCCTCCAGCGAGGTACTGACTTCTCACCGGGCCGCACAGGCAGAGGACTTTTTTTAAGAAACGCTTCCGGACTACAGCACGTTTGTTTTATGTCGGAAATTTCTGGATTCCGAGCCACTGATTTCCTGCCTTCGCCTATCTAAAATGTCTAAATGTACACGTTTCTGAGGCATAGCGCGTAGAAAATAGGACTGCTGCTACACGACGTTCCTGTGACGGGAGGATTACGTTAGGGTTCATTCACACCAGCCCTGTTTGGTACAATCCAACTCTGATTCAGACCAAAAAAGTCTCGTTATCTGTTCATCTTGAGCCCATTGCTGCAGCAGTATTGATCTGGCACGTTTGCCAAACACAACTGAGCATTTCTGAAGCCGCTTCATTTTGTCTGCATCTCGCTCTACTGTGCAGTGTTCCCTGGCGCACCCAGAGGTACAACGCCCCCACAGCGCAACCACAGGTGGAAAGGTGTGTTTACTCAACCGCTTTGTTTGGTTTGACAAAGTCAGTCATTGTGAAGAGCAGCAGCTAAAAACAGCAACAACACTGTAGCTTTGGTACAAGTCAGAGTCTAAAGGAATACCGGGATGCACATTTAAACAATGTCAGAGGGTTTAAGTTCGATTCCAGCTTCCTCCAGTCACATGTCAATGTACCCCTGGGCAAGGCACTTAACCCCAAGAACATTCGACATCGTCCTACCGAGCCATGTTGGTTGTCGGTGTATGAGTGTGAATGTGGCTTCAATGTAAAGCGCTTTGATTGGTCAGTATGACTAGAAAAGCGCTATATAAGTTCAGTCCATTTACCATTTTCAGTCAACAAACTCAGATAGTTATGAATATAAACAGCCTTCTGGAACTCAGTTCAGTTGGATTTTTGCTTTTCAATCTTCTACAGAAACTCTAAACTTTTTTATTGATTTTATTCAATAGAAACTTTGTCTTAAAAACGGGTTTTAAACTAAAGCTGGAATCAACAGATTCTTGGTTTTGAGGTAAGGAAGTGGTTTGTTTGTCCGGACAGTCAGTGAAAGTCTCTGATTATGAGAAAAGACACACATCCCCATATGTACAGTACTGTCTCATCAGAGAGAGAAAAAGACTAAAACAATGTTTGCTCTTTACACAAACCAGTAGAACCAGTCTGATGAGACGCTACTGAAACAGGGACAATGTGTCCAGGTAACACAGCAGCGCCCCCTGGCTTTGACTACAAGCAGGTTCAGGTGCTGGAGAAACTTCTAAGAGGAAAAACTGAGCTGGAAGGTTGAAAGAATGGAAAACGTTCCCATTTGCTCTCAATAATTACTTTGGATGGATTTTAGGAATCACAAAAAGATGTTGGTGATGTTGCCATGACAACAAGCGTAGCAAAGAATAACGACGTGTTAAACAGTTTTAAAGTCGATGGTGTCCTTGGAAACCCCAGGCAGTGAGTCTATCCAGGCGTTTGGAGCAGAGCATCACCATGACCTCCTTCAACATTTCTGCTACATCAAACAACTAGCATCCCTGAGCTCCTTTGGAAGCTTCTGATTGGTTAATTCACCACATCTGAGTTAAAGCAGCTGTTGGTGTGTTTTAAAGCAACACTTAGAGGTCTCTGCTTCCTTGTTTGAATTCAGAATCAGCCCAGGTATGAGGAGAACTTTGGACCTCCAGCAGTCGGGTTCATCCCTGATCCAGATACCTGACGGTTCATCTGTTCTATATTATATTGCTAAAATTAGAAACCTCCTGTCCAGGAGTGATGCACAGAAACTAGTCCATGCATTTGATGTTTCAAGGCTGGACTACTGTGGTGGAAAAATCAAGCATTGTCAAGCCCAGTTTATGCATCTCCGACCGCAGATTTGCACTCAGACGCAGACGTTTTTCGTTTATGGTTCTCCATTTTTTTCTTCTCCAGTCTCCATTGTTTATTCAGCGTTGCTCGACCAGGACAGCAGGGGGCGTTAACTTTCCATGGCGTCTCTGCCTACTATCTGCTTACTATCACAGCATCGTTTCAGGTTTTGTTATAAGCTTGTGAACGCATTTCTTTCTCAAGGACCAATGAACGAGAGAAAGTTCTGATTAAGTTGTAAAGCTTTTTACTAGAAGCTCATAGAATCCTCTAGAAACACTTGGAAACAAACACAGCAGCCATTTTTGTTGTTGTCTACACCTCCTTGTGTTCAAAATCACCAAAAGAACAGATTAGATAAATTATCCTTTCATTATAAAGCATGAAGTGGCCAATCGCTGCATTAACTACTCATTACAGCGACTATAGAGCCCCGTTCTGGTGAAACCATCTCTGGCTGTTGCTGAAACTGACCAATCAGATGCAGACGCTCTCATTGATGGAGACTGATAGTTAAAAATTAGGCCTCTACTTGCGTAGGTGACGGAGAGCTCTTGCGTTGACGGATAATGGTGCTACGTCAATCCGTCTCCATCAAAACGAAGAAGCATAAACTAGGCTTAAGTCTGCAACCTTGAAGGTAGGCTGCAAAGGAACAGAAAGACAAATTTGAATGTCACTCTGTTTCTCCCAGAGCTGTCTAACCCCCTGGAGCTTTCTGCTAGGTGACACTAAGCTGGGTAGAATTGAGTACGTTTTTAATTATAAAATGTAGTGAGAGAATGGAAAGTTACTGAGGGGATGATCATTGTGTGTAAAGCTGTTGTAAGCCTGGTTTTAGGCAAACACAACCCAAGAAGTCAGATGCTTGGTTTGTTCCTCCTTGCTGCAGGACGTAAAATAAACTCGGGCTAAAGTAGAAGTCTGTCTCACGATCTTTGTTTAAATCAAGCTGTTTTTAAAGCTGCCATTTCAAAGTCCATAAAATGCAATTAAAAGCCTTCATTTGATCCAGGTGAATCAGCTCCATGGTACATCAGAGATCTGATTGTTCCATATGTTCCTAACAGAGCACTTTGTTCTGCAGAACGCTGCTGTCAAGGACTCGATGTTATCTGCGTGTAACATTTAAACTGATTGGGATGTAGATATGATGGGGACATCGAACCATCGTACGGTTCAGGAAGGAGACGGGTTCTGTGTCCCAGAGATGAACAGGTTCTGGTGTAAGATGTTAATAAAATGTCTGATTTCTGTCTCTAATACTCCGTTTTCTGTTTTTCAGAGTCTGAGTCGCAGCTCCCTAGTAAGTCTCTACAGGTTTCTGTGTCTCTTTCCCGCTACCATCTATTCATGGTCTGCTTTTCATTTTCTCAATATTTAGTAAATGCCTGAATGATAAGTGGATACAGCTAAATGTATCCACAGTACGTGACAGGAGATAAGATGGTAGGAAGCTAAGAGTGGATGGTGTTTTCAGGGTGGAGCGTTTAAATGTCCTTCTCTCCTCAGATTGTGGGAAACCAACGCTAAACACCAGGATTGTTGGAGGGCAGGAGGCTCCTAAAGGTTTCTGGCCCTGGCAGGTCAGTCTGCAGGCTTCATCTCACTTCTGTGGAGGATCTCTGATCAACAATCAGTGGGTTCTGACTGCAGCTCACTGCGTGGGCAGGTGAGCACAGAAGGTCCAACCAACACCAATGGACCAACATATAACTGTATGGAATCAAAGCTTCAGCAAGGTTTACAGCTTTATGTCTTTGTGTCGTCTGACAGTTTTACCAGCAAACCAGCTTTACTGAAAGTGTTTCTGGGTCTAGAGAGTCTGTTAGGAACCAACCCAAATAAAGTCAATCGGACTGCAGCGGACGTAATCGCTCATCCTGACTACAGCTCTGGGACTCTGAACAACGACATCGCCCTGATAAAGCTCAGCTCACCTGTAACTTTCAACAACTTCATCTCACCTGTCTGCCTGGCGGCGTCAGAAAGCACCTTCTACAGCGGCGTTGACTCCTGGGTCACCGGCTGGGGCAACATTGGCTTCAATAGTAGGTGGAACAACAGAACAGAATCCCTTGTTAAGGTTGGATATTCTTATAGAACAAACAGATTCAGTGGATGTAGTGAGTCAAACCATGTCAGAAACAGCAGAAGCACAGCTGACTGGTTCCTGTAGCGCCAATGTCTTAAAGCTCAGTGATCTCCACAGAAATCAATGTGTCAATCAAAAGATGAATTCCTAGTTCCAGAGCCTCACATTTCCTATTTCATTCTTCATGTTTAATGCTAATAATAAGGTGGATTTGTGTCTCCTCAGAGCCTCTACCTTTTCCTCAAAAACTGATGGAGGTGGAGGTTCCGGTTGTGGGCGACAGACAATGTAAATGTAACTATGGAGTGGACACCATCACAAGCAACATGATCTGTGCTGGCTTTACTGAGGGGGGGAAGGACTCTTGTCAGGTAATCATCTGTTAGCTACTGGTTTAATCCAGGACTTTGTTCCATTTCCTCACCAACATGTTTCTCATTTCAAAGGGCGACTCTGGAGGTCCAATGGTGAGCAAGCAGAACGGCCGCTGGATTCAGGGAGGGATCGTTAGTTTTGGAAAAGATTGTGCTTTGCCCAATTTCCCAGGAGTCTATTCTAGAGTGTCCCAGTATCAGGCCTGGATCAACAGCAAAATATCCACCAACCAGCCGGGCTTCATCAATTATACATCCTCTGGCAGTGACACTGACCTCAGTGTCTCCTGTCCAGGGTTACCCCCAATTGTGTCCCAAACTACTACTACAACCACGACCACCACTACTACGACCACTACGACAAGCAATACAAAACCAACAACAAAACCGCTGACAGCTACAGCCTCACCGGCAGCAAATCTCGCCGCAACCAACGTCACCAAACCAACAACAAAAGCCACGATTACCCCAGCAACGTCCCGTACAACAACCACCACAACCACAGTGGCACAGAGCACTACCCCCGGGCGTAAGTACTGATCATATACTGGATAGGTTTGTAATCAACCGCAGATTTGGAGTTAAAAATAACCCCGGCTTTCCATTGGCTGTTTGACCTGTGCTTAATGTCTACAAAGTGTGATACGCAGCTAATAACCGCCATCATGGTTTGGGTTTGCTTCAGCTGTGTATCGCACATGGAACGTCAAGAGAGGCGAAAACGTATGCACTGTCATGTATCGTCATGTAATGTATGTACTTACATGTAATGTATGTAAAACATACCTTTTCAGTGTGAAAGACATGACATTTCACCCGTTTTCGACCCTCTTAGCGTTGAAATCAGTGGCTTGTACCTTCATATTATGTGATATAGAAGAGTAATTGGAAGTGAGTTCCTATATGTCCTGATGTAAACTGCTGAGTTTAACTTGTTCTGGAAACACGCGTGTAAAAAACAGACATGGCGCATTAATTTAGCAGAGCAACGTTTTGCTTCTCAGAAACGTTAGATTATGATACATTCCCCCAAATGTGTCTTTCACACATTAAAAAACATAGACAGCATTGCAGTTAGCCCTTTCTCCCCTTTCTCCCTGCAGCCGTAGTCTGTGGCCGAGCGCCGCTAAATTCCCGTATTGTGGGTGGAAGTTCGGTAACGACAGAAGGTGAGTGGCCGTGGATGGCAAGCTTGCAGAAGGAAGGACAGCATGTCTGTGGAGGGACGCTGGTGTCAGAAGACTCTGTTCTGACCAATTCCAACTGCTTCTCAGGGTGAGCTCCAGCAGAGGATGATGGTTGTTGGGTTGAATTGATCTCATTGGATCTTCCTCTACTTTTGGGTCAACTGTGATCCATTCTTTTCTGTTTGAAGATTTATTTGAAAATACCAAATGTCAGCCTCTAATGGTGTATTACCAAACCCTTTTTCTTTAAATGATTTGAAGAGTTGCTTCTCTGCAGCCTTTATCTGAGTGTATCTTCAGTCTTAACTCCATTGTCTCTCTCCATCAGCTCCGTTAATACATCAGAGTATACGGTGGTGTTGGGTCGTCTGAAGCAGAAAGGATCGAACCCTTTTGAGCAGTCTTTCAATGTAGTAAACATAACTCTGAGCAACCTGACCGGGTCCAACATCGCATTGCTTCAGCTGTCAGCCAAACCCAAACTAACAAACTACATCCAGCCCATCTGTCTGGACACTGGAAGAACCTTCTCAGTGGGATCTACATGTTGGGCTACTGGCTGGAGTTCTGGGAAAGGAGGAGGTGAATCAAATACACACAGCAATGTTCAATATTCACCATCAATCATAAAGATAAAGGAATGAAATAACCATTTCCTCTCCATGATTTAGCTGAACAAGCTCTCCTGGAATTCAAGACGACAGTGGTGGATTGTGGGAATGTTTCAGCCACCGACAGCGTTTGTACCGAACTGTTTACGATGGAAAAGGTGAATCATTTTACATTATTATCATATATCCAGATAAAACGTCACTTATTGTGTAGAAGTGGTTGGAACTGTCGACAGATCTCATCACCTTACAGTAAACTAAACAGTTGTTGGCATTGAATTTGAAGTCCCCTACAATAATTATTTGGTGATACTCGATATATATTAGACAGAGGAGGTTGTTGAAAGTTTGAGTTTTGAGGGTGTATATTAACCTAGATATGGATCTCTTTTATCTGGATATCTAGGAATTCAAAAGAATCACATATGCCGAAGAATACCTTTTTCAAGTTAAGTGAGTTATGAAAGAGTGTGACTACCTTTTAACCCGCTCTTGCTTAAAAAATGGCACTTTGGAGGAGTAGATTTGATCATTGCAGATGTTCCATTAATAAAGTGTTGCATGTATATTATTCTCAGATATCAAGTCATCGATTAGAAACGGCTTCCATGACAAAGAACTCGGGTCGGATTTATCGGCGTTTGTTAAAACCACCGCAAAACCCCCAGCGCCACAAAAACAGGCTGTAGCTGATTTACTAACATGGTACAGAGAGCATTGTGCCTGTTAAATCCGCAGCAAGATGCATGCAATCCATTTAGCTCTTTTTGCCGTACTGAATATGCAATATTTCTGTCAGAAGACACAAAATATTGTGAGGAGAAAAGGCGTTCTAGGCGCAGTGTGATTTACTAAACATCACAATGTTTGCGCCGGATTTCTTTAGCGTCTATTTGTAGCGCTTCTTAACTTAGCCACCCTACGGAGGAAACTCATTTCAGCCGCCTGTATCCGCGAGCTCGTTCTTTCGGTCACCACCCAGAGTTCATGACCATAGATGAAGGTAGGAACGTAGATCGACCGGTAAATCGAGAGCTTTGCCTTTCGACTCAGCTCTCTCTTCACCACGACAAACCGGTACAGCGCCTGCATAACTGCAGACGTTTTATCAGTCTGCCTATCGATCTCCTGCTACATTTTTCCTTCATTCGTCAACAACACCCCAGATACTTGAACTCCTTTACTTGAGGAAGGACCTCGTCCCCGACCCACAGCTGCTTCAGATTCTACTGCGAACTGCTCCAGCTGCAGATCCCTAACCCATGATAAAGTGTGCATTTACACAGTGACCTTGTTCTGGACATGCTGCAGCTTTAATCAGTCTGACTCTGGAAGACACTGTGTGCATGAAGCCTTCTAGCCTACTATTAATCGACCCTGTAAGAGCCATACACTTTCCTGTTGTTCTTTTTTGCCCTTTACTTTGCCAAAGACGCATCATAAATCCATGCATCTATTCCTAATATCTCTAGCCGTGGTGCAGCTCATGGCACATACAGTAGCAGCTGCAAGGTCCTCATTTGAATACAGCTCCTTGCACCTGTTATGAATTGCTCACACAATCTTAGTAGATCAGCCGCAAATGACGGGCAACCCATTGTTGGAATTTTGATAAATCAGAACCCAAATTATTAATACAGCTAATTTAAGTATTTGTTGATAGGTAGCTGAACTTTCTTATTATTTATTTATTTGTTATGCAAGTATGAGGGCAAAATACACCCAGTATTAAGGTCAAGTTTATTTATATAGCAAGTTTCCAACAGGGACACTGCCCAAAGTGCCTCACAAAATGACACAATAAAGAAGAAAATTAACGTAAAATGAAATGCAATTTAGAAGAATAGGCATGAGAACTATTAACATTAATAGTTAAATAGTTAATAACATTAAAGAAATACTTGAAAGTTTCCAAAAGTTGAATCTGATTAAAAGTAATCTTTCAGGGAGTAGAGAGCTGCAAAAGTTGTTTTTTTAGAGGGAAGAGATTTAACTTGTTTAGGGTTGGAGCCTTTTTTTTTTGTTTTTCTTACTAGGAGGAGGTGTGGATGTTTTGGTGTGCTTTAAAGCCGCATAGTGATGATCTAACTGTGAATGGGGTGTTTTACGGGTTAAGTGCCTGACTGAGGGAGTAGCAGTGTTCTGTGGCTTCTGTGCGAGACTGTTGGACCAACTTAAAACTGGGCTTTCAGGTTCTTGTTCCCGGTTTGTCATCGGTAGCATTTTCTCGTGTCCATAACTAGTTTTTACTTCCACATTTACCTCACGGCGATTTATCTTCATTTCCTAAACATCCATTTTCTGGAGCACTTTGTCATAGTTTTCAATTTAGCAAAAAAAAACAATGTTTTTAATCCACCGTCCTTGAAAAAGTAATCCAAGATTTGTTCTAAAAACGTGACACTAGAGGCTGGGTGTATAAATTAACTAAGAGAAAAGTTAAGAGCAGTAAATAAGAAAAAAGAATAAGGCGATAAATTGGCAGATTTCAGGTTAGACTGCTTCTTCTTCAGCAGCCTTCAACAGTTCTCAGACTCTAGAGTTTGTGGTCCTTGGTCTAATTAGAACCAAACACTGTTGTTATGAAAACCAACCCGACTCGACCTCAGTCTCAGAGAAACAGCTGAACTGGACATGGTCGGGTACTGTGACCCAGTTCCTGACCATGTCACCTTTATCTGCATGGTACCTGAAAACAACAGGAGTTCAACAAATTAAAATTAAACTGAAAAGACTTGTAACGTGCTTTAGATGAATCGGCGCTATATAAAGTAAAATAAAGGACAAAATAATAATATAATAAAGATAACTCACAAAATTAGAAATAATTACTAGACATAGAAAAAGAGATAATTCTAACCAATTAGAAACATGAGCAGAAAAACTGGGTCCAGTTGGCTTTAGTTGGTCTGTGAAATGGTCCGACATGTGGTTCTGCAGTTGTTGTAGGACCACCGGGTTCGGACCATTGGAGTTGGACAGAGAGTCTCCAGCTTTAGTCTGCAGTTAACAAAGAGCAGAGAGGGATGATGGATTGTTTTGTTGCTGCATCATTTTCTACCATCCTGTTGTTGTAAAGTTGATCTGCTGGTGGAGCAACATTCCTGTCCTGTTTGGTGGCGACGAGGCAACGATTTACTGAACGACCTCAGACGCCATTTTATATCCAGGATCTATAGGAGATGAATCCGATCAAGAGCAATAAGAGGAAATGTAACAGCTGGACTCTCTAGTTGGGTTATTCTATAGAGAATAAAATATGATGCAAAATTTGGGATTCTTCAAACTCCTAATCATGAAATCAGATTTTAGAGCTACTTTTATTCTTATTGATCATAAACCAACAGTTTTAAAACGATTCCCTCCTACCGCTCCCTATTCAGACGAAGACGAGCTCATGATGATGGTGCAGGGATGTAGTAACCATGGTAACGGTACGGTAACAGCCCCTCCAGGTTCTGGTTGGTTTAGACCAGGGATCCCCACCTCCAGGCCTCCAGGGCCGGTAACCTGCAGGTTTTAGTTCTTTCCCTGGTTCAACACACCAGAATCAAAAAACGGCTCGTTAGCAGAACCTCTGCAGAACTTTGCAATGCTGAGGAGGAAGTTAGAGAATTTGAATCAGCTGTGTTGAAGCAGAGACACCTCTAAAACTGGTAGGACATCGGCCCTTGAGGCCTGGACTTGAGGATCCCTGGTTTAGACCCAGTCTTTACCCATTAAAGTGATTGATTCCATGCCTGTCCACAGGGGGGCGCTGTTGTTGCACCATAGAAACCATTTTCCATAACTCAATTCAATTCTCCCAGATGTTAAACCAAAATCCCTTTTCTTTTAAAAACAACTATCTGCACTTTTTTTTGTGGAAACTGCAAACAGTGTCTGATGATAAATAAATCAAAAGTGTTCTTTTGCAAACATTTTACGAACTACATTTCCACTCAGGTCGTCTAACGTCTGGATTGAACTTGTGTCTGTTTCCATGTAGGTCTGACTAAAAGAAGACTGAAACTCAATGAGCATAAATTATGCAATCAGAACTAGAAATCTCAGTTATCTCGTGGCCAAACATTTTTGGTTATTGAAGTTATTACAAAGAATATTAGAGGCAGAGATATTTTAAAAACTTTAGCTCAGAGGGAAACATTTTGGATCTCTGCCTTGCGAGCCGCAGGTTTTCCGGGTCTTAATGAGAAACTCGATCTCTCATCTTCTTTTGATCTTTGTTTTTGATTATTACTTTTTATACGTATTTTCCTCTATCCATGCTAATTCATTCCTATGTTCTCTAGAATTCACCCGGAGAGCTCTGGGTCTTCTATTCAGAACTTTTGTCTCGTTGTTTGCTGAAATCCTTGCTTACCTCTGGTCATTATTATTCAAGTTCTTTTTGGATTTTGTGTTTCACTGATGTTTTTATTTATTGGATGTAGTATTTGTGATTCTGTGATTAATGTGCTTTTCACTGAAAGACTTTTGCCACATGACTTGACTGATGTCCTATAATTGTAACACCTGTTGTTGTTTTTTATGTGTAAGCCATGAAGGAGACCGCTTATGCAGTCGAACGCATCGCATGTCCCAGTAGATTTAATAAAATACTTTTATTCACCACTCCTCCTTTTTTCAGTTCATTGGATTTCCCTTTTTTGGATCCTTATGAACCCTTTTTTGCCACACTGATCTCTCACAGAAGCACTCACCGCTTCTCTCTTTCTTACTGAATGATTTATTACAAAATCCTATTGCTGCAGCCAGGTTTCTGATAGGCAGAAAAAACCCCTATTATCTTATGTTCCATATACCACATTTAATAGTTTTATCTTCATGTCTAATCAAAGTTGCATTAATATTAGTGAGATTTTCATAATTTGCTTTTGTAAGGTTAACTTAATGTATTTTAGTTTTGACTTAGCTCTCTATAGAGTAATGCACAGAAGCCTGGGTATTCCTGTAACTCCTCCTAGAAACCCAAAGCTTGGTGTGGAGCAGCCGGGTGACCTCTGACCTTCTTGTGTTTTTGTCCAGGGAGATTCTGGCGGCCCGCTCGTGTGTCAGCAGGACGGATCTTGGTTCCAGGTGGTGGTGCTCTCATTCGTTGACATCTCTACCAGACAGAAACGACAGGCTCCTCTGGTGCTGGTCTTTGAGAAGCTGGATCGCTTTCAGAACTTCCTCACTGAGTATCTGGGGATGTTACTGACTCCAACCGTAAGGGAGAACATCAACAGCACCAACAGCACCACCCCAGCAGCACCAACAGAAGGAGAAGAATCCATCCTAACGAGTGGAGGAACCCACGTCTCCTCGTCTTACTGCCTGCATCTTTTTCTCCTCATTCTGTCTCTCCGCCTCTTTTCATAGAAGCATCCAGCTTCTCCTTCCTTACATGAAGCACATGTTGAGTCATGTTTATGTGTGTTTGCTGCAGTCTGCAGGACTGCGGTTCCAGATCCTCATCAAGTCTGAAGTCAGAAAGGTCAGCCTGTTGACCTTGAACCTGCCTCACCTCCACCTCTACAGTGGATGTTTTCTCCTGGAACAATGAAGCTCTGAATGTTTACATGAAGGTTTGCACTGAAATGATTGTAATCATCTGATCCCGTTGCTTCCTGATTGGTTCAGTTTCTTTGATTGCTCATTACTGTACAGCTGAAACTTTATACAGAAATAAATATGTTTAATCTGAATACCCTGAACATGTATTGTGGTCCTTTTTCTTCATTCTCTAGATGCTTCTCTGCTCAGCTTCACCTGCTGAAGATGAGGATTCTAGCAGAAGGTGGTGAAGGGTTAGCAGTGTTAGTTTTTATTCACATGTGGATCTATAAAGTTATTTTTCTAAATACATAAGTGGTGCCATAATTATATAATGAATGACTTAAAGTTAATCAATGATTATATAAATATTAAAATATTGATCATAATGATTGGGGATTATTTAAGATAGACACTGATCGCACTCTGTGTTCCCCAACAGGTGATAACCATCAATTCTGACGTGATTCCCTGGTGATTGTTTCTTCTTTCTAAATCTGTTCGGGTATTGTGGAAAAATTATTAAATATTAATAATATTATTATTAAATCCTAGAAAAGGCATCTGGGAATGCAGCATAATTCTTTGGACTCAATGAAGAGACAGAAGTTGAAAAAGATTTATGGACATTTCACCTAGTCTAGGTTACTGAAGGACTTATTGTTGTTTTGTCTGCAGAGTAGGACAAACACGTCTGATAGAAAAGCTCTGGGAGAGGACACAGGCTGGCACAAACGCCATGTTAAAGAGAGATACTCGACAAGCGCTTCTGTACATCATAGTAAATATTTTTAAAACGCCAATGGTAACTGAAACATCCTTATTCTTATCTTCATCTCTATGTAATTGTCCCGGGACAATGATGGCGCAAAACGTGACCTAAACCAAATAACTTTCTTTAATCTTGATCAAATATCATCTTGACTAATTTCCTTTTGCATGATAATTTAAAAATGTTTGGCTTATTAACTTTAGTTGTTGAGTTATGATTATGATTACTTGATGCTGCAGCGACATCAAGGTAATCTAAACCAGACTTCAATGTCTG
The DNA here is from genome assembly GCA_028564705.1 of Apricaphanius iberus. NCBI lineage: Eukaryota > Metazoa > Chordata > Actinopteri > Cyprinodontiformes > Aphaniidae > Apricaphanius > Apricaphanius iberus. Next base: position 353,367 of record JAPXFQ010000937.1, read on the forward strand.
CTGATCTCTGGTCTCATTATTTGCTTCAAATCATCTGGCTCGCGATGACGGCTTAGAACTAACAACCAAGGGGAAAGCACACAGTTCAACACCTAGTTGACATTTCATACCTCACGGAGACGTGATAAAGAGGCTACATAACATCTCTCTCTCTGTTGGATTTTCTTTTAAAGTTTCTGTCAGATGACAAGACGAAGTGTGGCCGTCCCAGGGGCAGGGAGGTCGTCAGAACGTCTTTTTCCCATCAAAATAAACTGAGTGGTGGACAAAGAACCAACACCAAAAATGGTCTAAACAAATTAAAAACACTCAGATGTACTCCACTTGATGAATATGTATAAAAATCCTTTATTTGTGATTGATGTGGGTTTAATTACTTGATGTTACGGACACAGAGAGGGAAAAAAGAAGAATAAACAACCAGTAAAATGGACCAACATACACAAAATTAATGAAAAGAACTAAGAAAACTACACATCCACAACATACAAAAACAGCTATATGAATACAACAGCAATGTCCCTGAAAAGTCCCTGGCACCAACCAACCATTGATGACACCCAATGATGGCTTGCATGTGCACACAAGGTTTTTACTACACGAGAGCCTGACAGCTGGTGTGAGGAGCCGCCAATCCGTCCCACAGGAATCGATGCAGACATGAAGGGAAACAGACGCCAGAGGGCCCCAGAGTCTAAGAAGATGTGGGTTTTTTAGGTTCTGATGACAAGTAACGTGTTTGGGTAATATGAATGGACAATTTCCTGATTACTATGAGCTAATTCCTATGGCCAGCATGTCTGAATATGATTAATTGTTTGATCATTGTCTAGTTTTTGGCTCTCTCCCACACCCAATACGAAATGTATCAACATCTTGAAATAATTTTTTCACGTGCCAAAAAAAGGGGCTGATCCATGCTCTGTTTCCATGCTCTCCCTGGGCATGCGTGGGTTCCCCCGGGGTACTCCAACGTCCTCCCACAGCCCAAAAACATAACTTTCTGGCTTAAATTGTCCTTAGGAGTGAGTGTGAGTGTTCATGTTTGCCCTGTCTGTCTCTGTGCTGCCCTGCGATGGACTGGCGACCTGTCCAGGTCAGACTCTGTCTCTCACTCGCTGACCCTCACGATCCCCTGAAGACAGGCAGTATAGAAAATGGATGGTTGAATCAAAAAGGGGGACTGTTATGGGAAAATTATTTCAAGATCTATTTAGTGATTAGTAATTATTAATAAAGGCATATGAAATATGGCATAATACTGGAGACTCAATGAAAAGACTGAAGTTAAAAAAATCACCTTCTTTGATTAACTGAAGGACTCATGTTACTGTTATGTCTGTGGAGTGTGCCAAACACTTCTGATAAATAAGTTCAGGAATCTGACACAGGCAGGCAGAAACGCCAAGTTAAAGCGAGAGAGAAAGATATCTTCTTGCACCATCATAGCAAATATTTTTAAAACGCCAGTGGGGACTGAATCATCCTTATCCTTATCTGCATCTCTATGGAATTATTCCATGACTGTGTTCAAATACTAATGTGCCTCACTGAGTCAACAACTCAACACAATCTGCTGGGTTTCCTGACATAGATTAGACTTAAATGGATTTGATTGTTTGTATAATTGAAAAGATTTTTCCTGTAAAGTACTGGGAGATAGAAATAAGCTGAAGGGAATATACACTGTGTGTTTGTCAGTACTACATGAGAGATGAAGGGCAGGAGATAAGGGTGTGTCAGACCAGGTGAATGTGGGCGTGTCCTTGTACAGGTAGCAGTCAGAGCAGCAGAGGGAGGGAGGCAGATTACTTCTGCTGCTGGATCTGACGGGAACCTCCAGTGATGGCTCTCTGCAACGCCGTCTGTGTGACGCTTCTGCTGACTCTGCTGACTCATGGTAGGAATCTCTGCATTGGTCTGCATCAGCTCATGTTAGTGGATGAAAATATTCAGGAAGAATCACATCTTCATCTGTTTGTTTCTTCATCTTACAGAAGATGTAATGATTTGCAGAACCTCTAAACTCGTTTCATTTTCTCATCAGTCCCTCGGCCTCACTGAGAGACGCAGCAGAGCCAGATTACCTCAGCAGGTAGCTCAAGGTTAACAGAATACAACAAGCAATAGTTTTCCTGCAGTAGAAGCTGCACCTCATGTTGGTTTTATGTAAACTAATGTCATAAATACTCATTTAAAATGTTATAGAAACCCATTTTAGTTATTCATATTTCAGTTCAGTTTGGCATAGTGAGCCTGATTGTATGTGGATTTATTTCTGACATTACAAGACCAATGAGAAGTTTAATGAGTTTATGTCAAGTTGGCCAAACTTCTTTCATTAAACTTACTAAAGCTATGTGGGAATATGTCAATAAAGTTATGTGTCTAAACATATTTAGACATATCCATTTAAAACAGACGGATAAATGAACATCGTCTGCATATAGAGCGGTAAAAAAGTATCCTGCAGCCACTGACTGTGCAGGTTGTCCTACTTAAAAAGTGGAGAGATGTCTGTAGTTTTCGTCATAGGAACACTGTAACTGTGAGAGACAGAAGGTAACAAAATGATCCAGGAAATCACATTAAAGGATTTATGGAGAGTATGACTTAAATACTGATACGTGAGAAATGATAAAGAGAAGCAGAGAAATAATCAGAGAAACCTGAGAGAGAAAGACATTAGAAACTAGAAGAGACACAGAAAAGGAGCATAACTAACTAGAATATCTTAGAACAAACATAAAGAGGGAAGAAAAACTAGATAAGAAGATTAGAATGGAGAAACAATCACAGGGGATTAATAAAAACCAACATAATAAAACAATATAAACAGTTAAGGATCATGATAAGAAGATTGATTTATAACTACTATGATTTATCGTTTTATTGTATTGTCAGTTCTAGGAAAACATTTTTCTCATAGCTTCACTAATCTGTTTATCAAAGCTGAAGCTGCCAAAAACCACAACCAGATTCCTCAGAGGAGGATACCAGGAACCCAGACAAGGTGCAAGAAGTGACCGAGTAACAACTGAGAAACTTTAACTCTCTGCTGGTTTGAAAGGGATTAATAAAGTCTGTAGGAAGTTCTGGTGAAACGACGCAATAAATCCGCATTTCGTTGGTTGTCTTGACCCGTAGTTTCTAACTCAAGGTTAATTGGCTCTTATGACGTTCGGGAGTCGGGATCTCCTAGTTCTATTGATTTATTGGGCGACTGTGGTTCAGTGGTAGAGTAGTTGGCTTGCAATTGGAGGGTCAGAGGTTCGATTTCCAGCTTCCTCCAGTCACATGTCGATGTACCCCTGGGCAAGGCACTTAACCCCAAGAACATTCTACATCGTCCTACCGAGCCATGTTGGTTATCGGTGGGTGAATGTGGCTTCAATGTAAAGCGCTTTGATTGGTCAGTATGACTAGAAAAGCGCTATATAAGTTCAGTCCATTTACCATTTTCAGTCAACAAACTCAGATAGTTATGAATATAAACAGCCTTCTGGAACTCAGTTCAGTTGGATTTTGCTTTTTAATCTTCTAGAGAAACTCTAAACTTTTTTATTGATTTTATTCAATAGAAACTTTGTCTTAAAAACAGGTTTTAAACTAAAGCTGGAATCAACAGATTCTTGGTTTTGAGGTAAGGAAGTGGTTTTATTTGTCCGGACAGTCAGTGAAAGTCTCTGATTATGAGAAAAGACACACATCCCCATATGTACAGTACTGTCTCATCAGAGAGAGAAAAAGACTGAAACAATGTTTGCTCTTTACACAAACCAGTAGAACCAGTCTGATGAGACGCTACTGAAACAGGGACAATGTGTCCAGGTAACACAGCAGCGCCCCCTGGCTTTGACTACAAGCAGGTTCAGGTGCTGGAGAAACTTCTAAGAGGAAAAACTGAGCTGGAAGATTGAAAGAATGGAAAACGTTCCCATTTGCTCTCAATAATTACTTTGGATGGATTTTAGGAATCACAAAAAGATGTAGGTGATGTTGCCATGACAACAAGCGTAGCAAAGAATAACGACGTGTTAAACAGTTTTAAAGTCGATGGTGTCCTTGGAAACCCCAGGCAGTGAGTCTATCCAGGCGTTTGGAGCAGAGCATCACCATGACCTCCTTCTACATTTCTGCTACATCAAACAACTAGCATCCCTGAGCTCCTTTGGAAGCTTCTGATTGGTTAATTCACCACATCTGAGTTAAAGCAGCTGTTGGTGTGTTTTAAAGCAACACTTAGAGGTCTCTGCTTCCTTGTTTGAATTCAGAATCAGCCCAGGTATGAGGAGAACTTTGGACCTCCAGCAGTCGGGTTCATCCCTGATCCAGATACCTGACGGTTCATCTGTTCTATATTATATTGCTAAAATTAGAAACCTCCTGTCCAGGAGTGATGCACAGAAACTAGTCCATGCATTTGATGCTTCAAGGCTGGACTACTGTGGTGGAAAAATCAAGCATTGTCAAGCCCAGTTTATGCATCTCCGACCGCAGATTTGCACTCAGACGCAGACGTTTTTCGTTTATGGTTCTCCATTTTTTTCTTCTCCAGTCTCCATTGTTTATTCAGCGTTGCTCGACCAGGACAGCAGGGGGCGCTAACTTTTCATTGCGTCTCTGCCTACTATCTGCTTACTATCACAGCATCGTTTCAGGTTTTGTTATAAGCTTGTGAACGCATTTCTTCCTCAAGGACCAATGAACGAGAGAAAGTAAGTTTTGATTAAGCTGTAAAGCTTTTTACTAGAAGCTCATAGAATCCTCTAGAAACACTTGGAAACAAACACAGCAGCCATTTTTGTTGTTGTCTACACACCCTTGTGTTCAAAATCACCAAAAGAACAGATTAGATAAATTATCCTTTCATTATAAAGCATGAAGTGGCCAATCGCTGCATTAACTACTGATTAGAGCGACTATAGCGCCCCGTTCTGGTGAAACCATCTCTGGCTGTCGCTGAAACTGACCAATCAGATGCAGACGCTCTCATTGATGGAGACTGATAGTTAAAAATTAGGCATACTCCGTGCGTCCTTGCGTAGGTGACGGAGAGCTCTTGCGTTGATGGATAATGGTGCTACGTCAATCCGTCTCCGTCAAAACGAAGAAGCATAAACTAGGCTTAAGTCTGCAACCTTGAAGGTAGGCTGCAAAGGAACAGAAAGACAAATTTGAATGTCACTCTGTTTCTCCCAGAGCTGTCTAACCCCTGGAGCTTTCTGCTAGGTGACACTAAGCTGGGTAGAATTGAGTACGTTTTTAATTATAAAATGTAGTGAGAGAATGGAAAGTTACTGAGGGGATGATCATTGTGTGTAAAGCTGTTGTAAGCCTGGTTTTAGGCAAACACAACCCAAGAAGTCAGATGCTTGGTTTGTTCCTCCTTGCTGCAGGACGTAAAATAAACTCGGGCTAAAGAAGAAGTCTGTCTCACGATCTTTGTTTAAATCAAGCTGTTTTTAAAGCTGCCATTTCAAAGTCCATAAAATGCAATTAAAAGCCTTCATTTGATCCAGGTGAATCAGCTCCATGGTACATCAGAGATCTGATTGTTCCATATGTTCCTAACAGAGACCTTTGTTCTGCAGAACGCTGTTGTCAATGACTCGATGTTATCTGCGTGTAACATTTAAACTGATTGGGATGTAGATATGATGGGGACATCGAACCATCGTACGGTTCAGGAAGGAGACGGGTTCTGTGTCCCAGAGATGAACAGGTTCTGGTGTAAGATGTTAATAAAATGTCTGATTTCTGTCTCTAATACTCCGTTTTCTGTTTTTCAGAGTCTGAGTCGCAGCTCCCTAGTAAGTCTCTACAGGTTTCTGTGTCTCTTTCCCGCTACCATCTATTCATGGTCTGCTTTTCATTTTCTCAATATTTAGTAAATGCCTGAATGATAAGTGGATACAGCTAAATGTATCCACAGTACGTGACAGGAGATAAGATGGTAGGAAGCTAAGAGTGGATGGTGTTTTCAGGGTGGAGCGTTTAAATGTCCTTCTCTCCTCAGATTGTGGGAAACCAACGCTAAACACCAGGATTGTTGGAGGGCAGGAGGCTCCTAAAGGTTTCTGGCCCTGGCAGGTCAGTCTGCAGGCTTCATCTCACTTCTGTGGAGGATCTCTGATCAACAATCAGTGGGTTCTGACTGCAGCTCACTGCGTGGACAGGTGAGCACAGAAGGTCCAACCAACACCAATGGACCAACATATAACTGTATGGAATCAAAGCTTCAGCAAGGTTTACAGCTTTATGTCTTTGTGTCTTCTGACAGTTTTACCAGCAAACCAGCTTTACTGAAAGTGTTTCTGGGTCTAGAGAGTCTGTTAGGAACCAACCCAAATAAAGTCAATCGGACTGCAGCGGACGTAATCGCTCATCCTGACTACAGCTCTGGGACTCTGAACAACGACATCGCCCTGATAAAGCTCAGCTCACCTGTAACTTTCAACAACTTCATCTCACCTGTCTGCCTGGCGGCGTCAGAAAGCACCTTCTACAGCGGCGTTGACTCCTGGGTCACCGGCTGGGGCAACATTGGCTTCAATAGTAGGTGGAACAACAGAACAGAATCCCTTGTTAAGGTTGGATATTCTTATAGAACAAACAGATTCAGTGGATGTAGTGAGTCAAACCATGTCAGAAACAGCAGAAGCACAGCTGACTGGTTCCTGTAGCGCCAATGTCTTAAAGCTCAGTGATCTCCACAGAAATCAATGTGTCAATCAAAAGATGAATTCCTAGTTCCAGAGCCTCACATTTCCTATTTCATTCTTCATGTTTAATGCTAATAATAAGGTGGATTTGTGTCTCCTCAGAGCCTCTACCTTTTCCTCAAAAACTGATGGAGGTGGAGGTTCCGGTTGTGGGCGACAGACAATGTAAATGTAACTATGGAGTGGACACCATCACAAGCAACATGATCTGTGCTGGCTTTACTGAGGGGGGGAAGGACTCTTGTCAGGTAATCATCTGTTAGCTACTGGTTTAATCCAGGACTTTGTTCCATTTCCTCACCAACATGTTTCTCATTTCAAAGGGCGACTCTGGAGGTCCAATGGTGAGCAAGCAGAACGGCCGCTGGATTCAGGGAGGGATCGTTAGTTTTGGAAAAGATTGTGCTTTGCCCAATTTCCCAGGAGTCTATTCTAGAGTGTCCCAGTATCAGGCCTGGATCAACAGCAAAATATCCACCAACCAGCCGGGCTTCATCAATTATACATCCTCTGGCAGTGACACTGACCTCAGTGTCTCCTGTCCAGGGTTACCCCCAATTGTGTCCCAAACTACTACTACAACCACGACCACCACTACTACGACCACTACGACAAGCAATACAAAACCAACAACAAAACCGCTGACAGCTACAGCCTCACCGGCAGCAAATCTCGCCGCAACCAACGTCACCAAACCAACAACAAAAGCCACGATTACCCCAGCAACGTCCCGTACAACAACCACCACAACCACAGTGGCACAGAGCACTACCCCCGGGCGTAAGTACTGATCATATACTGGATAGGTTTGTAATCAACCGCAGATTTGGAGTTAAAAATAACCCCGGCTTTCCATTGGCTGTTTGACCTGTGCTTAATGTCTACAAAGTGTGATACGCAGCTAATAACCGCCATCATGGTTTGGGTTTGCTTCAGCTGTGTATCGCACATGGAACGTCAAGAGAGGCGAAAACGTATGCACTGTCATGTATCGTCATGTAATGTATGTACTTACATGTAATGTATGTAAAACATACCTTTTCAGTGTGAAAGACATGACATTTCACCCGTTTTCGACCCTCTTAGCGTTGAAATCAGTGGCTTGTACCTTCATATTATGTGATATAGAAGAGTAATTGGAAGTGAGTTCCTATATGTCCTGATGTAAACTGCTGAGTTTAACTTGTTCTGGAAACACGCGTGTAAAAAACAGACATGGCGCATTAATTTAGCAGAGCAACGTTTTGCTTCTCAGAAACGTTAGATTATGATACATTCCCCCAAATGTGTCTTTCACACATTAAAAAACATAGACAGCATTGCAGTTAGCCCTTTCTCCCCTTTCTCCCTGCAGCCGTAGTCTGTGGCCGAGCGCCGCTAAATTCCCGTATTGTGGGTGGAAGTTCGGTAACGACAGAAGGTGAGTGGCCGTGGATGGCAAGCTTGCAGAAGGAAGGACAGCATGTCTGTGGAGGGACGCTGGTGTCAGAAGACTCTGTTCTGACCAATTCCAACTGCTTCTCAGGGTGAGCTCCAGCAGAGGATGATGGTTGTTGGGTTGAATTGATCTCATTGGATCTTCCTCTACTTTTGGGTCAACTGTGATCCATTCTTTTCTGTTTGAAGATTTATTTGAAAATACCAAATGTCAGCCTCTAATGGTGTATTACCAAACCCTTTTTCTTTAAATGATTTGAAGAGTTGCTTCTCTGCAGCCTTTATCTGAGTGTATCTTCAGTCTTAACTCCATTGTCTCTCTCCATCAGCTCCGTTAATACATCAGAGTATACGGTGGTGTTGGGTCGTCTGAAGCAGAAAGGATCGAACCCTTTTGAGCAGTCTTTCAATGTAGTAAACATAACTCTGAGCAACCTGACCGGGTCCAACATCGCATTGCTTCAGCTGTCAGCCAAACCCAAACTAACAAACTACATCCAGCCCATCTGTCTGGACACTGGAAGAACCTTCTCAGTGGGATCTACATGTTGGGCTACTGGCTGGAGTTCTGGGAAAGGAGGAGGTGAATCAAATACACACAGCAATGTTCAATATTCACCATCAATCATAAAGATAAAGGAATGAAATAACCATTTCCTCTCCATGATTTAGCTGAACAAGCTCTCCTGGAATTCAAGACGACAGTGGTGGATTGTGGGAATGTTTCAGCCACCGACAGCGTTTGTACCGAACTGTTTACGATGGAAAAGGTGAATCATTTTACATTATTATCATATATCCAGATAAAACGTCACTTATTGTGTAGAAGTGGTTGGAACTGTCGACAGATCTCATCACCTTACAGTAAACTAAACAGTTGTTGGCATTGAATTTGAAGTCCCCTACAATAATTATTTGGTGATACTCGATATATATTAGAGAGAGGAGGTTGTTGAAAGTTTGAGTTTTGAGGGTGTATATTAACCTAGATATGGATCTCTTTTATCTGGATATCTAGGATTTCAAAAGAATCACATATGCCGAAGAATACCTTTTTCAAGTTAAGTGAGTTATGAAAGAGTGTGACTACCTTTTAACCCGCTCTTGCTTAAAAAATGGCACTTTGGAGGAGTAGATTTGATCATTGCAGATGTTCCATTAATAAAGTGTTGCATGTATATTATTCTCAGATATCAAGTCATCGATTAGAAACGGCTTCCATGACAAAGAACTCGGGTCGGATTTATCGGCGTTTGTTAAAACCACCGCAAAACCCCCAGCGCCACAAAAACAGGCTGTAGCTGATTTACTAACATGGTACAGAGAGCATTGTGCCTGTTAAATCCGCAGCAAGATGCATGCAATCCATTTAGCTCTTTTTGCCGTACTGAATATGCAATATTTCTGTCAGAAGACACAAAATATTGTGAGGAGAAAAGGCGTTCTAGGCGCAGTGTGATTTACTAAACATCACAATGTTTGCGCCGGATTTCTTTAGCGTCTATTTGTAGCGCTTCTTAACTTAGCCACCCTACGGAGGAAACTCATTTCAGCCGCCTGTATCCGCGAGCTCGTTCTTTCGGTCACCACCCAGAGTTCATGACCATAGATGAAGGTAGGAACGTAGATCGACCGGTAAATCGAGAGCTTTGCCTTTCGACTCAGCTCTCTCTTCACCACGACAAACCGGTACAGCGCCTGCATAACTGCAGACGTTTTATCAGTCTGCCTATCGATCTCCTGCTACATTTTTCCTTCATTCGTCAACAACACCCCAGATACTTGAACTCCTTTACTTGAGGAAGGACCTCGTCCCCGACCCACAGCTGCTTCAGATTCTACTGCGAACTGCTCCAGCTGCAGATCCCTAACCCATGATAAAGTGTGCATTTACACAGTGACCTTGTTCTGGACATGCTGCAGCTTTAATCAGTCTGACTCTGGAAGACACTGTGTGCATGAAGCCTTCTAGCCTACTATTAATCGACCCTGTAAGAGCCATACACTTTCCTGTTGTTCTTTTTTGCCCTTTACTTTGCCAAAGACGCATCATAAATCCATGCATCTATTCCTAATATCTCTAGCCGTGGTGCAGCTCATGGCACATACAGTAGCAGCTGCAAGGTCCTCATTTGAATACAGCTCCTTGCACCTGTTATGAATTGCTCACACAATCTTAGTAGATCAGCCGCAAATGACGGGCAACCCATTGTTGGAATTTTGATAAATCAGAACCCAAATTATTAATACAGCTAATTTAAGTATTTGTTGATAGGTAGCTGAACTTTCTTATTATTTATTTATTTGTTATGCAAGTATGAGGGCAAAATACACCCAGTATTAAGGTCAAGTTTATTTATATAGCAAGTTTCCAACAGGGACACTGCCCAAAGTGCCTCACAAAATGACACAATAAAGAAGAAAATTAACGTAAAATGAAATGCAATTTAGAAGAATAGGCATGAGAACTATTAACATTAATAGTTAAATAGTTAATAACATTAAAGAAATACTTGAAAGTTTCCAAAAGTTGAATCTGATTAAAAGTAATCTTTCAGGGAGTAGAGAGCTGCAAAAGTTGTTTTTTTAGAGGGAAGAGATTTAACTTGTTTAGGGTTAGAGCCTTTTTTTTTTGTTTTTCTTACTAGGAGGAGGTGTGGATGTTTTGGTGTGCTTTAAAGCCGCATAGTGATGATCTAACTGTGAATGGGGTGTTTTACGGGTTAAGTGCCTGACTGAGGGAGTAGCAGTGTTCTGTGGCTTCTGTGCGAGACTGTTGGACCAACTTAAAACTGGGCTTTCAGGTTCTTGTTCCCGGTTTGTCATCGGTAGCATTTTCTCGTGTCCATAACTAGTTTTTACTTCCACATTTACCTCACGGCGATTTATCTTCATTTCCTAAACATCCATTTTCTGGAGCACTTTGTCATAGTTTTCAATTTAGCAAAAAAAAACAATGTTTTTAATCCACCGTCCTTGAAAAAGTAATCCAAGATTTGTTCTAAAAACGTGACACTAGAGGCTGGGTGTATAAATTAACTAAGAGAAAAGTTAAGAGCAGTAAATAAGAAAAGAGAATAAGGCGATAAATAGGCAGATTTCAGGTTAGACTGCTTCTTCTTCAGCAGCCTTCAACAGTTCTCAGACTCTAGAGTTTGTGGTCCTTGGTCTAATTAGAACCAAACACTGTTGGTATGAAAACCAACACGACTCGACCTCAGTCTCAGAGAAACAGCTGAACTGGACCTGGTCAGGTACTGTGACCCAGTTCCTGACCATGTCACCTTTATCTGCATGGTACCTGAAAACAACAGGAGTTCAACAAATTAAAATTAAACTGAAAAGACTTGTAACGTGCTTTAGATGAATCGGCGCTATATAAAGTAAAATAAAGGACAAAATAATAATATAATAAAGATAACTCACAAAATTAGAAATAATTACTAGACATAGAAAAAGAGATAATTCTAACCAATTAGAAACATGAGCAGAAAAACTGGGTCCAGTTGGCTTTAGTTGGTCTGTGAAATGGTCCGACATGTGGTTCTGCAGTTGTTGTAGGACCACCGGGTTCGGACCATTGGAGTTGGACAGAGAGTCTCCAGCTTTAGTCTGCAGTTAACAAAGAGCAGAGAGGGATGATGGATTGTTTTGTTGCTGCATCATTTTCTACCATCCTGTTGTTGTAAAGTTGATCTGCTGGTGGAGCAACATTCCCGTCCTGTTTGGTGGCGACGAGGCAACGATTTACTGAACGACCTCAGACGCCATTTTATATCCAGGATCTATAGGAGATGAATCCGATCAAGAGCAATAAGAGGAAATGTAACAGCTGGACTTTCTAGTTGGGTTATTCTATAGAGAATAAAATCTGATGCAAAATTTGGGATTCTTCAAACTCATAATCATGAAATCAGATTTTAGAGCTACTTTTATTCTTATTGATCATAAACCAACAGTTTTAAAACGATTCCCTCCTACCGCTCCCTATTCAGACGAAGACGAGCTCATGATGATGGTGCAGGGATGTAGTAACCATGGTAACGGTACAGTGAACAGCCCCTCCAGGTTCTGGTTGGTTTAGACTCAGTCCTTACCCATTAAAGTGATTGATTCCATGCCTGTCCACAGGGGGGCGCTGTTGTTGCACCATAGAAACCATTTTCCATAACTCTCCCAGAGAAAGAAGCCTGGGTATTCCTGTAACTCCTCCTAGAAACCCAAAGCTTGGTGTGGAGCAGCCTGGTGACCTCTGACCTTCTTGTGTTTTTGTCCAGGGAGATTCTGGCGGCCCGCTCGTGTGTCAGCAGGACGGATCTTGGTTCCAGGTGGTGGTGCTCTCATTCGTTGACATCTCTACCAGACAGAAACGACAGGCTCCTCCGTTGCTGGTCTTTGAGAAGCTGGATCGCTTTCAGAACTTCCTCACTGAGTATCTGGGGATGTTACTGACTCCAACCGTAAGGGAGAACATCAACAGCACCAAAAGCACCAAAAGCACCAACACAGCAGCACCAACAGAAGGAGAAGCATCCATCCTAACGAGTGGAGGAACCCACGTCTCCTCGTCTTACTGCCTGCATCTTTTTCTCCTCATTCTGTCTCTCCGCCTCTTTTCATAGAAGCATCCAGCTTCTCCTTCCTTACATGAAGCACAAATGAATGTAAGCCACTTTATCTGGACACTGTGGATCAAACCCACTCAGAGGTTTCATTTTCTTGTTAATCTTGGGAAACTTTCCAGCCTGAGAAACCCTTGTTTTAGTTTTTGCTGAGTCATATTTATGTGTGTTTGCTGCAGTCTGCAGGACTGCGGTTCCAGATCCTCATCAAGTCTGAAGTCAGAAAGGTCAGCCTGTTGACCTTGAACCTGCCTCACCTCCACCTCTACAGTGGATGTTTTCTCCTGGAACAATGAAGCTGTGAATGTTTACATGAATGTTTGCACTGAAATGATTGTAATCATCTGATCCCGCTGCTTCCTGATTGGTTCAGTTTCTTTGATTGCTCATTACTGTACAGCTGAAACTTTATACAGAAATAAATATGTTTAATCTGAATACCCTGAACATGTATTGTGGTCCTTGTTCTTCATTCTCTAGATGTTTCTCTGCTCTGAATCAGAATCAGCTTTAATGGCCAAGTATGACACATACAAGTATGATGCATACAAGGAATTTACAGATACAGTACAACCTGTCCAAGATCATTACAAACAAGAACAACAACAAACAGATCCAGGTCACTGTTGGGCATGCAGCCACCGAGCGGCGCTCCCCGTTTATGAAACATAGAGAGATACACATCTGGGTAGGGGAGGGTTCCACGGTGAGGGGAAAAAAATGCTCAACTGTGTTGTGGGTCCGTACAGCACTCACAACGCAGGTAATAGACAAAAACACACCAACAAACATTTAAGCACATATTCAGACATTAACAATGACACATCAGGAAGGATGGGCAGGTATGAGCTCCAGTGCACAGGTTAACGCGCTGCCATCGAGGCGCGCTGTTATCCAGCTTCCTGTTGCAGGAGAGAGAATTAAGTATACAGCGAGACGGTGTGTGTGAATGTGAGTGTGTGTAACCATGTCAGTGTGTGCGTCAGTAGATGCAGGTGTACGGGGGAGAGGAGACTCTGTTGACATTCTTCTCAGGGACATTTGATAAGGACCAGGTTGAAGGTTTTCATGGGAGCCAAAATATAAATTATTTGGATAGCAGGGAGAGATCAAATATTCCTTTCTGCCCCTTCAGTCTGTCAGAGGTTTCTTTTATAGTCCAATTCAGCCAAATTGTAGTTCAAATTAAAGTTCCAAATCCAACCTAATTCCCAGATTAATAGTTCCAAATCCAATTAATTTCCAGTTGCCCAAATCCGCACCGACAGTTTCTCCAAGTCCGATGACAAATTGCGGATGAGTCCCAGAGCGCCGGCCAGATCGCCTCTTACAGCGTCTGTTCTGCGTCCCAGCTCCCCCAGCATTTGGTTCTGAATACCTGCTGAGAGGTGCAGAAGTCTCATTGACAGTTACAGGAATCATTTGATTGCAGTGATTGCCTCAAAAGGTTGTGCAACCAAATATTAAGTTGTGGGTACCATCATTTTTGTCCAGGCCTGTTTCATGCATTTATTTTTTAAATAATTCTGTTGAAGCATGGATGAAAAGCAATGTGTGACTTTCATTGGTCAACATTTATATAATTTTTATTTATTATTGCTTTTGTCAGATTAAAGTTATTTCTGTGACCATTATGAGTTTTTCTTTGATTTAATGAAGGGTACCAACAATTTTGTCCACGTCTGTATTTCAGGCCAGATTGAGCAAACCGCCCAGCACCTGGAGGAGGCTGAAAAAATATATCCAGGTCGGAGGAGTGGTATGTGGCAGTTAAGGACACTCTGATCGACCTTCTAAGTAACCAACAAGAGCTACAGAACAAGTTATCAGAACTGGAGAGTCGGTCATGGTGTGACAACGTACGGATATAAGTTTTCCAGGAGGCGGCAGAGGACCTGAAGAAGCGAGGCTACGCAGTCGAGCCAATATGAGCAAAAAAGTCCTCACATCTTGATAATACTGCGGCATCGATATCCAAGCTTCTGCCCTGGTGTTTGTCAAGGGTGCCGCCGGCAAGAGGGACGGATTACTGGGACTCCATCCCGGAGAGGCCGAGCGGTTTCCAGAGGGATGCCTGGAAGGAGACTGGACCTGAAAACTGATGGTTTAAGCGAACTAAAGTGGTAGGATTATCTTAAGGTTTATATGAATATGTCATATCAGTATTACAGGTTCCAGTCGCTAAATGTAAACGGTCTAAACAGTCCCATTAAATGGAGCAAGATGATTGCAAAACTAAAGAGGGAAAGGATTAATATTGCCTTCTGACAAGAAACTCACCTATCACATGCTGAGCACGAGAAGCTCAAGAAAACAGGTTTTAGGAGCTCCTTTTTCCCCTCACATAAATCAGGAAACAAAACGGGTGTGGCCATATTAATTTCAAATAAAGTCAAGTTCCAGCTGACCTCAGAAATAAAGGATAAAGAGGGCAGATATATTTTAGTAAAGGACAGAATGGAGAACAAATAAGTCACCTTGCTTAATATATATGCACCCCCTGGAAGCCCAGTCGCCTTTTTAACAAATATATTCGACTTGATAACTCTAGAAACACAAGATATATAGATATAGTCAGAGGAATTTAATGAGACACTAAATCCTAAGTTAGACACAACAAGCAGCAAGAGAAAAAAGTACTCCCATTGAATTAACAGCATGATAAAACAACTAGGTTTGATAGACGTATGACCGTGAGAGAGAGAGTATACCTTTTACTCTGCTCGCCACAATGCCTACTCAAGAATCGATTATTTTTGAATGTTCAGCATTGAAAGGCACAGAGTGAAGTACTGTAAAATAGGCCAAAGGGATTCCTCAGGTCATCACACACAGGCTAAATATAGGAATGCTTAATAAGACATTTATGGTAGAAATAGTGTAGGAATATATGAATTTCTTATCCATTATTAACAATGGTGAGGTTAGCTCTCCTATTCTGTGGGATACATCTAAGCCGTATCTATTAATAGCCAAATCCACATTTTTGAAAAAAGAGAAAACAAAAAACTGCATGATTTGGAAACTAGACTTAAAACTCTGGAAATAACCCATAGTAATAGCAGAGATTCTTTTCACTTGGATCTAATAAAACTTATTAAACAAGAAATAGATCAAATTTACAGCGAGGACATTGAGAAGAAAATAAGCTTCGTGAGGCAGGAAGCTGCAAAATTATTTTCCTGGAGACGCCGAAAACAACAAGAGGAGCGAGTAATTTATAAAATAAGAAATACGGTTACAAAATTAAATTAGAAGGTGTCCAATGCTCATCTGAAAAATATTATACATCACTGTATACCCAAATAGGCGAAGTGGATGATGCTAAAATGGAAACTTTTCTGGATTTGCTAGATCTCCCGTCTCTAGGAAAATATCATAACAGCACCTTTACAGCAGAAATGTCAGACTAGGACATTAAGAAAGCCATTTCAGCTCTTAAATCAGGCAAATCGGCGGGCACAGACGGATACCCCGCAGAGCGGTACAGGATAATGAGAGAGCCGTTGATGGCCATACTTAAAGAGTGTTTTAATCACATTTTGAAGGGTGGCAACCCCCATCCCTCTTGGAGAAAGGCCTTTATGTCTGTGATCCACAAAGAGGGGAAGGACAAATTAGCTTGTAAACCATACCGACCTATCAGTGTTCTGAACACAGACTACAAGCTGTTTACCTCTAAACTAGCTACAAGAATGGAAGATGGCATGTAAGTTCTCATAGATGAATGCCAAGCAGACTTCATTAAAGACAGACGCATGACAATATGCGTTGTTCTATTCACATTATAGATCAAATATCAAAGACAAAATGCAGTGCAGTCCTTCTTGGCCTGGATGTGGAGAAGGCTTTCCACTCTGGGAGCTGGCACTTCCTGTTTCAAGCAATGGGCCGCTTCGGCTCTTCTCCAGATTTCACTCGATGTATAAAAATTATCTCCAACTGCAATGATCAAAATAAACGGCAGCCTATCAAACCCAATAAGACCTTAAAGCGGATGCTGCCATGGATTCCCCCTCAGCCCAGGGCTCTTCAGTCTGTTTCCTGAACCCCTAGCTTAAATGGTCAGACAGGAGAAGGACCTGGAGGGAATGAGCATAAGGGGCGAAGAAGACAAAATATGTCCGTACGCCGACGATGTTCTGTTAACCTTAAAAAATCCTGACACTGAGTGCTTCATCTGATGGCCACCTGAAAAGCTTTTGGCTCCCTTTCAGGGTACTCCCTCAATGTCCCAAAATTATATGTAACTTTTCCCCCACCATAGACGTACAGCACAGACAAAAGTTTGGACAAAAAGGGTGAAATAACTGAATACATGTGTTATGTTTTAGATTCCTCCAAGTATCCACCCTTTGCTCTGATTACTGCTTTGCATTCTCTTCAGCTTCTAATCACCAGAAATGGTTTTCCATCAGTCTTGAAGGAGTTCCCAGAGATGCTTAGTACTTGTTGGACCTTTTTCCTTCACTCTGCGGTTCAGCTCACCCCAAATCATCTCCATTGGGTTCAGGTCCGCTGACTTTGGAGGCCAGGTTATTTCACACTTTACTGTAAAAGTTCTACATAATTCCATATGTGCTCATTCATAGTTTCGATGCCTTCAGTGAGAATCTACAATGTAGTCATGAAAATAAAGAAAACGCCCTGAATGAGAAGGTGGGTCAAAACTTTTGGTCTATACTTTAGCTGAAAAGTATAAATAAATTATGGAGACATTAGCAAAAAACACAAAGACATGGAGAGACGGGCGCTGCTTCCCCTGGACATAGGGGACAGAATAAGGTCAATTAAAATGGTAACCCTCCCAAAACTACTGCATCTATTCATAGCTTTGCCAGTGGAGGTCTCACTAAAACAATTCAGAGAATGGGATAAACATATATCCAGATTTATATGGAAAACAAAAACACATATAAAGTGCTCAATATTACAGCTGCACAGAGACAATGGAGGCATGGCGTTACCGTGACTTAGAAGTTATTACATTGCAGCACAGCTGAGACCTTTGGTTCTTTGGTGATGAATCCTATGAGGCCAAATGGAAAGGACTTGAGTTTTCTATGACTGAATTCCTCAACACATTGTGTCCTAGGAGATATGGAAAGGTCCAGAACAATCGTGCAGTTAGACAATGTCTAAACATGGTTACAAGTTCTGAGGACTTTTCAACTGACAAAGCAGGTTAAGATGTTAAGTTGGCCTTTGGATGACCTGCTCTTCCATCCAGCTACTTTTGACCACAGATTTAAACTTTGGTTCCATTTTGGTATTACAGCCATATGTGCACTAATGGCAAAAGGTGAGCTAGCCAGCTTCCATAACCTCTCCCAGAGGTATGGACTAACTTTTACAGGTAACTGCAGCTTCGTCTTTATTTTCTAAAAGAAATACAATACCCAGGGATGAAAGAATAAACATATTCAAATATTTATAGATGTATATGAGGGCTCAAGTATTAAAAATATAATTATAAAGTCATATTTATCCGTTAGTTCAATGATTGGAGACGTGCAGGTACATGTGAAACACCAGAGGAGGTTTGGCTGGAGTGTCGGAAATCTCAGAACTGAACATCCAACTCATTGATTGGGAGGGATTTTTTGCTGGAAGATTCTGGCTCGTTATTTTATCACTCCTGTCAGAAAAGCATCGAGCTGGAGGGCGTGGGGGTCACTTTGAGAAGATCCTATTGTCTTCAGTGCTTGGGATTACTCCACAATGCCTATGTCAACAAGACGTGTATCTCTTTAGGATAATAGATGCTGCATGTAAAAAAAGCCATCACCAATTGTTTTATTAATAACTATTGTTGAGGAAATCCAGTACATGGAGATGCTGACTTACACAATCCGTCTACAACAATATAAAGGAAGAAGACATTGGAGAAAATGGGACAATTTTACAAACCAAATGACCTATTAATAGAAGATGGATGTGTTTCTGAGGAACTTTCTCCATGTGACTCTGCACATTTTGTGGGTCAGAACCTGGAAAGTTTGGGAACCATCGATCTGGATGCTTCTCTGCTCTGGCTAACCTGATGAAGACGAGGATTGTAGCAGAAGGTGCTGAAGGGTTAGCAGTGTTAGTGTCTGCATGAAGCCTAGAAAGTTCTGGTCTCCTGATCCGATCTTCATGGGCTCCACCTAGCAGATGTTCTACCTGAGCTGTGGAGCTCTGCACCCCCTCCAGAGTTACCACAGTCCTGCTAGTCTGATCGATGCTCTCCTGCTAGTCTAGGTGGATCTCCATGTTTCTGGTGCTCTGTCACATAAAATCCCCAAAGAAATAATTAACATAATAATAATAATAATAAAATGATAATAATTTACATCCATTTTATTTACCAACAGAGTTCACCATTGTTATTTTGGCACTTGTTTATATTCCACCTTCAGCCGTTGCCGACCATGCATGTGATGTCATCAGTTCTGTTGTTGCTAAGCAACAGACCCAGCACCCCAATGCATTTGTGGTAATATCTGGTGATTTTAATCATGCCTCGCTCTCTTCTACACTTCCAACATTTTAACAGTTTGTCAGCTGCTCCACAAGAGAAAAGAATACCATGGATTAGTTTTATGCAAATGTTAAGGATGCTTATATGTCCAAACCAAGACGTCCTCTGGGACAATCAGATCATAATCTGGTCTTTCTCTGCTTGGAATATAAACCACTTGTTCAAAGGCAACCTGCAACAAAGAGAACTGTTAGAAAATTGGTTATTAAGAAGCATACAGAAGCAACTAAAAGTCAAGATCAGACACAGCAAGGAGACTTACAGGAAGAATCTGGAGAACAAACTACAGAGGAAGAATATCAGAGATGTCTGGTCTGGACTGAAAAAGATGACAGTGTTTAAGCACAGGAAGGACTGGATAGATGGAAGTGTGGATAGAGCCAATGGACTGAACAGATTCTTCAATAGGTTCAGTTCAGGAACAAGCTCATCATCCTCCTCTCCTCTGACCCACACCTGTCCTGTCTCACCTCAGATGTTTTATCTTCCACCTCAGTCATGAACTCTTCGACTTCCACAACTTTGTCTCCAACCAAGTCAGGAGATGCTGCTACCTCTTTATCTCACCCTCCCACCTGTCTGTCTCTAGAAATCAGGTGAAGAAGCAGTTGTAGAAACTGAACCGGAACAAGGCGGCAGGTCCAGATGGTTTCAGCCCCAGAGTCCTGAAGACCTGTGCAGAGCAGCTCTGTTGGATTCTGCAGCACCTATTCAACCTTAGCCTGACCCAGAAGGTTCCAGTGTTGTGGAAGACATCCTGCCTTGTTCCAGTACCAAGGAAAACTCACCCATCAGTCATCAATGACTACAGACCTGTTGCCCTGACATCCCACATCATGAAGGTCTTGGAGAGACTCTTGTTGCCCCACCTGAGTAAGCAAACTAGAACCTATTAGGACCCTCTACAGTTTGCTTATTTCACACAATTCAGCCTGATTTGCTTTGTCAGAAACTCCTGCAGACACAGGTGGAGGACCTGGTTAATGACCTGCAGAGAGCTGGGACCAAAGTAACAAAGGTTACCATCAGTAACACACTACAACCACAGGGAATCAAATCCTGCAGTGCCAGACGTGTCCCCCTGCTTAAGCCAGTGCATGTCCAGGCCCGTCTGAAGTTTGTCAGAGAGCACATGGATGATACAGCAGAGGATTGGGAGAATGTCATGTGGTCAGATGAAACCAAAGTAGAACTTTTTGGTATAAACTCAACTCGTCGTGTTTGGAGGAAGAAGAATACTGAAGAGAAGAACAGCATACCTACTGTGAAGCATGGGGGTGGAAACATCATGCTTTGGGGCTGTTTTTCTGCTAAGGGGACAGGACGACTGATCCGTGTTAAGGAAAGAATGAATGGGGCCATGTATGGTGAGATTTTGAGCCAAAACCTCCTTCCATCAGTGAGAGCTTTGAAGATGAAACGTGGCTGGGTCTTCCAACATGACAATGATCCCAAACACATCGCCCGGGCAACGAAGGAGTGGCTCCGTAAGAAGCATCTGAAAGTCCTGGAGTGGCCTAGCCAGTCTCCAAACCTCAACCCCATAGAAAATCTGTGGAGGGAGTTGATAGTCCGTGTTGCTCGGCGACAGCCCCAAACCATCACTGCTCTCGAGAAGATCTGCATGGAGGAATGGGCCAAAATACCAGCTACTGTGTGTGCAAACCTGGTAAAGGCCTATAGTAATTGTTTGACCTCTGTTATTGCCAACAAAGGTTATATTACAAAGTATTGAGATGAATTTTTGTTATTGACCAAATACTTATTTTCCACCATAATTTACAAATAAATTCTTTAAAAATCCTACAATGTTAAGTCCTGGATGTTTTTTCCACATTCTGTCTCTCACAGTTGAAGTGTACCTATGATGAAAATTACTGACCTCTGTCATCATTTTTATTGGGAGAACTTGTACAATCGGTGGCTGACTAAATACTTTTTTCCCCCACTGTACATAACGCTAGTTTTCGTTCATGAGAGAAGAAGTGGAGATGGTTGAGGAGTATAAATACCTCAGAGTTCACCTGGACAACAGAACAGACTGGACTTTCTGAGGAAGCTGAGGTCCTTCAAGGTTTGCAGAAAAATGCTGCAGATCTTCTACAGTCTGTGGTGGAGAGTTTTATCTCTTCATCCATCATCTGTTGGGGTAACAGCATCAGAACCAGGGACGTAAAACGGCTCAATAACCTGATGAAGAAGGCTGGTTCTGATCTGGTTCTGATCTGGTTCTGTTCTGATCTGGTTCTGTTCTGATCTGGTTCTGATCTGGTTCTGTTCTGATCTCGTTCTGATCTGGTTCTGTTCTGATCTGGTTCTGATCTGGTTCTGTTCTGGTTCTGTTCTGATCTGGTTCTGATCTCGTTCTGATCTGGTTCTGTTCTGGTTCTGATCTCGTTCTGATCTGGTTCTGTTCTGGTTCTGTTCCTGGTTCTGATCTCGTTCTGATCTGGTTCTGTTCTGGTTCTGATCTGGTTCTGTTCTGGTTCTGATCTTGTTCTGATCTGGTTCTGTTCTGATCTGGTTCTGATCTGGTTCTGATCTGGTTCTGTTCTGATCTGGTTCTGTTCTGGTTCTGTTCTGGTTCTGATCTGGTTCTGTTCTGATCTGGTTCTGATCTGGTTCTGTTCTGATCTGGTTCTGTTCTGGTTCTGATCTGGTTCTGATCTTGTTCTGATCTGGTTCTGTTCTGATCTGGTTCTGATCTGGTTCTGTTCTGGTTCTGATCTTGTTCTGATCTGGTTCTGTTCTGATCTGGTTCTGATCTGGTTCTGATCTGGTTCTGTTCTGATCTGGTTCTGTTCTGGTTCTGTTCTGGTTCTGTTCTGGTTCTGATCTGGTTCTGATCTGGTTCTGTTCTGATCTGGTTCTGTTCTGGTTCTGATCTGGTTCTGATCTGGTTCTGTTCTGATCTGGTTCTGATCTCGTTCTGATCTGGTTCTGTTCTGATCTGGTTCTGTTCTGGTTCTGTTCTGGTTCTGTTCTGGTTCTGATCTGGTTCTGTTCTGATCTGGTTCTGTTCTGGTTCTGATCTGGTTCTGTTCTGTTCTGGTTCTGATCTGGTTCTGTTCTGATCTGGTTCTGATCTGGTTCTGTTCTGATCTGGTTCTGTTCTGGTTCTGTTCTGGTTCTGATCTGGTTCTGATCTCGTTCTGATCTGGTTCTGTTCTGGTTCTGATCTCGTTCTGATCTGGTTCTGTTCTGGTTCTGTTCCTGGTTCTGATCTGGTTCTGATCTGGTTCTGATCTGGTTCTGTTCTGATCTGGTTCTGTTCTGGTTCTGTTCTGGTTCTGATCTGGTTCTGTTCTGATCTGGTTCTGATCTGGTTCTGTTCTGATCTGGTTCTGTTCTGGTTCTGTTCTGGTTCTGTTCTGGTTCTGTTCTGATCTGGTTCTGATCTCGTTCTGATCTGGTTCTGTTCTGGTTCTGATCTCGTTCTGATCTGGTTCTGTTCTGGTTCTGTTCCTGGTTCTGATCTGGTTCTGATCTGGTTCTGATCTGGTTCTGTTCTGGTTCTGATCTTGTTCTGATCTGGTTCTGTTCTGATCTGGTTCTGATCTGGTTCTGATCTGGTTCTGTTCTGATCTGGTTCTGTTCTGGTTCTGATCTGGTTCTGTTCTGATCTGGTTCTGTTCTGGTTCTGTTCTGGTTCTGATCTGGTTCTGATCTGGTTCTGTTCTGGTTCTGATCTTGTTCTGATCTGGTTCTGTTCTGATCTGGTTCTGATCTGGTTCTGTTCTGATCTGGTTCTGTTCTGGTTCTGTTCTGGTTCTGATCTGGTTCTGATCTGGTTCTGTTCTGATCTGGTTCTGTTCTGGTTCTGATCTGGTTCTGTTCTGGTTCTGATCTGGTTCACCTTACTTTTTCAGGACAGCCAGACAGTGGGTTGTTGGTTGTATTCCCTCTGCTGCAAAGTTGCCTCAAAACTTTTCACCTTCAGATCATTCAACGTTTCTCTGAATGAGACTTTATCATAATCATATATCTCTGGTAGGGATGCAACGATACCACTTTTTTTAAACCGATACCACATTCAATGCCAATACTTCTACAGCAAAAAGAAAATCAGGTTTTATTTTCTTCTCTGCTGGTTACAAGGATGCTGAATTAGATTAAAATAAAATATTAACACAAATGACCACAAAACTAACATTTCTGTTCAATTATTGCAGAGTTTTCACATTTAAAGTATTAGTATTATGGTATCAGTTAACTGTAACCGATATCGATACAATACAAAAGAACAGTATCGGTGCCAATACCCAATACAAGTATCGGTATCGGTGCATCCCTAATTTATAGATTCAGCACAGCTCAGACTGTGCTGAAGAATAACTTTTATTCTTTATATTTGTAAAAAAAAAACAATCTTAGAAACCATTAGTTTGGAACATGAGCGCCATCTAGTGCTCAGAGTGTTACTAATTTTTAGACGAAAAGTTCAAATATGAGAATCAAACAGGGTTGTAGTTTGTAACAAACAGCAGAGAACGGGTCAGAACGGGTCACGGTGCCGTTCAGTGATAAGATCGGAGACGTCGGTTCCGTCTGAATGGATCCTACTTGATCCGGATCTCGAAGCAGAGGCAGTTACAGGAGTCGCACTCAGGAGGCTGGCAGGTACAGGCACAGTCCATGCTGACGCACTGAGGAGAAGAAGAAGAAGTAGGAGAAGAAGAAGAAGAAGAAGAAGAAGAAGAAGAAGAAGAAGAAGAAGAAGAAGAAGAAGAAGAAGAAGAAGAAGAAGAAGAAGAAGAAGAAGAAGAAGGGATCCATGAAGCTACACTCAGATCCTAAAATCACTTCTGTTCAGTTTATACAACAGATGTCATTTTAAGGCAAAAATCATTTCAATTATCCAAATGTTCCAATAAGTTAAAAGTTTTTTTTATGTAAGGAATCCCAGCAGATTGCATGAAGCCGTTGACATTGGGTTGAGCCCTAACCCTAACCCATGCAACCACAGCAATCCCTCAGCAATCACACATTTACCCCATTTCCACTGGGACCAGTACGGAACAGAATGGACCGGGTCGGTTGTGTTTCCATTATCATCTCTAAAGAACAGCAGTGGGCGAGGATTAGCTTAGCAAAAGCTCCAGTAAAAAGCATCTCTCTTCTGCTGTTGAAGATTTAATTCTAGATAAACAGATTTTTTAACCAACGTACTACTTAGACTTCCATATCTCAGACTGATGTTAATCTAACCGTCTTGTTTTACAAAGATACTTTGCAGCTTGTTTTTAGTTGGACATTAAATTCTGGTCAACTGCAGGACAGGATGGTTGCAATAAAAGCAGGTTTAAGTCCGTCTTCGGTACGGCTTTGTCGGAAAAAATTTTCTTCTTCTCCCGCTTCATTCAAGATACGTTTACAGTGACATCACTACAGTGAGACGCTCTGATTGGTTGGTGCACTGCGTCAAGTCTGAAAAAACTTCAGCTAGCGGAGCTTCTGCGCTGCTTGCGTTTGCCACGATGCCCGTCGCAACGCAAGTAACGCTTGAAAAGTTTACGGGAACCAAACGCACCGCAGAGACTCTGATGGACTCAACCGTAGACTTTAGATGCAATGTTGCCGTAGCTGACGCTGGTGTTTGTGAACGCACCAAAAGCGTACAGCAGCATAACTACAAAAATAACCTAAGCCATTCTAACTATAAGCTTTATCAAAAAGGAAGGTTTTAAGCCTAGTCTTAAAAACAGACAGAGTATCTGCCTCATGGACTAAAACTGGGAGCTGGGAGCTGGTTCTACAGGAGAGGAGCCTGATAACTAAAAGATCTGCCTCCTATTCTACTTTTAGAAATCCTAGGAACTACCAGTAGACCTGCATTCTGAGAACAAAGTTCTCTGTTAGGAACATATGGAACAATCAGATATCTGATGTACGATGGAGCTGATTATTAAGGGCTTTATACGTAAGGAGGAGGATCTTAAACTCTATTCTGGATTTAACAGGAAGAGTCAGACTTACTGATGGAGAGGAGCAGGAATCAGGCAGGAAGGAGCTGACGGCCGGAAGACGACAGTCGCACATCTCAGCTAGTCTGAAGCACTGATCACACAGGGAGACGTCAGGACAGCAGCTGCAGCATCGCAGAGAGCAGTAGTCCTGTTTCCACAAACACCGACCACATCATCTCCACCCTGCAGGGTTCCCACCGCTTCCTGCTCCAACAGGTCAGCCTGCTAACGTTGGAGCAGAGAAGCTCAGAAAGTGTAGCAGTGTTTCAGGCTGATGCGTTCAGGGTCCTTTCTATAAATCAGTTAAAGGGCTGAGTTTCTTTTAGAGGCTGAGGCCGTTTTCCGTTCTGATCGTTCTGTTCTAGATCAGTGAGTTGCCCCCTACGGGAAGGGGAGGAGCATAGTCTCCCTACAGTAAGGGGAGGAGCTTATGGCCCCTACAGGAAGGGGAGGAGCCTAATGCTTCCCATACCCACCCATGGCCATCAGGAAGACACAAGTACCCGCCACACTTTTCAGCCTTTTATATGTAGAAATGATATAATGAAACGAGTGGACGGGTCAAGACGAGGAGCGCTGGGAATGCCGACACTATCTGCCGTCCCTGAACACACCAGCAGCTCAAAGCCCAGTCAGAGGTTCAGAACCAACCTTAAGGCAGTATCGGATCCACAGGCCGACCCCCAGAACCGTCATGTAGAGTCCCACGGTGATCAT
This sequence comes from Apricaphanius iberus, assembly GCA_028564705.1. Classification (NCBI taxonomy): domain Eukaryota; kingdom Metazoa; phylum Chordata; class Actinopteri; order Cyprinodontiformes; family Aphaniidae; genus Apricaphanius; species Apricaphanius iberus. The sequence goes on from JAPXFQ010000937.1 coordinate 379,357, forward strand.
CATGACGGCTGGCAGAGGGATGGAGAGCGCCCACACCTGGACGAGCTGAGGAAGAGCAGGAGGATGAAGCTCAGAGGAAGAACATTCTAGACTGCTTTTCTAGATGCTGACCTGCATGCTGTGTCCTCTGGATCAGAACCAGAACATCCAGGAACCCGATTCATGGATGTGGATCCATCCAGCCCATCTAATGATGCCTTCAGGGACAACACGGTCTCCTCTACACCTTTAACCCACCTCCCGATCAAAACTTCCCTCCAGACTCGAGGAAAAAAGTTCGTCTACAAGAATCGAACCGAACCGGTACCAGCAGCTTCTGCAAACAATGAGCGGATTTAAACCCACCGAGCGGACTCACATTTCCTCCATTTCATCCGGAAAAACCACGACAAGAGGAGAAAAACACACAGAGACGCAATGGCGGCGGCTGCACCTCCGTTACCATGGAGACCGATGGATCCCTGCGAGGGCCCAAACAGGCGAGAGCGACTTCTTACCTCCGTCACCGTAGTTTTCAGAAATGATCATCTGTGTTTCCCCTTCATAAAGTTTTAACCAAACACACATTGGTAAAACCAGTTAGACTTGGAGATAATTATAGATTATAAAACCAGTTACACTTAGAGATAATTATAGATTATAAAACCAGTTAGACTTGGAGATAATTATAGATTATAATTTATAGATTATAATTTTCCCATCTTCTCCACATGCAGATCAGAATCAGAATCGGTTTTATTGCCATTGTTTGAGAACAAGTTCACAAACTAGGAATTTTTTCCGGTACAGTTGTGCACATAAAACATTTAACATAAGTAAAAATAAAATAAAATAAAAAAATAAAATAAAAAATAAAATAAAAAGAATGAGCCATAAGGCTAAAGTCTTTATAAATATTATTATTATTATATATAGATTCTATATATTATTCTATATTATTAATATAGATTGGTGTTTCCTTCTATTTAAATATGATCAGTTTGTGTAACACTCAACAAAACCAACCGTTTATTCCCTGATTTAAAATCTTTACAAAGATCTGAAGATGAATCAACAGCACTGAGGAAAACTTTAACTTGTGGCAGATTTCTGTCAGAGAAATCCAAGACAGCATCCATTGCTTCTAAAATAACAAATCCCCTGGAAATGATGGTTTGAGTGATGAATTTTACAAATATTTGTTGAGTTAATTCCCTTTTGTTTGATGAAGCAACAGTGAAAGGAGAAACCCCAACAACTCTTTATCAAGATCTTATTAAATGAACCCAAGAAAGATTAATTAAGGATAAAAAACAGGAGACCAATTAGTATTTTCAATAAAGATGGCAACATTGTTGCTTCTTTTTTTTGCTAAACGGCTAAAATCAGATCTAAATAAATTATTGAAGAACAATCACAATTTTTGCCTCTCTGCAACATAAGCAACAATATTCGTCTGATTTTGGACATGATTGATAATAGTGAATATATACATGATGACAGCTGCATTTATTTGTAGATTTTGACACCAGAAGTCAATTTTGTCAGAATGCAAAAGCTGTGAAATGAATCACTGCATTAAACTAATTTGTCTCGTTTGCCATTTCCTTTTTTTTTTTTACACAATCATGGCTACACTTATTAAAAATGCCAAATATTAAGGTTCAAATGATCCCAACTAGCTGATATCACTATAATCCTATATAATATACTTAGAGGCGTAGTAGAATATATACAGCAGTTTTCCTCTGTATCAGGGTTTAGCATTCTGACAGTAATTGCTGATATACCTGTTAAACATAACCTTACGTATTTAGGTGTAATTATGGGGATGATTAGAAATCTATCTTTAAATGTTAAGAGTATTATTAAAGGCAGAAAAGATTTATCATGTTTATACAGCTTTATCATTAGAAATACCCAAGGATATATCCAAAATCTTTAACATATGGAAATATATGAGCCATTAAAGATGTTATTTAATGCCAAAAAATATGGTTTGGAAATGATACATTTTGAAATGTTAAATACTGAGATTAATGTACTGAAAGATAAAGATACAAGTTGGAATATATTTTCCCAAATATCTATTTTAAGTCAATGTGTTGTCTAAATTTTCTGTATAATTGACAAAATTGAAAGAAATCAAGTTTTCATTTCAAAGCTATTCTCTCCAACTTCATGTTTTATTTGGAAGAATTAAAATATCCTTCAGAAAAAAGATAAAGTTAAACCAGTAACTAGATAATTTCTACCTAGTTAAAGACAATCTAAAGAGGTTTAACTACAAGTATTCATTTTTCAATCTGGGTATGAAATCCTTATAAAGGTCATATTTTTATTCCTGATTTGTATTTAGCTCTGGCATTCACATATGTTCTATGTATACTGAGCATATTGTGTTTTTTTATAATAGTTTAAAAACTTGTTTAGGACACAGCAGCGCCACCTTCTGGTCCAGAAGACCCTCATTCACCAGAACCCTACAGGTTCCACCAAATGGAATCAATTATAGACTCAAATATTTTCCATCAGTCATAAATAAATCAGATGATGGTTCATGTTTAAGCAGCTAAATATGTGCTTTAAGGATTTTTATAAAACATCTGACCACTGGACAGAACCAGTCAGTACTCTAGTCTGGTTCTGAGGCCCGTTTATCACTGGGCCACCTGGCCTGTTTTAAGAGCGGTTGTTGAACTACTAATCTGTTGGCCGGTTCTGATAGAAACCCAAACCTGCAGGAGACTCAGGCATCACTAAAGCGTTGATTCCCTTTCATTTTGGGGTTCAGGACTCCAGGCATCTGCTGGACTTTCCTCAGCCCTGATTGGAGCCTCCTTGGTACCAGTGCATGATGGGAACCTGGAGCAGACTCCAGAACCAGCCACACAGAACCTGTCTCCACTGCTAGTTTTATTAAAACAGTAAATAACCCATCAGTCACCATGGCTTTAATACTTCTGCATTAATTATTGCATTTAGGACAAAAACACGTCCAGAAGCACCTTCATCTGAGAGCCAAGCAGGAATTTAGGCTCCACCCACTGCAGCTCCGGGTCAGAGGTCAGAACCAACCCGTTTGCAGCTAATCAGACGGCCCTCCTGCACACCCCCCCCCCCCCCCCCCCAGGACAACACCCCACTGCAACAGATGGAGACCCATGGTTTTATTGGAACAAGTACAAAACAAAAAGGTTACACGGAGCAGCGCCACCTTGTGGCACCTAAAACAAAGAACCAGAGGGAAGGAGAAGTGTGTGAGGGAGGGTCGTCACCACTCGTCCCTGATGTGTAGAGCTGCAGTGGGGTGTCTGTGAGAGAGCCACCACGCCCCCTGGTGGCGTAGGGTGGAGGTACAGAGTCCCATGTCTTCAGAGGTAATTCACTGGCTAATAGGAGCTGGCTGGGGAGTGGGGGGGCAACAGCAGCAGCACATAAAGGGGTCAGAATGGGGGGGGAGGGGGTGTCCAGGAGAGAAGAAGAAGAAGGTCGCTGGTAGCTTCTAGAAGCCGTGAACTTTGAGCTGCTCCTCCTTGGCCAGATCAATCTGCAGCAGAGATGGAGAGATAAAGATCAGTAAATGTGATCAATAAATCTGATCAATAAGTCTGATCAGAGCCGATCACACCCCCCAAACTATAACCCCGCATAGGGAGCCTCACCTCAATCAAAAACTGGCAGATATTCTTGCGCTGATCTCCCTGGAGTTGGATCACTTCACCATACTCTGGGTGCTCGATCACTGTCCCATTGCAGGCAAACTTCTGCAAGCAGAAAACAGCAGCAGGTTAAGATTACCGATGGTGGTTCTGACCAACGGACGGTCCAGACCGGGCCCAGCACCAGAACCCTGCAGGACGGTTACCTTCTTGAAGGCCTTGACTAGCTTCTTCTTGTCATAGTCGGCCGAGATGCCCTGGACAGTAGTGAGGGTCTTCCTGCCGTTCCTCTGCTGGATTCTTATGTGGATGTAGTCCTCTGTCCCGGCGGGGAGGCGGTCATCACCCTTAGTTGCATCAGCAAAGGGGTCTGGAAGAGCAACAGAATCAGAACCGAGCCTGGACCGGGGGGGGGGGGGGGGGTAAATACATAAACACCGGATGGAATAAGTTAACCAGAACCAGTCCGGGTCGGTCCCTTAGTAACGCTAGCAGCCGTTAGCTTCACTAGGCCAAGAAATGGCGGATGTCGGCCTGAGGGCCTAAATCAGCTTAAACAGGAAAACACTAAGAGAACACATTTAAACGTATCTACTCGTTAACGCCAAACGCAGCATTTAACTTGTAACGCAAACTACCCGAACTGGTTTTAAAAAAAAACACAAAATCCTTGCGGCGAGGAAGGCCCGCTGCTCCCGCCCTTCCCCCACCCTCTGCGTCGACAGAAAAACACTCACCAAAAGTTTGGAGGTTCTGGATAGCGGACATACGATAAGATTTGCTTTCCTTTCGGATAATAACTTGGTTCTGGAGCGGTTCGGCGGCAGACTGTCTCTTGTCTCTCTGGTTCGGGTGGGTTTAGGTTTTGCTCCTTACTGGGACGCCCCGTCGGCTCTCTCTTACCAGCTCTCACAAAATGGAGACAAGAACTGCGAAAACAAGGCTTTATAGGCCCGCCCCGAAACTGACGTCACTGCGCAACAGGCGTATCGGTCGCAAGCCCCGCCCAGAGTGGTTTCTCAACCTTACCGGAAATTTGACGTCATTTTCTGTGAACGTGAAGTTCTCATCACAGCAGGAGAACCAAAACAGACCTAATGATTGGTTACTAATACTACTAATACTACTGTTAATACTATTATTACTAGTAGTTCTACTACTACTAGTAGTACTACCCTAACTAATACTATAACTACTAGTACTACCGTAGCTAATAATATAACAAATACTGTTACTACCACTACTAAAACTACTACTAACACTTATAATACTAGTAATACCATAACTAATACTACAACTACTACAACTATTAGTTTTGCCATAACCAGTACTATAAAAATACTTTTACTACCACTACTAAAACTACTACTAACACTTATAATACTAGTAATACCATAACTAATACTACTACTACTATTAGTTTTACCATAACCAATACTATAAAAATACTTTTACTACCACTACTAAAACTACTACTAATACTTAAAATACTAGTAACACCATAACTAATACTACAACTACTACTACTACTAGTATTATTACCATAACTAATACGATAAAAAAATAATTTTACTACCACTACTAAAACTACTACTACTGCTACTACTACTGTTACTACTACTAAGACTTCTACTACTAGTACTACCATAACTAATACTATAACTACTACTTCTAATACTAGTACTACAACTAAGACCATAACTAATACTATAACTATTACTACTACTATAACTAATACTATAACACATACTTTTTCTGCCACTACTAAAACTACTACTACTGCTACTGCTACTAATACTTCCACTACTAGTACAACCACAACTAATACTATAATTACTAATACCACAACTCAAACTACTACTACTACTAGTATTACCATAACTACTACTATTTCTACTAGTACTACTAATTCTACCATAACTACTACTAGTACTGCTACTACATCCATAACTAATATTATAACTACTAATACTTCTACTGAAACGTCTACTACGACTAATACTACTGCACCCTTAAAAACCTGCATTACACCCTAAAAACCCGGAGTCACCATGTTTACTTCAGTAAATATCATATATTTGCATTTCTTCATTTCTTCTGTAGCCTATGACAGAAGTAATTGAGTGTAGATGTTTCCTCCTCCCATAATCCTGGAGTTGTAGACTGTATCCTAAATTGCTATATTTTAGTTTATCGGGAAATTAATCTGCTGTCTAATTGGTTTAATTACGTTGATTTGGCTTTCAGTCAAATACCATTTTAATTTAAAGTACAGGTGTAATGTATTAGAAAAATAGGAGTTCATGTTCTCAGTTTAGAAAATGATCACGGTTGTTCTATATATATATATATATTATTATTATTTTTGCACACCCATGGTCCATAACACACCAAAGACAGATAAAGAAAATAAAAATACAATAAAAGAACCCCCTAATGTTTCAGGAGACAGTTAAACCAATGTTTCCAAAGTGCAGAGGTGTACCGTATAGCACTGTATTCACTGTTAGTCAGCAATGAGATTACACTATTATCAGACTTATTTAGTCGACAGATAAACGAATACATAAAGTTCCTTTAAACAGCCTTGAATGTGCTGACGCCAGCAGACACAAATAGTTCAGTCGCACTAGTCCATCTGGGCTTTTTTAACAAGAGAGCATCGTTATAAGCTAGTGGCGTCTCTAAAGGCTGGCTTTTTTATAATTCCACCATAGGTGAGTTGTGTACAGCAAAGTACAATATGATCGAAACAAGTTCAATTTTACGTCATCAGAAAAAAATCCGAACTTTGGAGATGGTGCATTTGCTTGTACATATAACGTCCGACACTGACGGTAAATGTCCTCATCATCAGACAAGCGATCTGTGATCACATGACCCAGATATTTTACTTTGTTTGCGACTCAAGTAGATGTCATGCATTTTTTCTTCTTTAGTTCAACAGATCATAATTACACTTTTAGCCGGATTGTAATTGACATCACGTTGTTCACCGTACACAGAGCACACACTGAGGAGATGCTGGAGACCAGCTGAACTTGGGTTGAACACCACTAAGTCATCAGCGTAAATTAGGTGATTTACTTAGAGAGGTCATTCATGTAAAGATTAAAGAGCACAGGTACTAATATGCTTCCTTATCTGACTCCATTACAGACTTGAAACGGTGCAGATATACAGTTGGCCCACTTGACCTGCATGGTCTGGTTTGCATATCAAAAAGACAAACATCTATGTACTTAGGAACACCAGCTACACATAGGTTTGAAACAATTTCGGTCAAAAGCCTTAGAGGCATCTAAGTAACACAGGAAAACTGTTGAGTTTCTGCTCTTATATACAGATTGCTTTAGAGCATGAATGCACATATCAGTGCCATGTTTAGGCTTAAGCCCAAACTGATTGTCAGTAGATAATACTAATGTGTCTATCCTCACCAGGAGAATTTGTTCAAACACTTTAGACAGTACACTTGCAATAGGTCTGTAATTGTCAGAGCAGCCTACTTTTCCTGCTCTCCTTCACGACAGAGATGAGGAGAAAACTTGCATATTTGAGATGTTCAGCAGACAACATCCATTCCTGATGTTTCTGAATAATAATAATAATAATAATAATAATAATAATAATAATAATAATAATAATAATACACCCAGGGCTCCTTACTATTGTTAATAATTATCAGGCTTGTATACGGGTGTGTCTGAAAATGTCTCTGAAATTATCACATTTCAGTTAATTTCTTTAGCCCCAATTCCCAACAGATGTCATCTCAAGGCGCTTTATAAGTAAAATTATTTCAATACAATTATCCAATCATTCCAATCAGTTAATTTTTTAGTTTTTATTCCAATCTATCTATTCTTAATTGGAACAACGTGCTGTGACGTAGTCTGGACAGGAAGTTGCGTTGTTTCTGAGCGCTAGGTAGCTAGTTAGCTGTAGCAACAATAAGCTTTGTTAGCTTTAACCCGGAATTTGTTTTAAATTCCTCATGACAGTATTTAAGTTTAATTGTTTCCACTCATGTCGGGATGAATTTAAACTGGTTTACACTGGTTTCCAGCTGTGAAACGTCCATCCTAAAGCGGCTAGCAGCAGGTTAGCTTCTCCACCGGAAGCCACGTAGAGCTCAGCTGACAGATCACATGACTTCCAGTCGGTCTGGTTTCTACCGGAGAAAATCTCCTTTTCTCCTCAGACGGCCGGTTGTTCAGATGGGAGGCATGAGGCTGAAGACCCGGTGAAGAGGATCCGTAGCTGGGTTCAATAGGCGAGCCGACCCTGGGTTCTGGTTCTGGTTCTGGTGAGTCATTTACTGCTGGTTATTATTATCTGCTTCCATCACATGACTGCAGGACACATCCGCTTTATTCCTGACCGATGATAGGCGCTCTGCATGAAGCTCCGGATGACCTTCTAGACACTGGCTCAGAGGTTCTGTGGATCAGAACATCTTGTGGTTCTTCTGGACCCGTCCCAGACCGACAGCAGTGGTTCTGGTCCAGTCTGTTGTTTCCTCTGGTTCCTTAACTGGACCCCAGGTGGAGGTTCTATCAGAGCCAGTAGAGGCTAGAACCCAGCTGAGGTCCACTGCAGATCAGAGTTGGAGGTTCATCTCCAGAACCAGTTCACTCCTGTCAGCAGCTTCACATGGACCTCCTCTCACCAGTACCAGCAGCTTGGTTCTGGTAGAGCCCAGAGACTGGTCCAGTGGTAGACCCGGTTGCTTGGTTCTCGTGGACTGTGACACTTGAGAGGGTTTTTTCTACATATAAATTCAGAGTATTAAACATATTTGATCATATTTGTGTCGTTGGCAGTCAGTATGTTTACATGAACATCCACATAGAGCTTTTAGCAGTAATCAGACTACAGGATTCCCCCTGCTGAGTCCCACTTTACATGTCACTCAGTAAATTACATTATTAAATGAAGTATGTTCCAATCGCTGACCATAGATGGCGATATTCGCCCCTACATGTCAGCCTGATAGCGGTTAGCTTCCAGCTGCACTCAGGCAGTAAACAGAGGCTGGTGGGAGTGAAGCAGACGGAGTTTAAGCAGGATATTCATAATCATTGGTCCAAATATGCACCGATTGGCCGCTTACGTTTGTCTTAGCCGCCATATTCTTCTTCTACTACTGTCTCGTTGCTGAATCACACTTCTGCATCTCCTAGTTCCCTGGGGGCGGGGGGGTGGCGTGAGTACAGATGGGGTTGTTGGTTACAGAGTAGTCAGATTCCTGGTCACATTACCCGGCTAAATTAGCCAAGCTGCTAAAACGCAAGGTCAAGCCAGACTAAGGTGTATACATGCATTTTAAAAGTCTGATTTCAATCGGAGTAACGGAATAATGCGACTTTGTATTGCTGTATGTAAACGTTTCAGCCATGTTTGTGATGATGTCATCAGTGATCCTGATGAGTTAGCCTGTATGTCTCTGATGTTTTAGCCTCCGTGTTCCTGATGTTTTAGCCTCAGTGTTCCTGATGTTTTAGCCTCCGTGTTCCTGATGTTTTAGCCTCAGTGTTCCTGATGTTTTAGCCTCCGTGTTCCTGATGTTTTAGCCTCCGTGTTCCTGATGTTTTAGCCTCAGTGTTCCTGATGTTTTAGCCTCAGTGTTCCAGATGTTTTAGCCTCCATGTTCCTGATGTTTTAGCCTCCATGTTCCAGATGTTTTAGCCTCCATGTTCCAGATGTTTTAGCCTCCTTCTGTGCGCCATGTTTCGATGTTTTAGCCTCCATGTTTGGGTGTTTCTGATGTTTTAGCTCCATGTTTCTGATGTTTTAGCCTCCATGTTCCAGATGTTTTAGCCTCAGTGTTCCTGATGTTTTGGCCTCAGTGTTCCTGATGTTTTAGCCTCAGTGTTCCTGATGTTTTAGCCTCAGTGTTCCAGATGTTTTAGCCTCAGTGTTCCTGATGTTTTAGCCTCAGTGTTCCTGATGTTTTAGCCCAGTGTTCGATGTTTTAGCCTCATGTTCCTGATGTTTTAGCCTCAGTGTTCCTGATGTTTTAGCCTCCGGTTCCTGATGTTTTAGCCTCAGTGTTCCTGATGTTTTAGCCTCCATGTTCCAGATGTTTTAGCCTCCATGTTCCAGATGTTTTAGCCTCCATGTTCCAGATGTTTTAGCCTCCATGTTTCTGATGTTTTAGCCTCCATGTTTCTGATGTTTTAGCCTCCATGTTTCTGATGTTTTAGCCTCCATGTTTCTGATGTTTTAGCCTCCATGTTTCTGATGTTTTAGCCTCCATGTTCCAGATGTTTTAGCCTCAGTGTTCCTGATGTTTTGGCCTCAGTGTTTGTTTTCTCAGTGTTCCTGATGTTTTAGCCTCATTTTCCAGATGTTTTAGCCTCAGTGTTCCTGATGTTTTAGCCTCAGTGTTCCTGATGTTTTAGCCTCCGTGTTCCTGATGTTTTAGCCTCCGTGTTCCTGATGTTTTAGCCTCCGTGTTCCAGATGTTTTAGCCTCCATGTTCCAGATGTTTTAGCCTCCATGTTCCAGATGTTTTAGCCTCCATGTTTCTGATGTTTTAGCCTCCATGTTCCAGATGTTTTAGCCTCCGTGTTCCTGATGTTTTAGCCTCCATGTTCCAGATGTTTTAGCCTCCATGTTCCTGATGTTTTAGCCTCCATGTTCCAGATGTTTTAGCCTCAGTGTTCCTGATGTTTTGGCCTCAGTGTTCCTGATGTTTTAGCCTCAGTGTTCCTGATGTTTTAGCCTCAGTGTTCCAGATGTTTTAGCCTCCATGTTCCAGATGTTTTAGCCTCCGTGTTCCTGATGTTTTAGCCTCCGTGTTCCTGATGTTTTAGCCTCCATGTTCCAGATGTTTTAGCCTCCATGTTCCAGATGTTTTAGCCTCCATGTTCCAGATGTTTTAGCCTCCATGTTTCTGATGTTTTAGCCTCCATGTTTCTGATGTTTTAGCCTCCATGTTTCTGATGTTTTAGCCTCCATGTTTCTGATGTTTTAGCCTCCATGTTCCAGATGTTTTAGCCTCAGTGTTCCTGATGTTTTGGCCTCAGTGTTCCTGATGTTTTAGCCTCAGTGTTCCTGATGTTTTAGCCTCAGTGTTCCAGCCTCAGTGTTCCAGATGTTTTAGCCTCAGTGTTCCTGATGTTTTAGCCTCCGTGTTCCTGATGTTTTAGCCTCAGTGTTCCTGATGTTTTAGCCTCCGTGTTCCTGATGTTTTAGCCTCCGTGTTCCTGATGTTTTAGCCTCAGTGTTCCTGATGTTTTAGCCTCCGTGTTCCAGATGTTTTAACCTCCGTGTTCCTGATGTTTTAGCCTCAGTGTTCCTGATGTTTTAGCCTCCGTGTTCCTGATGTTTTAGCCTCCGTGTTCCTGATGTTTTAGCCTCCATGTTCCAGATGTTTTAGCCTCCATGTTCCAGATGTTTTAGCCTCCATGTTCCAGATGTTTTAGCCTCCATGTTCCAGATGTTTTAGCCTCCATGTTCCAGATGTTTTAGCCTCCATGTTCCAGATGTTTTAGCCTCCATGTTCCAGATGTTTTAGCCTCCATGTTTCTGATGTTTTAGCCTCCATGTTTCTGATGTTTTAGCCTCCTGTTCCTGATGTTTTACCTCCATGTTCCAGATTTTTAGCCTCGCGATGTTTTGGCCTCAGTGTTCCTGATGTTTTAGCCTCAGTGTTCCTGATGTTTTAGCCTCAGTGTTCCTGATGTTTTAGCCTCAGTGTTCCTGATGTTTTAGCCTCAGTGTTCCTGATGTTTTAGCCTCCGTGTTCCTGATGTTTTAGCCTCCGTGTTCCTGATGTTTTAGCCTCCGTGTTCCAGATGTTTTAGCCTCCATGTTCCAGATGTTTTAGCCTCCATGTTCCAGATGTTTTAGCCTCCATGTTTCTGATGTTTTAGCCTCCATGTTCCTGATGTTTTAGCCTCCGTGTTCCTGATGTTTTAGCCTCCATGTTCCAGATGTTTTAGCCTCCATGTTCCTGATGTTTTAGCCTCCATGTTCCAGATGTTTTAGCCTCAGTGTTCCTGATGTTTTAGCCTCAGTGTTCCTGATGTTTTAGCCTCAGTGTTCCTGATGTTTTAGCCTCAGTGTTCCTGATGTTTTAGCCTCCGTGTTCCTGATGTTTTAGCCTCCGTGTTCCTGATGTTTTAGCCTCCGTGTTCCTGATGTTTTAGCCTCCGTGTTCCTGATGTTTTAGCCTCCGTGTTCCTGATGTTTTAGCCTCCGTGTTCCTGATGTTTTAGCCTCCGTGTTCCTGATGTTTTAGCCTCCATGTTCCTGATGTTTTAGCCTCCATGTTCCTGATGTTTTAGCCTCCATGTTCCTGATGTTTTAGCCTCCGTGTTCCTGATGTTTTAGCCTCCGTGTTCCTGATGTTTTAACCTCCGTGTTCCTGATGTTTTAACCTCCGTGTTCCAGATGTTTTAACCTCCGTGTTCCTGATGTTTTAGCCTCAGTGTTCCAGATGTTTTAGCCTCAGTGTTCCTGATGTTTTAGCCTCCGTGTTCCTGATGTTTTAGCCTCAGTGTTCCTGATGTTTTAGCCTCAGTGTTCCAGATGTTTTAGCCTCCATGTTCCAGATGTTTTAGCCTCCATGTTCCAGATGTTTTTACCTCCATGATCCAGATGTTTTTACCTCCCTGTTTCTGATGACGCCTCTACTTTCTTCCTTCTGCAGGAACTTCTTTATTTGGGCGTGGCAGAGATCTACCAAAATGGGACCAGAGGGGAAGAAGCTGCTGAACATCATCATCCTCGGTTTCGGCTTCATGTTCATGTTCACGGCATTCCAGACATGTGGGAACATAGAGGTGGGTTCTGGTTCTGGTTCTGGTTCTGGTTCTGGTTCTAGATGGGCATCTGAAGGTCCAACTCCACCATGTCTTTGTGTTCGCAGCAAACAGTCATCAAGAGCTTCAACAGCACCGAGTTTCATGGCAGCGGATACACCAGGTAAGCTGCTGGGGTGGGGGCGGGGCCTGTAGGAAGGGCGGGGCCAATATAATGAGGGCGGGGCCTGTATAAAGAGGGCGGGGGCTGGAGGACAAAGTTATACAATTAACTGACAGAGAGATGATCACTGTTCTGGTGTGTCAAATCCATCCATTCATCCATCCCAGTTGGATGCTCCAACATCATCATTGCAGACATCAATTTTACCAACCAGGAGGCTAAATTTAAGGTCATAGGTCATAGTTCGTGGACTGGAACCATCAGTGGATTAAGGAGAATTATTTATTCCCAGTGAGAACTTCCAGGTTCTACAGCTTGGAGCCCTCTGACCTCTTTGAGAACTTCTGGGTTTCTTCTCAAGTGATGGACCTGGAACCAGCTGACCTCTGACCTTTGACCCTGTTCTTAAATAAATGTTCCCCAGTGCAACCGTTAAGGTCCTCCCTACTGGAGCTTCTCCTGTGGAGGAGGTGTGTTGGTATCTGACTGTAAGGGCAGTCAGAAGGTTTGTATGTCCAAGAAGACCATGGAGACAGACTGCAGGTCTCCAGGGAGACGGTTGGTGGACAGCAGAAGAAGGTTCTGGGTAGAGAGAACCTCCTCCATCCAGGAGCTACTGGTGATGATGGGTCCTCCTCCATCAGGTCATTAGCAGGAGGTCAGAAGATGGGAAGGAGAGAGAACAGTGGAGATGTTCTCCTAGAGGCTCAAACTTCTGAGATGTTTCTCAGATGAACATGAAGCTCAGATTATCATGGAAGATTTTCTTAACTCCAACCAGCATGCTGAGGAGCTTCATGGTGAAGGCACGTTCCAGACCTTCAGGCCTGTGGACGTTGGTCTACCTGAAGCTGGAGTACCTGACTGTCTCCATGCTCTGATCTGTGGAGAGGTTCAGCTAACATCTGAAGAACTTCTGCTCCCTCTGACAGCATGGCCATCATCTACGGCGTCTTCTCGGCGTCCAACCTGATGGCGCCCTCTGTGGTGGCGGTGGTGGGCCCCCAGCTCTCCATGTTCCTCAGCGGGATCCTCTACAGGTACGTATTCTCCCGTCCTCACCTGGAGACTCTCCTCCTGGAGACCTAACCTGCTCCTGTCTGCAGCGCCTACATCGCCATGTTCATCCACCCTTTAACCTGGACCTTCTACACGGCGTCGGTGCTGGTGGGCGTGGCCGCCGCAGGTAGATGGACGCTGCAGATGAAGACTCCTCCCTCCTCTTCTTCAGCTAACGTTGCTTCTCCTGCTCCTCAGTTCTGTGGACGGCTCAGGGCAACGTGCTGACCATCAACTCCACCGATGGAACCATCGGCAGGAATAGCGGCATCTTCTGGTCCCTGCTGCAGTTCAGGTAAACCGGGTCAGAACCAGAACCACGACGGAGGTCCGTCCTCCTCTCCTGAAGGACGATGGAGGTCCAACGTCTCCTGCAGGACGACGGAGGTCCATCCTCCTCTCCTGAAGGACGACGGAGGTCCAACGTCTCCTGAAGGACGACGGAGGTCCGTCCTCCTCTCCTAAAGGACGACGGAGGTCAGACGTCGTCTCCTGAAGGACGACAGAGGTCAGACGTGGTCTCCTGAAGGACGACGGAGGTCCAACGTCTCCTGAAGGACGACGGAGGTCCAACGACGGAGGTCCAACGTCTCCTGAAGGACGACGGAGGTCAGACGTCGTCTCCTGAAGGACGACGGAGGTCCAACGTCTCCTGAAGGACGACGGAGGTCCAACGTCTCCTGAAGGACGACGGAGGTCCAACGTCTCCTGAAGGACGACGGAGGTCCATCCTCCTCTCCTGAAGGACAACGGAGGTCCAACGTCTCCTGAAGGACAACGGAGGTCCAACGTCTCCTGAAGGACGACAGAGGTCCATCCTCCTCTCCTGAAGGACGACAGAGGTCCATCCTCCTCTCCTGAAGGACGACGGAGGTCCATCCTCCTCTCCTGAAGGACGACGGAGGTCCAACGTCTCCTGAAGGACGACGGAGGTCCATCCTCCTCTCCTGAAGGACAACGGAGGTCCAACGTCTCCTGAAGGACGACAGAGGTCCATCCTCCTCTCCTGAAGGACGACGGAGGTCCATCCTCCTCTCCTGAAGGACGACGGAGGTCCAACGTCTCCTGAAGGACAACGGAGGTCCAACGTCTCCTGAAGGACGACAGAGGTCCATCCTCTTCTCCTGAAGGACGACGGAGGTCCAACGTCTCCTGAAGGACGACAGAGGTCCATCCTCCTCTCCTGAAGGACGACGGAGGTCCATCCTCCTCTCCTGAAGGACGACGGAGGTCCAACGTCTCCTGAAGGACGACAGAGGTCCATCCTCCTCTCCTGAAGGACGACGGAGGTCCATCCTCCTCTCCTGAAGGACGACGGAGGTCCAACGTCTCTTGAAGGACGATGGAGGTCCATCGTTGTCTCCTGAAGGACCTCAGCTAGCAGAGCAAAGTGAAGACTTGAACCTGGTGGTGATCAGATGATGTTCTCTCTGCAGCTTGTTCTTCGGGAACCTCTACATCTACTGCGCCTGGCATGGTCACCTTCACATCACAGGTAGGAACCACCTGTAGCTACCTTCATGATGTCCTGGTTGGTCCCTCAGCTCCTACCAACCTTGTCTCTGTCTCTGTCTCAGACCAGGACCGTCGGACCGTCTTCATCTCTCTCACCGTTATCAGTTTAGTCGGCTGCTTCCTCTTCTTCCTGATCCGGAAGCCCGAGCCGGAGTCTTCCTCTGGTTCTGAGGTGACCCAGTCTCTGCTGCAGACCGAGTCCAGAGATGGCTCCACAGACAGGTCAGCTTCTGGTTCAGGTTCTGATCTTCTGGGTCAGTCAGACTGCAGCAGGATCAACATGTTTGGCATTTAATCTCAAGGTGGAGTAGAACATCGTGTCCCAGTCAGGATGCTGGGGATCAGGTGTGATGGAGATGTGGGCTTTGACTAGGCCGCTCCTTCATTTCACCAATGTTCTGCTATCAATCTCTAGCTCTGTTCCCCTGGGAGTTCAGAGCGTCTCAGAGGAGTTGGTGTCTTCAGGGTGTTTTACAGGATTTTAATCCATCCAACACCAACCAGTGATTCCAGTGACGCCCCAGCTGTAGTCTGGGCGGAACTGAAAGGGAAACTTAGTCCTATTGGTCCAAACATGAACCATGACGATCTCTGCAGTAGTTCTGTCTAACCGACCGCCGTAGAGCAAAGAAAGTCCTGATCAGATACAGCTGGGATGTTATTGGAATCACTGGTTTGTGTAAAATAGATTAAAATCCTGTAAAACATCCTGATTACACCAACTCCTCTGAGACACTCTGAGCTCCCAGGGGAATAGAGCTAGTGATTGATAGCAGTAGTTTAGTGGCAGATAATTCCTTTGGCTGCCCCTTTAACTCCCATTATATACACACAGGAGGGAGAATAAGTATTTGATCCACTGCTGCTTTCTGAAATTCTCCTGCTTCCAAAGCAGGTAGACGTCTGTAATTTATATCAAAGCTTCTCTTTAACTCTGAGGAACAGAATCTAAAACTAAAACGCAGAAAATCACAGTGGATGATTTTTAATAAATCCCATTTTATTGCATAAATATTTGATCCATCAGACAAACTGAATATTTGCTACAGAAACCCTTGATCAGCAGCAGGGATTTTGGCCCATTCCTCCATACAGTTCTTCTCCAGAACCTTCAGGTTCCACTCTATACGCTGCAGTCGTCCCGTACCCCACAGCATGATGCTTCCACCTCCATGCTTTACAGTAGGGATGGTGTTCTTCTCATCCTTCTTCTTTCTCCAAACACGGTGAGTTTAGACCAAAAAGCTCCACTTTTGTCTCATCAGACCACATGACCTTCTCCCATTCCTCCTCCGGATCATCCAGATGCTCATTGGTGAACTTTGACATGCTCTGCTTGAGCAGGGGGACCTTTCATGCGCTGCAGGGTTTTAACTCTTTAAGCGCCCTGGTCACAATATTGCTGCTTTTAACGAGCCACAGCTGCAGATATGACGGCTAACTTAATCACTACTTTACATCAGGAGATGGTGGACATGTGTAACTTTATTAAGCCACATTTTTGGGTGTGTTACCATGGAAACTATTGGAGTAAATCAGCTTTTTATGCAGCTCCACCAGTAGGGGGAGATAGCGTGCAGCTGCTGCTGTCATCATAGAGAGAGCGAGATTTAGAAAGATAAAACTTATGATGCAGAAACGTTCCCCACCAGGAAATATCGACTTATTCAGATTCTGAAGAGGAATATTTAGCCTCTGATCAAGATGTTCAGTTGTCCCGGTAGAAAGGAAGTGAAACTCAAAAGGCGAACAGCAGCCGGTACCGTTCGCCATGACGCCATGCTGTTCGTCACGTTCTCCCGCTGGCAGAAAGGTTTGTGATTGGGTCATAACAACGCTAACCATGATGAGTTTGATGAAGATCATTAATAGTGGATCAAACAATTTAATGAGCCTGTTGGTTATTTTAGGGATGGATCTGAGCCCAATAATTTCCTTTCTGTTGTTTTATGTAGTGGAGGCTCAGAACGAAGGAAATAAACAGATATGTCCTCCTGTTCTTGCCAATAAATACTAAAAATATAAATATTCAAAATAAAGTAAGTTTTAAACAATGTAAAAAAGATCAGTAAAATTATTCCAAACCAATATTGCAAACGCCTGATGATGTCATAATATGCAAATGAGATGTGTGAATTTGCTCCCATCACAAACTTTGGATCATGCTGAAGATTTATCAGATTTACAGTATAACTATCTTTAATCATATTAAAGCTGCAGCATTTTGAACTAGTTATATCAATATTAAGTATTTTATAGAAAAAAAATCCTGGTGCCTAAAGAGTTAATCCATGACTACAGAGTGTTACTGATGGTTTTCTTTCAGACTGAGGTCCCAGCTCTATCCAGGTCATTGACCAGGTCCTGCTGTGTAGTTCTGGCCTCATCATGATCATTGATGACCCACCAGCAGAGATCTTTCATGGAGCTCCAGACCGTCTTCTTGAACTTCCTCCATTTTCTAATTATTGCACCAACAGTTGTTTCCTTCTCACCAAGCTGCTTGCCTATTGTCCTGTAGCCCATCCCAGCCTTTTTATCCCTGATGTTCTCACACAGCTCTCTGGTCGTGGTCATTGTGGAGAGGTTGGAGTTAGTCTGAGTGTGCGGACAGGTGTGTTTTATACAGGTAACGCGTTCAAACAGGTGCAGTTAATCCAGGTAATGAGTGTAGAACAGGAGGGCTTCTTAAAGAAGAACTAACAGATCTGTGGGAGAATCAATTCTTACTGGTTGATGGGAGATCAAATACTTATGCAATAAAATGGGATTTATTTAAAAATCATCCACTGTGATTTTCTGCATTTTAGTTTTAGATTCTGTTCCTCACAGTTAAAGAGAAGCTTTGATATAAATTATGGGAAAACTGCAGAAAGCAGCAGTGGATCAAATATTTCTTCTCCCTACTGTATGCGCTGATCACCAGTGGATCTAAACTTCTTCTGAAGGACTCCAAGTGGCTCCAAACTGGTCTTGATGAGTAAATAAATGCTGGAAATAAGGTCCAGGTGGAAATAAAAATGCTACTTCCTCTTTACGTTCTCCTATTGATCGTCTCCTTTTAGCTCCGCCTCTGATGGAGGAGGTTCCGTCATGTTTGGATGGGTTGAAATGAACTCCAGGAGGTGTTCAGGTCCATCCCCTGACTGGTACCTTCCAGTAACCTGCTCTCTGATTGGTTCCACACAGACAGTCTGATCTCACTAAGGCTGCTGGTACCGGCTGAATGGACCTGTGGTGGATTAGCTCAGTAAACCATAACTCACCCACTTTATGTTACATATTTATCATTTGGTAGAAATCAGTTTTCTCTATTTAACGTTTTTATGGTCTTATTCTGTCGATCCGGATTGATTCATTAAAGTAATAAAAACGTCCTGGAGGGGGCGACGTTTTCCAGCCGTGTATATCTGATGTTCTGGTCCGTCATATCAGCCGTTCTTCACACAGAGAAGCCATCTTTGCTACCGTTTCCAGAATGTTCTGGTTCTGTAGAGTAGAACCCGTTGAAATGTCTAGAACCATTTCAGGACGGATGTGTCTCTCCTGTCTCTGCAGCTCGTCTCCGCCGGGCCTCTGCTCCCAGGCTCTGGATGCTTTTGGTATGATGAAGAAAACTCATCATCATCAACATCATCATCATCATCATCATCATCCTAACATCTGCTCTCTGTCTCCAGTTCAGGCCTGCAGGATCTCTGTCACCAAGGAGATGCTGCTGCTGAGCGTCTCTATCGGATACACAGGTGGGGGGGGGGGGGGGCAGGACCGGTTCTGGCACCTTTAACGGGTCGCCTATAAACAGAACCACATAGAACCACAACAACAGAGCCCAGTTTTCAAGCTTCTGGACATAAACAAAAAAAGTCTGAGGTTCTGATTCTCACTGTGGGTCCGGTTTGAACAGAGACCCTGAATGCATCATTTAGTTTATTTCTATAGCGCCAATTCAAAATAAATTTATCTCAAGGCAACTTACAAGAAAAGTTCTTCTCTCCAATCAGCATTTATGTGGCTCCTTATAAAACGTTGGTAATTCATCGACTTTTGATCAAAATCGTGATATTAAAAACCTCAACAGCGATAATCATCCGGTGGGTTTTAGTCATTAGGCCAACAATCCAGCCGAAGTTCTGCCTTGTTGTAAAGCTAACTGGCCAATCAAGTAGCAGAAAAAACATGGAGTAGTGAGAAGCAGGACGCCCCCTGCTGGTAGGTAAAACAGAAGTAAAATGGAGAAGAGTGGATAGGAAAAAGAGGCCAGCTGTAGCTTCTGTCGACCCCTGCAGATGTGTTTAGTTTTCCTGTGTGGCCATGCTGGAGGTGTGGTTCAGGTGTAGCTATGGTGTAGCTGGGAGGTGTTCATCCACCTTTGTCTAGAATGGATGTTTCATGGTAGAACGTTAGCCGTTAGCGCGCAGTGATGTGATGTCAGCAATACAAGAGGAATGGGACGCACAATACAATATTAGTAGTGAATGTTTAATTGTTTTTATTATTATTGCTTTGATCAGACAAAAATCAAATAGAAAATAATAACGATTATTTTCATAATCACCTATCCCTGCTTTTAGCCCTGACACCTGGATCCAGGTCAGAGTCAGTACCTGCAGAAGCTGACAACATTTATAATGTAGGTAAATTAGCTGCTATGAAACTCTTACGGTGGCTGGAAAGTGCAAAACAAAATTACATTAACCTGAAACACTTTTAAAAGTAAAACAACCCAACACTTTTACAAGTTTAAAGGACCGTGTGTAACAAATTCGGCTTTTTATTAATAAAAATAAAGTACTGCTTTCATAAATATGTATTTTACCGAGGTCTTATCACAATTGAATTATCATGAACGCGTTCTCGTATCTTGGATTATGTTGTTTATAGATACAGAGGGTGCTCTGCCAAACATCTGAGGCTGCCATGTTTCATCATCATCTTTGAATACGTTAGCTGAAAGGGGTTAAACTTGTTTGCTTTACGCGTTTTAGCCAGTGACGTCGGGGAGAGAAGAAAACTGCAGAAGAAAGTGCTCAGTTGCTTGCATTCACTTAGCGCACCACTAGGTGGAGGTCATTCTTACACACAGGGACTTTAACGAAACACTTTTACAAGTAAAAAAAAAACACTTTTACAAGTTTTATAAAACACTGTTTCAAGTTTAAAAAACACTTTTACAAGTTTTAAAAAACAGTTTTACAAGTTAAATAAAACACTTTTACAAGTTTAAAAGAACACTTTTATGAGTTTAACAAAACTTGTATAAGTTTCAAAAAACTTACAAGTAAAAAAAAAAGCTTTTAAAAAATTTACGGAAACACTTTTACAAGTATAAAAAAAACTTGTAAAAGTGTTTTTTTACTTGTAAAAGCCAAAAGAATGCTTTTGCAAGTTTTAAAAAACAGTTTTACAAGTAAAAAAACACCTTTACAAGTAAAAAACGCTGTTACAAGTTTTAATAAACACTTTTACAAGTTTATTAAAAAACTTTTACAAGTAAAAAAAAAAAAATTAAACTTAACCCAAACCTTTACAAATAAAAAAAAAACGTACACAAATTTACGGAAGCACTTTTACAAGTTTAAAAAAGCACTTTTACAAGCTAACAAAAAACACTTTTACAAGCTAATATAAACACTTTTACAAGTTTTACAAACACTTAAAAATTAACAGAAACACTTTTATAAGTTTTAAAAAAACACTTATACAAGTTTTAAAAAACACTTTTACAAGTTTAAAAAAACACTTTTACAAGCTTAATAAAACACTTTTACAAGTTTAAAAAAAATTTACTAGTAAAAAAAAAACACTTTTACAAGTTTTATAAAACACCTTTACAAGTTTACAAAAAACTTTTACAAGTAAAAAAAATGCAAGTTAAAAACAACTAAAAACACACTTTCACAAGTTTAAAAAAACACTTAGAAATTAACAGAAACATTTTACAAGTTTTATACAACACTTTTACAAGTAAAAAAATGAACTTTTACAAAAAAAAAAAAAAAAATTACAAGTTAAATAAAACACAAGTTTAAAAGAACACTTTTATAAGTAAAAAAAAACTTTTATAAGTTTAAAAAAAACCTTTTACAAGGAATTTACGGAAACACTTTCACAAGTTAAAAAAAATCCTAACCCAAACTTTTACAAGTAAAAAAAACTTCCTCACAAAAACTTTCACAAGTGTAAAAAACCCTTTTAAAAGTTAAAAAAAACACATTTGCAAATTCTAAAAAAACAATTTAACTAGTAAAAAAACACTTTTACAAGTTTACGGAAGCACTTTTACAAGTTAAAAAAGCACTTTTACAAGAAAAAACAAAAACTTACAAATTTGTAAAAGTTTTTTTAATTTATTTATACAAGTTTAAAAAAAAGTCAAAAAATGTTTTTTTACAAGTTTAAAAAAAAAACTTTTACAAGTTTAAAAAAAAACTTTTACAAGTTTAAAAAACTTTTAACAACTTTAAAAAAACTATTTTATAAGTTTTAAAAAACACAAATTAACGGAAAGACTTTTACAATTAAAAAAAAAATACTTTTACAAATTTCCCGAAACACTTTTACAAGATTAGGTATACAACCATTACGTAGAGTGGTCCTGCATACTGCAAATAACTTTAGCTACATTAAAACCCCTTTGTTACTGAAAATATGTCACCCGCGTGGTTTAGCACATGCACCCCGATTGTTCGGTCCCGCCATCTCCTCGTCAACATCTTTTAGGACATGAAGGGACCACAAAACTCACAAAAAGTAGTAATACTTGAGTCATGTTATATTTTAATGAAAAACAGCGGTAGATCCAGCCAACAACCCTGTTGTTGGTTTTAATTACATGCAAAACATAGATATAGATATATAGCTATAATGAAGACTCAGGACAACACAGCTTCTGTTCTAGAAAGTAGCTTCAGCCGGGTTTTATTGGATCTTGGTTCTCAATACAATGCTACATAGGTCATTGACCTCTATATCTAACATTCTATATCCATTGTCTATTAACAATTGACATACCTTATCTCTGAGCAGGCGTCCACGCTGAGATCCCAGCAGACCAACTAAAACCCTCTCCTCTCCTCTAAAAGGAGCCCTATCTTTTATACTTGATCACTGCGTCACTTACGGTAACCATCTGGTGTTCTTGGCCAGCGGCTTGATATTAGTTTATCTTGAAGGCGCCTAATTGTCTGGTTCTGAAGAGGCCAGAAAAGCTGGGAACAAAACATTTCCTAGAATCGCTTAATGACAAGTCTTTCGTGGAAGTACCACGTGCATCTTCTCAGCTTCTGAGAATTGATGCACGTGTTGATTACACGTGCCACGCAGGCCCAAATTTTGGCTTCTACATTCCCCGGTTTGATGCCATTAGGCATCACTAATTAGCTACCTATAAATGCAGTTAATATGAGTATTATATGGTAAGTAAACATCAATATGGTAGGATATACTGTGGTAAATAGGCATATGACAGACACATAAAAGTAACATTATAATGGGACTTATGCAGGATTACACGTGTCCAAAGTAATGGTGAGTAACAATCAAACCTATGTCAGTTGTGGTCCGTTGTGTGGGATCAAAAACCCGTCGCTACAAGAACAGGGAAAATTATCCCACTGCCCCTCCGGCCAGGCGACAACCTTACGGTCCACCGGACCTTCAAGCGACATGAGGCATAATCCTTAATATAGCATTACCAAAATGTGATTAAATGCAATCCTTAATAAGTCTGACACAAGTGAGAGTAAATGGCACAAATGAGAATAAATGTAAACATTAAAACATTCAACTTAGTTATAAATTCAAATTACCAGCTGGCTTATTTGTTGTAACATACTAGAAATAACATATGAAACACATAACATTTAACAGATGAGAAAATGTTGATCTTGTCCATCCCGGGAAGGTATGATCGATATGGTGTTAAACAGTCTCGATTGTCCACATATAATGAACACAATGAATAGAGTAAGAGTATAAATCCTTCTTGAAGGTTACGATGAGGGATGAAGGGGTGATGAGGTGATGGTGTCCTGGAGGGGACTTGTAGTCAGAAAGCACTTTATTGAGCTTGTTTAACAGTCTTGGCTTAGATACTTAGACATGTTGGGGGCAGAAGGATTGTTCATTGCGATCACTTCCAACTGGATCAGCTGGGTTGCAGCAGCCAGGTTCATCTGTTTGATCAGTGTCCTTGTCCATACTCTCCTCACCACAGGTATGACGAGACATGTCAATAAGAAAATTACAATTAGAACTATGGTCGCACTAATTGCCACCTTAATTAGCATTGCTTTCCAATCTCCTAAATTTAGGTCTAACCACCCCTCAGACCAGTCATTCTTCCCAGCATTCAAACTAAGTTCTTCTCTAAGTGCTCTAGGTTTTGTCATTGCGGCAGTAAAGGATCCTTCGTTAGAAGTGTGTGATGGAATATACGTGCAACATTCTGTATCTTGAAATAATTCGCAGACTCCTCCTTTATCTGCCAACAGCCAGTCCAAAGCCTGTCGATTTTGTAGAGTCATCTTACTAGTCTCATGTAATTGTTGACCTAACATTCCAAGAGCATCTCCAGTATAATTAAGGATTCGCTGTTGATTATAATAAATATAATTAATCCATTCTACATTCTTATTTGTGGTAATCTGAGGAATTATTGACTCAAATCCTGCTTTTACTTCATGTCTTGCCTTGAATTCATCTGGAATTCCTTTAGGTTGTCCTATTATGTCAAGATAAACACTCTGATCTGGCACATACTGTCTCTTTACTCTAGGATTAGCATTCAAACGATCAAGGTTAATTATCTCATTCACACCTTCATACAACATTGTGACAGGTATTTTCAATCTTACCATGGTGCACAAACCTATCCATCGTGGTGGCAAAGTGTTTCTTAGGATGTCATCTCCACAAATAAAATAACTATCTGCTATTGCCCAAGTTTGTTCACTCAGAAAGTATAGAGGAGGGAGTGTCATAGTCATATTATCACAGGTCTGACTCAGGGGTTCAGGTTTTTCATACCAAACTGGTGTGGTAACAAAAATAGGTGTCACGTTAGCATGTGGAAACCATGATAGAACCCAAGTTACCTTACAGTTGACTGTTGTGTTACCCATCAAGGTTCCTTCACTCTCAGAGAAGCCTACGCTAGCAAAACATTCATATTCAGCATCATAGTCTACTTTATACGTAGTTGGAGGACCATTTTGTGCTGTTGAAATGTTAAATTCTGCACATTTATCTCCTATTTTGTAACCTCTATGTTCGTCTAAATAATTATGAATTCTTCTCGACCCATAGAGTAATCTGCATTTAATTCCACACAAGGAAAATCTGAAAAATAATGGTGTACCACTTGCATTGTTGAATTCTCCTAATTTACAAGCTTGTTTTTGTACTGAAGCACATTCCTCAAAAGTATATTTTTCTGGAATTGCAATTGGAGGAATTCTTGGTGAACCAGAACATATAATACATTCTTTGGAAGTCATTTCTCTTGCTGTATATCATGCCCATAAATACCAGCTATTTTGATTAGCTTCTTCCCAAAGTTTATCTGTTGTTAACTTTGGCCTTTTTGCTCTGGGGATGATCACATTAATTGATTTTGTTCTAATCGGTTTATAGCTAGGATCATTTGTATTTTGATATTGTGATCCCTTAATTGTATCTAGTCCCCCCTGACGACGGTCAGAACTGACCTCGTCACCTGGCTTAATCATACTTTGTGTAACTACATTGGCTGCCTGTTTCATGGAAGGCTTATTATTAGCTACAGGTGGGGTAGGAGCAACTGGCGCTGCTTGATTAGTTGTTGGCCTGTTAATTGCTGTTTGTACAGGTGTTGTCTTTACTATTTCAGGTAGCACAATAGGTGAGAGTTTTTCTGTTACCAGTGTAGGTGAGTCTACTAATATAGTAGGTGCTTCAATAGGTGGGGGTACTGTTGGTAGCTCCCACACGATCTTAAATCTATCCTCAGGTTTCTGTGCTAGTGTAGGTAGTATAACTTCCTTAACATTTTCTGTTTGTCTACGTGTTCGTGAATGAAGTGTGTGTTTTAAACTATTGAATACTGGTGTCCTGACTGATCTGGTGCGGTGTAGTGACATGTCAGCGTCATACTTAACTTGTGGTGTTGTGTCTTCTTGCTGCCGTCTTCACGAATGCTCTAGTGACCGGGCGTTGCCTTCTGCTCCTTTGGGAATTGTCTTCACCTCCTCCAGGACTAATTCCTTCATCACCAGCATTCCTGCCACCATCCAAGATAGTACAGTTATCAGACCCACAATCTTTTTCATGTTTTTCATTTTTTTCTTTCTTATTTTCTCGATGGGTACTCTCCTGTTTTGTTTCTCTGACTTTGGTGCAGTGGCTCAGATGATACCACGTTGAGGAACCGTCAACCTGGATTGCCGTGGGGGTTGCCTGAACCACGAGAAATGGTCCCTCGCGCCTTGGTTCATGCCATTTCCTCCGGAAGACCTTAATATAAACCTGATCTCCAGGAGCCACCGGACCTTCGATATCTCTGCTTATGGCAGCCTCTTTTTCTTTTTCCTGGAAATAGATTGCTTTGTGGATACTAGTTAGTTGCCTGACATAGCTTTTGAGATCTTGCTCTGCTTGCTCAAGTGATGGTCCCTTATGGGGACCACAAAACTGTGAGACCGGCATTGGCCTGCCTGTTAGAGCTTCATGTGGAGACAAGTGAGTTACTCTGTTTTCTTGCATGCGGTAAGAAAGCAAAGCAAGCGGCAACGCATCCACCCAGTTTAGTTTGGCACATGCACACACCTTCCTGATCTTAGTTTTCAAGGTCAAGTTTACCCGTTCTATAATTTCCTGGGATTGGGGATGATAGACTGCTCCTAATCTCTGTTTAATCCTCAACTGCTGCAAGACTCCCTTAAATACTTTATGAATGAAAGCTGGGCCATTGTCTGATGAAAGCTCTGTTGGAATTCCAAACCGAGGTATAACCTCTCTGACCAGAAATTTCACAGCAGTTTCTGCGCTCATATCCTTAGAAGTGATTGCTTCAACCCATCGGCTGAATCTGTCAATCACAACCAACATGTATCGCTTTCCCTGCACTGTTTTTATCATGTCTGCATAGTCAATGACAAGGTGTCTGAATGGACCTTCAGGTATTGGGATGTGTCCTGTTGGTGTTTTTATGCTTTGTTTTAGATTGTGTGAGTTGTTGCTTTTGTTGTTTCTTTGGGACTGACACTACTTGTGGTTTTGCTACTGCAGATGTTTCACAAAGGATTTTTATCATGGTTGAATCTTTAGTTGTGAGGATTAAAGGGTTGTCTGTTGTTTGCCAAGAGGCCTGTGTGGCTGCCCGCATCATAGGCCCCAAGTCTTTGGATTCAAAGCCTTTGTTGACTAGTAACGTGATATGAGGTACAGATTCTGGTACACAGTACCATCTCTCGATGAATGGGTTTGTTTTTACATTTAGGGCTGCCCCTTGTTTTCCTATCAAAATGTAACCTATTTCTAGCTCAACCTGTAAGTCTTTAGTTGCTTTGTCCCATTCTTCCTCGAATATCTTACTGCACGATGGATCATAGAACATAGTGCAATGAAAACTACTGAATGGTTTGGTTGAATTAGGGATCTGTGCTTTGATGAATTTTTCCCATTTTCCAAAAATGTCAGTTACTGTTTCAGAAATGTTACCTAGCCAGTAGACTTTTGCCAGCTCTGTGTTAACATGCATCTGTAGATCCAATCCAGAGCTGTCAATGTGTATCCCTTGTGGTGAACACCAAATTTTTGCATTTAGTTTGCAAAGTGCATCTCTTCCCAAAAGATTTACTGGTGTTTGATTTGACACAAGGATGGGAATCTCAATTTCGCTTTCGTCAATGCTTAATTTTATTGGAGCTGTTACTGGATTGAACTGTGGAATGCCTGAGAATCCTACGGTTTTGATGAACTTATCCGTCAAGGGGAGGTGTTTTGCGAAGCTTGTGTTTACACAAGTGTAACTAGCTCCAGTATCAATTAGCATGTTTGTCGGTTTCCCTTCTAATTTTACTTCAATGAATGGATCACGTTCTACGTTTAGAGAAACTTGAAACTCCCCTGCAGGATTCTCATGGCACCCCTAGCGTGACTTTGTAAAGTGGTTCACTGGACCTCTAAAATTGCCTCTCTGTACTGTACGGCCCCGCCCGTCCCACTCAGGGGCAACAGGTGCATCCTCACAATCTCGGGCCAGATGTCCCGGCCGATTGCACACCCAGCAACAGTCTCCATAAGGCCTTGCGCCTCTGCCTCTTTGCCCTTCACTCCAAGTTCTGCGGTAAAATGGACTTTGGCTCATTCCTCGACCACCCCTTCGATTTGGGAATATATTAATCACAGGAGGGGGGATTGGTGGGGGATTAGGCGGCTGTGGTGTCATAACCATTTGTGTAGTATGTCCTTCAGTCTCTAAAGCAGTTGCTGGTTTCGTTTGCTTTGCTTTAGCTTTATCTTGTAGTTCTGCAATGTGGAGCTGTGTAAGTTTTCGTTGAGCGTTTCTTTCATCTTCTTGGGCTTTCAAAAGCTCCTTTCTGTATATTCCAATAATATGGCACACGTTTTCCCTGAACATGACATGGCTCATGGAGTGAATCCCAACTGTTTTTTTCAAGTCTCTCCTTCACTTTTTCTGGGAGAGCAGCCATTAGGGATGACCGAAACAATGTCCGCATCACGGCATTTTCATTAGGGTCGCTTTCCGTTTCTTCTTGCCATCTTTTGAGCTGTCGTTCTACGTACGCAGCTGGATTCTCCCCTTCTGATATTCCTTCGCCTTTTAAGATGGATGGGTCAACATTTGTGGGGTATTGTTTCCTCAGTAGGTCCCATACCCTGTTTCTGTAGGGGTTGAAGGTCACCCCATCATTGTCGGAGTCCGTTATAAAACAAAGATCTCCTTCATTTAGCATATTGTTCATGGCAGTCATGCCCATGACTCTTGCTAGTATCGCTTTAATATCCCCCAGGGCGAGCATCAGTCCGGTAGTCTGTTCCTCGAATGCTCTGACCCACCTTGTCGCCCCGTCGTGGATATCGGGCAGACGGGCCACCAAGCCATTGAGGTCTAACATTTGCCAGGGAACATAATTTATGTTAGTGCCCTTTACCAAAATAGGGCACATTGCCCCATCAGGGAACCTTTGGGGTTTTTTAATTTTTTCTCTGTCGCGTAAGTCATGCTGCTTTTGTGCATCCACCACAATGTTTGTTGCAGTTTCCGCTGGGTATTGATGTGTTGGCTGGGCTGTTGAGGTGGTTGGTGTTGGTGAGTAGCAATTGGGACGATAATTAAGGTTAAAGTCCTTTTGTTTTACTTTTGTTTCTTTTTGTTGTCCTTTGTCATCTGATTGTTGTGGTTCTACAAATGTATTGTAACATTTATCAATCTCTTTTTCTAATTCATTTATTAGTGTTCGTTTAACTTCCCTGTTGGGATTGAGATCTTTATTTTGCAGTGTTTGCCAGAACTGATCCTTGACAGTCTCAGGGTTTTGTGTCTTTATTCCTGCATAGCAGTCTCTGAATTCAGGTTTCTTAATGGTAGTACTGCAGTGGACAGGTGATCGTAATTGTTGTGGGGATGGAAGTCCATTCCCTTCTCCGCTTTCTTCTAATAAGCTGGTTCCTGTTAATCTTAGCAGTGGTGCGTATTCTTCCATATCATCTTTCTTTATATCAAAGTTAGCATTTATGTGTAGATCACCTTGCAGGCATGGGTAAATGCCTTGTGTAGGATCTTGATTTACAAGTGGTTTTGTTTCTGTTTGCTTTTCAGGTAGATTTAACTCTCCCTGTTTTTCAGTCAGGCTTGTCATTATTGCTTTGAGATTTCCTCTGAAATTATCACCTTCAGTTCTGAAAAGTTTTAGAATCTGTAGTTCTTTTTGTCTTTTTTCTTTTCTATTTTTCCTATTTTGTTTGGCTTTGTAGTCAAGAATCCTTTGTTCCATTATTTCATTCAAAAGCAAGTCGAATGATCCTCCTTGTGGCCAGGGGTTTGTAAAGTTTTTGGTTCGTTTATACCATTTCTGAGATATTTTATCGATGTCTTTTGTTAATTCAGGATTTTTTACTGACAGAATGGAGACAGGGTCGGCAGCCATGATGAACTCTGGTGTATTTGTGTTTCAGATTTTTAAAGTGTTTTAGTTTAATCAGAATATTTTATTTATTTAATGGCAATTCCACAAATTATCAGTTGATTATGAGCCTTCTTGCTGTTCTGAAAGAAGGGAGGGGAGGTTAAGTCCTGATCTTTAGATCTGTGTATTTTCTATTAACTTCTGTTTTTGTAAGCAGTAAGTTGTTTTATTATTTTGAAAATGTCCTTTAATTAGATCCTTTATAAAAGACATCAAGGTTAATGCTTCATCATTGGAATAATTCAACTATAGAACAAAAAGTCAGGAAAGGATTTTCCCTTATTGTTATCTCAGTATGGGTGAAGCAACTGTGTAAATAATCAATTAGTTTTTAACAATATACTCTCAAAGCTCAAATGATGTTGTCTATTTTATGTTTCATTAATAGGAGTAAGCTTAATAGGCAAAGCATTGTTTAAAATATAGTTTATTTCAATTTCATGAGCACACCACACTGATCAGTTCACAGCTGTGCTTGCTGCTAACTTTTTTGACCAAGGGTAAATTTGGAGGGCTGGTCCCTAGGAGGGTCTTCAGGCAGAATTATGCAGTGGAGGAGGAGAAGAGTTGGCTTAAGGGCGACGCCCCTTCTTTCAGTTTGCTTCCGCCTGCTGAACAGAACAGATCCGAGCCCTCTCTTACTTGCTACCCCAGCAATTCAACTTACAGCCTGCAAACCGAGCAATACAGCCCTCTCCGGTAAGTCGTGAATTATCTTTATCTGTACTTAGTTGGGTTGGTTTTAATGCGTATGTGTCTGTGTGTATATGACAATCCTTGTTATAAGCTTGTTGGTGCGATAGTTTTAACACTTATAACATCGATTTAAGCTGTTCACTTTTGTTTTAAAACAGAGATCAAACGGTTTTCTGGCTTATATTTCCTTTGACGTCTGCAGAGGGTTGCGCAAAAATGTGTGTGCGTGTGTGTGTGAGCGTGTGTGTATGTGTGTGTGTGTGTGTGTGTGTGTGTGCGTTTGAGTGCGCCTTCAATAACAGGAAATGCCTTTCTTCTCTTGCAAGCCAGAGAGTTAAAAAGAAAAAATCAAACCAGATTTTCAACAACAACCCAACAGAGCTCTGTTACTTTCTAAAAGCACAGCTTTTGTACTTAAACTAAAGCTTTACATAAATATTAGTGTTTTAACTGTTTGCTGTTTTACAGATGTTTAAAGCTTCTCGCCAAATGTGAACCATCGACCTCTGGGTTATGGGCCCAGCACGCTTCCGCTGAGAGAGGAAAAAAAAAGGCAACCAGGTTCACAGTTTGTATAACTCGTAAAGTATAATCCACTCTGAATTCTTAGCACAGCGCTAATTACAACATTATCAATCTTCTTCAGCACAACAACGTATTCTAAGTAGCCTCCTTCAGCAAGAATATTCAAAGCAACCTCAACACATCGAAATTGAACTAAAAGTGTAGAATATAACAGTGAACATAGCAATCGGCACACAGCACAAAACTTGTCATTGATTTATATGCAATTTATAAGCAATTGAATCAACAGCATGCAATGTCATTCAGAACATTTCTTTTGCAAGCAGTGTGCAGCGGCAGTTATACACACAAAATCATTATTATAGCAGATCTGTCAAACCATGCATTTGTCAAAGGTCACGTCAATGTCCGTGTCTATTTACTTTGAAATAAACTTTCCCTATTCTCCCAGTTTGGTCTGTTCTTTTTTATTTGTTTGATTGTTGTACTTTAATGTCCTAAATTTTAAACCTGCAGGGTTTTAAATCCAATCCAAATTAATTTATTTTTTATTTTTTATAATATGTGCACTTTATAGTAGTAATTATTATCATTGATTATTATCATTACTACTCTTTTTACCTTTTTACAGTCGACTGTCTTAATTCTTTAACTCACACAATAGCACACTACTGCTATTTTCTCTTTATGAAGCTTCAATTTAACTCTTTACTCTTTAACTCTTAACTCTTAGCGCTATTTTCTTTAACACAGTTTCACACAGAGTATTCTTTTTCACAAATACTTCTCAAGAGGTTTTTTTTTTGTGTTACTCTAAGGGTTTTTTCCTTTTTTTTTTTTCCAAAAGTTCTTAAAGCAGAACTTTTTATTTATTTATTATTTTCTCATTTATACTATTTTTTTTGTTCTTTCTTAAAACTAAGGCACAGTTTCTTTTACCTCTATTTTCATTTACTCTGTTTTCTTATATTGTCTCTTTTATCTCTTCTTTGTCTCTTCTTTTTCTCTTTACAGCTGTCTCTAAGTCCAATTTTGGTTCTCGTATCTGCTCAGGGTTCTTTTTCCTTTTTAACACTTATAAGCAAATTTTAGACAGCTCTATCTCCCGGGAGATATTTTGGCTGCAGCGTATTTTCCAGATAAGAAGCTGATAAAGCCTAGGAACTTCTTCTGACTTTAGCATCCAGACAAACTCCGACACCAGAGGAGAAAATGTAAAATTATTTTACCTTTAGAAGGATCTATTTTGGCCGGCCTTTCTCCCCTGAAGCCGGGGTGCGTTCGGCTGCTGTCAGACCCTGGCTAGCTCGCCAAATGTTGTTGGTTTTAATTACATGCAAAACATAGATATAGATATATAGCTATAATGAAGACTCAGGACAACACAGCTTCTGTTCTAGAAAGTAGCTTCAGCCGGGTTTTATTGGATCTTGGTTCTCAATACAATGCTACATGGTCATTGACCTGCCTCATTCTGCAACATTCTATAATCCTAATGTCTATTAACAATTGACATACACACTCTTGCTATCTCTGAGCAGACTGCTCCCAGCTGAGATCCCAGCAGACCAACTAAAACCCTCTCCTTTACTTCTCCTCTAAAAGGAGCCTTATCTTTTATACTTGATCTTTTCCCACTGTATTGGGCGGCGGGGGGGCGGTTTCCCACTTTTTTTTTAAATACGGGAACCATCTGGTGTTCTTTGGCCAGCGCAACCACTTGGCTCCGACATTAGTTTATCTTCAGGCGCCTAATTGTCTGGTTCTGAAGAGGCCAGAAAAGCTGGGAACAAAACATTTCCTAGAATCGCTTAATGACAAGTCTTTCGTGGAAGTACCACGTGCATCTTCTCAGCTTCTGAGAATTGATGCACGTGTTGATTACACGTGCCACGCAGGCCCAAATTTTGGCTTCTACATCGTCCACTACACTTATTTATAATCCTGAGCATCTGATTAAATTCAGTTTATTTCCCATCTGATTTAGTTTAAAAGGTGTCCAGAACCTTTTCAGTTGGTTCTGGTTCTGACTGAATGAGTAAAGATGCTGGATAAGCTGATGGTGACATGATGATGAGAAGCTGAGCCGCTGCGTGTTCTCCTTCAGGTCTGGAGCTCACCTTCTACAGCGGCGTGTACGGGACGTGTATCGGAGCCATGACCCGCTTTGGCTCCGATGCCAAGAGTCTCATCGGGATCTCTGGGATCTGCATCGGTGTCGGAGAGATCATAGGTGAGCTGCTGCTCCTCCTGTTGGACTTCTGCTCAGAACCAGAAATGTTAATTATGTGGGAACTGGTGGACACGATAAGTCAAACACTTCTAAAAATGCAATAAATAAAAATGTGATAAACAGATTGATATAAACATGAGTGCAGGAGATGATCAGCAACACAGTGTCATCATGTCAGCTGGCTCATCTGTCACTTCCTGTCTGGTGCATTGAATTTGCTTTACTTTATTAACAACGCGCCCAGAAAAAATAGATTTGATCCAGGAAATTAATGGAGGTCTGGATCCAGCCATGGACCGCAGCACGGCCGGTGTGAATGGTCTAAATGGACTCCATGTTTTTTCCTCGGTGTGGCAGCTCTACTGAGGTTTTATTGTTCATGAGTCCAACAGCAGAAGGACAGGAACTGTCCTTATGATGAGAGGTTCTGGTCCGAATGGACCGGAGTTAAACAATCTGTGTCCAGGACACCAGGGACCTGTGCGCCCCCTGGTGTCCTGGAGGTCTATACGTACTGTAGAGATGGGAGTCTGCAGCCAGAGCACACAACATACTGCAGTCTCTGTTTGTGCCTGATGGTGGCGCCAGTATGAAGTCAGTCATCTACCTGTAAATGAAAACAGGAAGTACAGCCATTTTGATAGTATTGTCTACAGGCCTGTAGGAAAACTGCAGGGGGCGCTGTAAAGACTTAATGACCACAGAGTCAGAGCTGCAGGTCTGTAGTTGTTGAGTCCAGTGATGTGGGGTTTCCTGGGGAAAGGAACTATGGTTGTGGTCCTGGGTTAGGTTAGAGTTGGGGTTGGTTGGGTTACCTGGGTTAGAGTTGGGGTTGGTTGGGTTACCTGGGTTAGAGTTGGGGTTGGTTTGGGTTACCTGGGTTAGAGTTGGGGTTGGTTTGGGTTACTTGGGTTAGAGTTGGGGTTGGTTTGGGTTACCTGGGTTAGAGTTGGGGTTGGTTTGGGTTACCTGGGTTAGAGTTGGGGTTGGTCTGGGTTACCTGGGCTAGAGTTGGGGTTGGTTTGGGTTACCTGGGTTAGAGTTGGGGTTGGTTTGGGTTACCTGGGTTAGAGTTGGGGTTGGTTTGGTTTACCTGGGTTAGAGTTGGGGTTGGTTTGGTTACCTGGGTTAGAGTTGGGTTGGTTTGGGTTACCTGGGTTAGAGTTGGGGTTGGTTGGGTTACTGGGTTAGAGTTGGGGTTGGTTGGTTACCTGGGTTAGAGTTGGGGTTGGTTTGGTTACCTGGGTTAGAGTTGGGGTTGTTTGGGTTACTTGGGTTAGAGTTGGGGTTGGTTTGGGTTACCTGGGTTAGAGTTGGGGTTGGTTTGGGTTACCTGGGTTAGAGTTGGGGTTGGTCTGGGTTACCTGGGTTAGAGTTGGGGTTGGTTTGGGTTACCTGGGTTAGAGTTGGGGTTGGTTTGGGTTACCTGGGTTAGAGTTGGGGTTGGTTTGGTTTACCTGGGTTAGAGTTGGGGTTGGTTTGGTTACCTGGGTTAGAGTTGGGGTTGGTTTGGGTTACCTGGGTTAGAGTTGGGGTTGGTTGGGTTACCTGGGTTAGAGTTGGGTTGGTTTGGTTTACCTGGGTTAGAGTTGGGGTTGGTTTGGGTTACCTGGGTTAGAGTTGGGGTTGGTTGGGTGATATGGGGTTTCCTGGTTACAGGAACTATGGAGGAGGTCTTGTAGCAGGAACATGACACGCCTCTAGTGAGGAGCCGTTTGGATCAACAGTTTCCTTTTCTCACCAGGAGGGGGCGTCTTCGGGTTGCTGAACAAAAACAACCGGTTTGGGCGGAACCCGGTGGTTCTGCTGGGACTCATCACCCACTTTGTGGCCTTCTTCCTGATTTTCCTGAACATTGCCAGCGACGCTCCACTGGCACCAGAAGGCGGTACCGACCTGCAGGCCTTCATCACGCCCAGGTATGAGAACAGAACCTTCTGCTGCTCTTCATCAGTTGGTTTATACCGCGGTAATTCACAGTTATCCTGTGAGACTAGGACTACAACTAAATGATTATTTTCATAATCGATTAATCTGTCGATTGTTATTATGATTAATCGATTAATCGCTTTTATTAATGATCCATTTTGCCTGTTCCTTTGACCTATATAAATTGTAACGAACACATTTTCATTTAGAACATGGAAAACAGAAGATAATCTATTTTACTGGACCTGAACACAGTTAACTTTGTAAAATGATCGTAAGTGTGCAAGATATTTATCCAGAATAATTTTTAGGCATAAAAATACTAAATTAGGTAGAATTCCATACAAACTAATGTACAGCATATTAACAGAAATATCTCAGCCCATAATGAAGGAGGCTGACTTAGTTGGGCAATATTTTGGGGCAACATTGGGGCTCTCAGAATGAATTAACCTACCGTCACTAAACACAACATTTTCATGGTCTGTTGGAGTAAATGTGGATTTTTACATTTTGGATTTTCTGCTTTCAATTAAATGAACTCAAACATTTAATCAGATTTATGAGAGACAGCAGGCTGCAAAATGTGAGTTGTTCATAATTCTTCTTCTGGGAGGGAATGGGGGGGGTGACAAAGATGACTGCTGTGTTCACACTTATGATTGTGTCCTTTATTGGCATATATGGTTAAACAAACACATTACTATTAGCTTTCCAATGATATAAAACGTATAAATTCATAGAAATTATTAATATAATGGATTAAAAAGTAAAAATGGTCGACGGGCCGCCGTCAGAACGTTAAGGGGTTAAGGTAAAACGTGCAACTAATCGATTACTTAATTAGTTGTCAACCATTTTAAAAAGCAATTATAATCGATTAGTTGTTTCAGTTCTAATGGAGACATTAGAACCCTCTCATGGACAGTTTTGATTCATCAATCAAATTCTAGTTAAATGAACCATTGTTAGTTATAGCACTTTTCCATTAGGGTCGCTTTAGGTCTGAACGGTACAGCTTAGAACAGGTAGGTGTGTTTCCGGCCCAGGTGGAGAAGAGGCGTTAATTCTTACTAGCAGGTGAGTCACGCTTTAGAAATACATCAGTTAAAATACAGAAATAATCTTTCATCCATTCCATCCTATACCAGGATGTATCCCGTACCAGGATGTATCCCGTACCAGGATGTATCCTATACCAGGATGTATCCCGTACCAGGATGTATCCCGTACCAGGATGTATCCCATACCAGGATGTATCCTATACCAGGATGTATCCTATACCAGGATGTATCCCGTACCAGGATGTATCCCATACCAGGATGTATCCTATACCAGGATGTATCCTATACCAGGATGTATCCTATACCAGGATGTATCCTATACCAGGATGTATCCCATACCAGGATGTATCCTGGTATGGGATACATCCTGGTATAGGATACATCCTGGTATAGGATACAATAAACCTCTGACAGATTGAGACAACTTTGATACGTCACTAAATTCTCCAGACTGCAGCTTCCTGCTGGTTCTGGGTGGTTGTAGGACCAGTTTTAGGACCATTTCTATTGGTTCTGGTCCCGGTTCTGGTGTCTAATGGACTCTACTACCTTCCAGCGTGGGCCTGGCGCTGTTCTGCAGCTTCCTGTTGGGTCTGGGTGACAGCTGCTTCAACACGCAGCTCCTCAGCATCGTGGGCTTCCTGTTCCGGGACAACAGCGCCCCCGCCTTCGCCGTCTTCAAGTTCATCCAGGTTCTGAGTCCAGATGGGTGTTTGGGTCGCTAGAACCGGGCCTGTGTCTAACCTGTCCCTCTGCTCCTCCTCTGCAGTCCATCATGGCCGCCGTGGCCTTCTTCTACAGTAACTACCTGCTGCTCCACTGGCAGCTCCTCATCCTCGTCGTCTCCGGCTTCCTGGGCGCCCTCTCCTTCTTCTCCGCCGAATCGCTGGCCGAGTCCAGGAAGACCGACTCTGACTACGACAGCATCTGACCAGAACCGCCGCTGCGGTCCAACGGAACCGATGCTGCAGTCCAACCTGGATATTTGACACTATTTTCTTGTTGGTGGAGGGAAGTTCTGCTGCAGACACCATGACACAGAGGAGACCAGCTGGACCAGAACCAGAACATCTCATACTAAACTGAACTCTGGTTCTGAACTGGGAGGCTTAGCTGGGTTTATTCGGGGGTGTCCGAGTAGAGCAGTATAAATTTAAATGCATGCCACACTCTTCAGATGATTAAATGTTGAATCATGTCAGAACTCTTTGGGTCGCTCTCCTTCCTGTTTGGGTCTGAACCGGGCCAGAATGGACCTGGGCCCGGAGTTTATTCGGACGTTGTCCAGGAGCCAGAACCAAACAGAACCTCTTCATGGGGTCCATTTAAACCAGACCGGTGCTGAAAGACTTTGGGTCATCAGTAAAGATTTGGTCAGTGAACAGAACCAGGAGAACTTTTTAGGATCATACATTTTGTTTGGTTTTTGATTCATTTTCATCTAAATCTGTTGATGGAACAAAAATCCCTGATTTTACATTCAGATGTTTGACCTCTGACCCCCTGGGTCCACCAAGCCTTTAGGGGTCAGAGGTCAGCCGTTCCTCCTGAAAGCTTCTCAGCCGGCTGGAAGCAGCTCGGTACCAGATCAAAGTGGTTCTGAACCATAAAAACAAGCAGCTGCAGGGAACCGTCCAGAACCATGAAGCATGAAGAAACCCGGTTCCAGTTTTAATATGATCGACTCCAGTTTAATCCGGTTAGATCCGGTTTTAATATGATCCACTCCAGTTTAATCGGGTTTTAATATGATCCACTCCAGTTTAATCCGGTTTGATCCAGTTTTAATATGATCCACTCCAGTTTAATCCGGTTAGATCCGGTTTTAATATGATCCACTCCAGGTTAATCCGGTTTGATCCAGTTTTAAAACGAACCACTCAGTTTAATCCGGTTCCATCCAGTTTTAAAACGATCCACTCCAGTTTAATCCGGTTCGATCCAGTTTTAAAACGATCCACTCCAGTTTAATCCGGTTCCATCCAGTTTTAAAACGATCCACTCCAGTTTAATCCGGTTTGATCCGGTTTTAATATGATCCACTCCAGTTTAATCCGGTTAGATCCGGTTTTAATATGATCCACTCCAGGTTAATCCGGTTTGATCCAGTTTTAAAACGATCCACTCCAGTTTAATCCGGTTCCATCCAGTTTTAAAACGATCCACTCCAGTTTAATCCGGTTCGATCCAGTTTTAAAACGATCCACTCCAGTTTAATCCGGTTTGATCCAGTTTTAATATGATCCACTCCAGTTCAATCCGGTTTGATCCAGTTTTAATACAAACCACTCCAGTTTAATCCGGTTAGATCCGGTTTTAATATGATCCACTCCAGTTTAATCCGGTTAGATCCGGTTTTAATATGATCCCATCCACTTTAATCCGGTTTGATCCAGTTTTAACATGATCCCATCCAGTTTAATCCGGTTTGATCCAGTTTTAATATGATCCCATCCACTTTAATCCGGTTTGATCCCATCCATTTAATCCGGTTTGATCCAGTTTTAATATGATCCACTCCAGTTTAATCCGGTTTGATCCAGTTTTAATATGATCCACTCCAGTTTAATCCGGTTTGATCCGGTTTTAATATGATCCACTCCAGTTTAATCCGGTTTGATCCGGTTTTAATATGATCCACTCCAGTTTAATCCGGTTAGATCCGGTTTTAATATGATCCACTCCAGTTTAATCCGGTTTGATCCAGTTTTAAAACGATCCACTCCAGTTTAATCCGGTTTGATCCAGTTTTAAAACGATCCACTCCAGTTTAATCCGGTTAGATCCGGTTTTAATATGATCCACTCCAGTTTAATCCGGTTTGATCCAGTTTTAATATGATCCCATCCAGTTTAATCCGGTTTGATCCAGTTTTAATACGATCCACTCCAGTTTAATCCGGTTTGATCCAGTTTTAATACGAACCACTCCATTTAATCCGGTTAATCCGGTTTTAATATGATCCACTCCATTTAATCCGGTTTGATCCAGTTTAATATGATCCACTCCATTTAATCCGGTTAGATCCAGTTTTAATATGATCCACTCCAGTTTAATCCGGTTTGATCCAGTTTTAAAACGATCCACTCCAGTTTAATCCGGTTTGATCCAGTTTTAATATGATCCACTCCAGTTCAATCCGGTTTGATCCAGTTTTAATATGATCCCATCCAGTTTAATCCGGTTTGATCCAGTTTTAATATGATCCACTCCAGTTTAATCCGGTTTGATCCAGTTTTAATATGATCCACTCCAGTTTAATCCAGTTAGATCCGGTTTTAATATGATCCACTCCAGTTTAATCCGGTTTGATCCAGTTTTAATATGATCCACTCCATATAAATCCGTAGATCCGGTTTTAATATGATCCACTCCATTTAATCCGGTTAGATCCATTTTTAATATGATCCACATCCACTTTAATCCGGTTTAGATCCAGTATTTAACATGATCCCATCCAGTTTAATTCCGGTTATATTCCTGGTTTTAATATGATCCCAGCCACTTTAATCCGGTTTGATGTCCAGCTTTTTAACATGATCCCCATCCAGTTTAATCCGGTATGAGATCCAGTTGTTAAAATTATCCCATCCACTGTAATCCGTTGATTCGGGTTTTAATATGATCCACTCCAGTTTAATCCGGTTAGATCCGGTTTTAATATGATCCTCTCCAGTTTAATCCGGTTAGATCCGGTTTTAATATGATCCCATCCACTTTAATCCGGTTTGATCCAGTTTTAACATGATCCCATCCAGTTTAATCCGGTTTGATCCAGTTTTAATATGATCCCATCCACTTTAATCCGGTTTGATCCAGTTTTAATATGATCCACTCCAGTTTAATCCGGTTTGATCCAGTTTTTGATCCAGTTTTAATACGATCCACTCCAGTTTAATCCGGTTTGATCCAGTTTTAATATGATCCACTCCAGTTTAATCCGGTTAGATCCGGTTTTAATATGATCCACTCCAGTTTAATCCGGTTTGATCCAGTTTTAATATGATCCACTCCAGTTTAATCCGGTTTGATCCAGTTTTAATACGATCCACTCCAGTTTAATCCGGTTTGATCCAGTTTTAATATGATCCACTCCAGTTTAATCCGGTTTGATCCAGTTTTAATATGATCCACTCCAGTTTAATCCGGTTTGATCCAGTTTTAATATGATCCACTCCAGTTCAATCCGGTTTGATCCAGTTTTAATACGATCCACTCCAGTTTAATCCGGTTAGATCCGGGTTTAATATGATCCACTCCAGTTTAATCCGGTTTGATCCACTTTTAATATGATCCCATCCAGTTTAATCCGGTTTGATCCAGTTTTAATACGATCCACTCCAGTTTAATCCGGTTTGATCCAGTTTTAATATGATCCACTCCAGTTTTATCCGGTTTGATCCAGTTTTAATATGATCCACTCCAGTTTAATCGGGTTTGATCCGGTTTTAATATGATCCACTCCAGTTTAATCCGGTTAGATCCGGTTTTAATATGATCCACTCCAGTTTAATCCGGTTTGATCCAGTTTTAAAACGATCCACTCCAGTTTAATCCGGTTTGATCCAGTTTTAATATGATCCACTCCAGTTCAATCCGGTTTGATCCAGTTTTAATATGATCCCATCCAGTTTAATCCGGTTTGATCCAGTTTTAATATGATCCACTCCAGTTTAATCCGGTTTGATCCAGTTTTAATATGATCCACTCCAGTTTAATCCAGTTAGATCCGGTTTTAATATGATCCACTCCAGTTTAATCCGGTTTGATCCAGTTTTAATATGATCCACTCCAGTTTAATCCGGTCAGATCCGGTTTTAATATGATCCTCTCCAGTTTAATCCGGTTTGATCCAGTTTTAATATGATCCACTCCAGTTTAATCCGGTTTGTTCCGGTCCATATGAATTTACCTAAATTAATTGATGACTGTTTATTTAAAGTTAAACTCAGCTTTATTGTTTTTGTTCTGAATGATGATTCTGCCTTGAACTCTTCGGTTTTATGAACCGGCCCAGAATGAGATAGAACTAGTTATTTGGTTCCGGAACCAGTTTGAAGATGGTTGATCTTCTGGAACTTGATACCAAACCGATTAGGATTAATTTTCATCCTGAAATGAATCAAAACAAGGTGAAGAAAGTGGACCTTAGGAACCAGAACCAATGTGATATCATCTCTTGTTGGGGTCCAGTTGGTACCGGGATCAGCTTCAGAACCTTTTAGACCAATTAGACGCCACGCTGTCTCCTAACGCTGATGTTGCATTAGTCCCGCAGAAGTCTGGCCCATCAGAACCGCAGACTAGTTCTGGGCTCGGTACAAACTCCAAATCACAACTGGAAGCAGTTTGGTCCAGAACCAGAGACTCCAAGTAGTTTATCAATAATCTATAGATTATTTATTCTTCCTCAGACTTCAGATGTTGTTGGTCGACTCCTGGGTAATCTCAGGGTTGATTTAATCTGGTTTAATCTAGTTTAATCCGGTTTAATCCAGAGTAATCTGGTTTAAACTAGTTTAATCCGGTTTAATCCAGAGTAATCTGGTTTAATCTAGTTTAATCTGGTTTAATCCAGAGTAATCTGGTTTAATCTGATTATCCTGGTTTATTCCAATTTAATAATGTGTAATCCAGTTTAATCCAGTGTAATCTGGTTTAATCCAGTTTAATCTGATTATCCTGGTTTATTCAAATTTAATCATGTGTAATCCATTTTAATCCAGTGTAATCTGGTTTAATCCGGTTTAATCTAGTTTAAATGGTTTTAATCCAGTTTAATCTGATTTAATCTGGTTTAATCCAGTTTAATCTGATTATCCTGGTTTATTCAAATTTAATTGTGTGTAATCCAGTTTAATCCAGTGTAATCTGGTTTAATCCAGAGTAATCTGGTTTAATCCGGTTTAATCTAGTTTAAATTGTTTTAATCTGGTTTAATCTGATTTAATCTGGTTTAATCCAGTTTAATCTGGTTTATTCCAATTTAATCATGTGTAATCCAGTTTAATCCAGTGTAATCTGGATCAATAAGGGAAGTAATCATTGATGCTGATCTTCTACTTGAATATTGCGATTGAGAATGACACATGCTTATTTTTATTACCAATAAAATCTGATTTTCAACAATGACTCAGATT
This sequence comes from Apricaphanius iberus, assembly GCA_028564705.1. Classification (NCBI taxonomy): domain Eukaryota; kingdom Metazoa; phylum Chordata; class Actinopteri; order Cyprinodontiformes; family Aphaniidae; genus Apricaphanius; species Apricaphanius iberus. The sequence continues at coordinate 421,288 of JAPXFQ010000937.1, forward strand.
ATCTGTTTACAGCAGGAACCACAAGGTCAAATATGGTGGATGTGTTCAGAACCGTTTTTATTCTAGATTACAGGTTGTTAATGTTGGTCCAGTAATTGTATAATTAACACAAAGGTATGGAAATTTACAGCAAGGCTCAATTAGACTGAAAGATTTGTTATGAACATAAATTACATAATATATAATATGAGGAAAATCGGTTGTTTCCCATTAAATCTGTTTCATAATTAAGAAAACTCAGCAGGAAATTAGGCTTTATTGGTTTTACATTAGGGCTCAGCTGGTTGAAACTCCTCCAGTAACTAACTGGTAGGTTGCCGGTCAGAAACCCCTGCTCTGTCCCTCTTGGTTGTCTTTGGGCAAGGCACCCCGCCTCTGTCAGGTGGGGCTACCAGCGGGTGGATGTGGTGTGAACGTTCTGGGGTCCTCTGACTGAAAAAGCGCTATAGAAATGCAGGCCAGATATGTATTTATAACTAATATGTTCTCAGAATGGATAAATATGTTTCAGTACGAGCATAAAATCAGACGTTTGGCTGATTTCTCCAAGTTCTACCCTAATAACTACACATCCTGTAGGAACATTTCTAATGTTTGTCTCTTTGAATAAATAAATCCAAAATTTGTCTTTTTCTGTTGAAAATATTTTATTTTGCTTGACGTAACTAAATGCTGAATAACTAAAATGTTCTACCTAGATTTAATTCATTTAGTTCTAAAGTATTTTTTCTGTGGACAGTTATTCTTTTAAAAGGAGTAATTTATTAACAAACTTCTCACTTTAGTCCTGCAGGTTTTCCTGCTGCTTGTGCTGCGTTCAATGTGGCTCAGAAATCAGAACTTCCAACATGACTAGGTTTAACCAGTTGGATTCTCCAGCGTGAGAAGGAACTTCTACAGATTCGGGTTTTAAAAGGGCCGGTTCTGAAAAAGATTGGTGCTTCTGATTAATCGAACTAGTTCAGATAAAAAGTTGTTTTTCTGCCGGGTTCCAACTTCCGGGCGGATCTGGATTCAGCGGAAATAAACGCACCATTAACCGCAGACTCGCAGCTTCTTGTTGCTAAGCAACGGGTAACGCTGTGAGCATTTCAACGTGGGAATGTCTCGCGTAAAGCCAGAGTAAATGGCCTGACTTGGTGGTTCCACTTCCGGTTTGCTTTACTTACAAAATAAAAGAACCAGTGGAGGAGCTCAGATGTTTATGGCGGTTTGACGCATTTAAAACGTCAAACATGGAGTTCAATCATCAGAAGTAGTTAAATTACACAGGAGGATATTAGGGGGGTATTTGGGTTGTCATCTTTATGTCTCTGCCCCAAGTTACAGTGCTGTGGTTCTGATTCTGTACCTCTTCAGTCCAGATGGACTTCATATTTTACCATCTAAGCAGTTCTCTCCCTCTTTAGGATCTATACAAACATCTGAATTTTAAATATTTTTTCTGTATTTGTTAAACTTATTTTTCTCCACCTAAATAAGAACATTAATACTGGAATCAAACTAAATAAACGACACTAGGTTTATTGTGAAAGGTTAGTGTATTGTGGTTTCCGGTGAATGCTGCTAGCTTAGCGTGCGGAACCCCTTTTCTGTTTAACGGATCAAAGTTCTGAGATTCTCCCGCTGACGGAGTCCACGAACCCCGGAGCAGCTCAGCAGCATCGGAACCGGACCAGAGACACTTTTCCCGAACAGAACCGGTCCGTGTCCCGCTCCTAAAGCCCGGGGAGGCTGAAGTTTCCCCGCCGCTGATGGTAGCTGCTGTTTAACCGTCCAGCCGTTGGTTCTGTTGGCCCAAACATGGAGGAGAACATCCGGCTCTACGACCTGCTCAACCTGTCCATCGGAACCCCTCAGAGAGGTTCGGTGAACTTCAGCGCCCTCCATGCGCTGCTGCTGGCGGTGCTGAAGCAGCTGGACATCCGGGAGGTGACGACCCGCTGGACCTACACTCCTCCCGGAGAAGGAGCCTCCGACGCCCCGCTGGAGCTTCCGATGGAGCCCGCCGGGTCGGACCAGCTGGTTCGGCCCGGTTCGCAGCTACAGAAGCAGACGGAGTCGGTCTCTGCTCCGGACGGTACCGAGGGGCTCCGGTCCCGGATCCAGACCTGCGAGGATGGAGTGGCACAGGTGAGCAGAACCGGTCCAGAGAGATTAATAATACTAATAATTAATATTATAATTATTATAATTAATAATAATTAATTATTATTATTACTGCTTAGTCTGAGTTTGTTGGATCCAGAACACCTGATAAGAATCTGGTTAATCAACCTGGTAAACCCTGAAACATAAAGACCCTCTCAATGGATCACAGAGTTCATGAGTCACAAAGGAAACTGAAGGAAAAAAGAACAGAATATCTCAAAGAAGTGGAGATGGAAATATTAATGCTGGTTTATGAGGAATTCAAGCCGATCATTATGAAAAAATATCAATAAATCTGCATCGGCAAAATATCGTTGGCAAAACAGAATATGAGTCCAGCTAACATCCTAACCAACCTTTATTTGCTGATATATTATAAATGAGTGTCTAACAGTACAACATGTCTGTCCATTAGTTTAGTTATTTAGTACATTTTAGTAAAAAATGAGAATTTTCTCCAACAAAACGGGGTCAGATGTTCATTAACAGGTTATTCAGGTTGTTAAACGAAACAAACATGACAGAAGCATAAAATACAACTTCAGAGAAAAAAACAGCAATTAAACAAGAAACAGACAGAAAGTATGATACATAAAAACTTGATATTAGTCACTTATTTTAAAGGCAGCTTCACACCGATGAGTTTTAATCTCAGATTTAAACCATCTCAGTGTTTCAGCAGCTCTGCAGTCATCAGGAAGTTTGTTCCAGATAAAAAGGAGCATAGAAACTAAAAGCTGCTTCTCCATGTTTGGTTCTGGTTCTAGAGACGATCAGTAAACTAGAGATGGAGGATCTGATTGGTCTGGATGGTTGCTATGGTAACAGCAGGTCTCCATCACACATCATCAGTGATTTATAAACTAGTAGGAGTATTTAGACTACAGGCCGACCGATATATTCCGACCCCCACCATGACCAGCCCACTCATTTTACTCTTAAATTTTGTGTTTAATATCTGACTGCACTATTTTTATATCTACATATTAGATTTTATTATTTACTATATTGTGGTAGTCTGCTTTACTTCGTGGTGATTTTTCTTTGCTACTGTAAATCCAGATTCTACCTAAATCTGGTTACTGAATTTATTTTTATTTTCTTTACTTGAAGAAACATGAATCTGTTTTATTTTCTATTTTTCTGAAACCGTTTGCTCTCATGTTACTTATTGAGTTTGTTTTTATAAAGTATTATTTTTGAAGTTCAATAAATATTTAAAGAGTTTTATTGACTTTTTTATTTATATTGCACACAGTGAGTGTTCAGTTGTCTTTCACAATCAATGTTCTGCTAAACACTATATATATATTAGGTTAGATATCGGTCATCAGCGACCGTTTTTTAAGAAAATCGGTATCGGCCTATTAAAACCTTATATCGGTCGGCCTCTGAGTTAGAAGTCGTGATGAACTACTGGACTTACTGGATCTACTGGACCTCATTGAGGTCAGCTCTGACCAATCAGCACCGCTCTAAGCCGCTGATGACAGACGGTGGCGTCTGGACTCGGATGACCTCAGAACCGCTCCCTCTGGACCCGGCCTGTGTTCTGGTTCAGAGCTGCCGTGGCTCCTCCTCCTCCTCCCTGTGTGATGAAGCTAATGGCCCCCCTGCAGAGCGGATGAATAGCTTCAGCTCTGAATCATTCATGTTCAGATGGACGGCCGGTTCTGCTGGCTGGACCGGTACCAGGTGACCCGGCGTGCCCCTCTGCTGGTTAATGAGTGACTGACTGAACTCAGAGCAGAACCACCAGGATCACATCTGAACAGAACCAGCTGAACTTTAATCTGAACATTTATTCTCTTCCTCTGTTGCTGTTTACAGGTTTCCATAGAAACCGTTTAAGTCTTTTTATTGAAGCTGTTATCTCCAACACAACCTTACCAACGTTTTAACACAGCATAGCTAATAATATTTTGTGAACATTAAAATGAAAAATAATAAAGTGTTTCTGTTACATTTGTCTAAAAACTCTCAGCCAATCACAGGGCTCGGTTTGAATCCAAAGATTGGTCCACCTGGTCGTCTAAATTACACATTTGCATGGCTCCTCCCCTCGTTATATCCTGCATGGTACTGGATCAGAACTCGTCTGGTTGGAGACGTTCTACTGGTGGACAACCAGATGCTGTTTGGGATCTCTCCTCTGCTGTGGCGATGCAAGTTCCCGGAACAGGGGGCGTGGCCTAGGGATGACAGCCAATGGGGGGTTGCACAATTTCTTAATTCCTGGGTGGAGCAAGTTTATCCCACATGAAACGGATAATTTTTTACATTCTGAACGATGATTTCTGATGCTCATGGCCGCCTGTTGGTGTGATCTTACATAAATGTGCTTAATGTTAAATCATCTGCTTGTTTTTGCTTTTATCTGTCAGCAGAAGCAACGTGTTGCTTGTTTCTTGTTTGTTGCTGTGATTGCCTGATTTCAGCGAGCGTGGGGGTTTTGAGGTGCGGTAAATCAGGAAAGCGGCGGCCATCATCTGATAATTGTGTAGCCATAGTGCTAACTAAAGCTAGCTAGTTAGACCCTCCCTGCATCCAAACCACTGAATGTTAGCCTCTAAGCGCTAACACTAGCAACTAATCCTTAACCTTTCATGGGGTCAACAGTTAATCCGGTATAAAGTTATTGGTATAATTGTTACACATTTTTATTAACCAAACAGTTAAAGCATCCTCTGTAGCTCCAACAAAACTGATCCGGGTTAATCTCAACCAGAACCTGCAGCTCTGGAATTTCCTTTGTTTGTTGCCCTGGCAACAGATCAAACCCCCGGTGTCCGGTCCAGTTTGGCCCGCTTCATCGGAACCACCAGGACCTTCACCGACATTCTGTTTTCTCTCTGCAGGCCTTGAAGCTCATCGAGGAGCTGCAGAAGAACCAGCAGAACCTGAAGGAGGAGACCCAGGAGATCCTGCAGCAGCAGCAGCAGCAGGTGGGCTACCAGAACCAGAACCTGGGTCAGAACCTGCTTTAAACACCCAGCTTTAGTGAATAGCTGCTTCCTCTGTGTCCAGGCTGTTGCCCAGCAGCTGGAGACTCTGACAGATGTGGAGCAGTGCTGCCACCGTGTGGACGCCCTGGAGAAAGCTGTGGTGAGTCTGTGGTGCTTCACTCTGACCTGTGGGGGGGGGGGGGGCTGTAGGTGAGGACAGTCAGGAGACGACCCTCCGGTTCTACCACCTGCTGCTGGTCAGAACCCGGTCAGAACTTTTCTCATGGTCCATCCTGGTTCTGGTTCCAACAGAACTCCCTGCAGACAAACGTCCAGAGTTATACGGGCCTAGAGGAGCTCAGCCAGTGTGTGACCAGGGAACCGGTTCAGTCGGTTCTGAAGGACGTGAAGCAGGAGAAGGTAAGAACCGGACCATATTCTCTTCTATTCACTTTATTTCTATAGCACAGATTCCTTACAGATATAGTAACAAAGCACTTTATAAGAAATGTCATTTAAATACAATTATCCAAACACTCCTACCAGTTAAAAGTTTTCTATGTAAGGAATCCCAGCAGATTGTGCTGAGTCATTGATGGGAGGTTGTACCCGGATCATACAGACTCCAACCACAGCAATTCCTCAGCAATCCCTCATACTGAGCAAGCATGTAGCGACAGTGGAGAGGAAAAACTCCCCTTTAACAGGAAGAAACCTCCAGCAGAACCAGAACCAGAACCTGGATCAGTACAAGCGGTCATCTGCCACGACCGTCTGGGGGTCTGAGAAGACAGAGAAGAGACAGCATGGAGGATGCTCGGTGACTTTGGCCATCATCTGGACCGATGTTCCCCATCCAGCAGGGGGCACTGTAGCTGAGCCGGATACCAGACCATGTGGAGTTTCTATGGGGAGAAAAATACTGAGAGAAAACTGGGTTATTATCACAATAACAGCATAAAAAATATATATGGAGAGTAGTAGGAGAGAAAAGTAGAAGAGACAAAAAAAGTGGTCAGTCTGTCCTCCAACAGTCTAAACCTATAGCAGCATAACTACAAAAATAACCTAAGCCATTCTAACTATAAGCTTTATCAAAAATGAAGGTTTTAAGCCTAGTCTTAAAAACAGACAGAGTATCTGCCTGATGGACTAAAACTGGGAGCTGGTTCCACAGGAGAGGAGCCTGATAACTAAAAGATCTGCCTCCTATTCTACTTTTAGAAATCCTAGGAACTACCAGTAGACCTGCATTCTGAGAACAAAGTTCTCTGTTAGGAACATATGGAACAATCAGATCTCTGATGTACGATGGAGCTGATTATTAAGGGCTTTATACGTAAGGAGGAGGATCTTAAACTCTATTCTGGATTTAACAGGGAGCCAATGGAGAGAAGCTAAAACAGGAGAAATGTGATCTCTTCTTTTAATATTCATCAGAACTCTTGCTGCAGCATTTTGGATCAACTGAAGACTTTTAATTGCATTTTGTGGACTTCCTGATAATAAAGAATTACAGTAGTCCAGCCTTGAAGTAACAAATGCATGGACTAGTTTCTCTGTATCACTCCTGGACAGGATGTTTCTAATTTTAGCAATATTCCGGAGGTGAAAGAAAGAAATCTTAGAAACCTGTTTAATATGAGATTAAATTAATTAATTAGATTCAATAAACAGAATATTTAATTGGAGAATATTTGGCTCAACAGATCTATGACTCTGTGTAAGTTTGGCAACTGTACTAAAAAGAAACCTAGGATTGTTTTTATTTACCTCTATTAATGATGAGAAATATGATGTTCTAGTTTGTTGAAGGGCGTTTTTATAAAGTAGTAACTATTTTTCCAGGTTAGAAAGAAATCATTTAAGTGTGTAGAGCGCCATTTTCTCTCCAGTTTCTTAGTATTCCGCTTTAAAGTACGTAACTCTGCACTAAACCAGGGAGCCAGCCTCCTATGGCTGATTACCTTCTTTTTTAAGGGGGCTACACTGTCTAGTGCCAAACGCAGTGAGGAAGTAATACTTTGAACCAGACCATCAATATCTGAAGGGTTAGAGTTGGAATTACTGCCATCCACTGTGGTATTCTGAGACACATACGGAAACAAGAATGGAACTAAAAGGACTAATAAATCTGTCCAGATTCCTAGAAAGAAGAGCTGCTCCATCCAAAGTGGGATGGATGCCGTCTCTCCGGATCAGACCAGGTTTTCCCCAAAAAGTTTTCCAATTATCAGTGTAGCCCACGTTGTTTGCTGGACACCACTCAGACAACCATCTATGAAATGACAGCATGCGGCTAAATGTGTCATCAGTGGTCCGATCGGGCAGGGGACCAGAAAAGATTTCACAGTCCCACATTTTTTTAGCAAACTTACACACCGAAGCAACACTAATTCTAGTGACCTCCGATTGGCGTAACCGGGTGTCATTACCGCCATCCTGAATAACAATTATACTGTATTTACGCAATCTTACTGTATTTACGCTTACCTAGGAAGTGAGGCAGTGGCTACAGGAAGTGGCGCTGTTTTAACAGGAAATGATGCAATACTGCTTGCTGTTAGTTCAGTCCAAAATGTTTGTTCCATTCCCCTCACCTTGGATCTGTGTTTTTACAGGAGTGGGCCTCCCCAGATGTTCTGGACCGGTCCGTGTTAGCAGAACCAAGCGGATCTCCTCACACAGCCCTGTCTTCCTCTCCCCTCCCACCAGCTGCTCCACCTCGTCTGAAGATCTCTGGAGAGGATTCAAAAGCAGCTGCTGACACCACTGCAACCTCCTGCGATGGGTCAGATGTTAGAACCACCACAGAACCAGAACCTGGAGATGCAGGCCCATCCATCTTCAGTCCCACCCCAGGAACTACACCTGCTGATCGGACCTCCTACGTCACTCCCGGCTCCCCTCCACAGACCAGCCATGGTCCCAGCAGAACCTCCGCCCCTCCTCCTACCGATCAGGTCCGGACTCAGGAGGTCTCTGGTCCGGGTCGGTACCAGGAGAACGTGGAGGCTGTGAGGAACATCAGAAGTCTGCAGGAAAGACTGGTCCAGCTGGAGGCCCAGATGGTGGTCCTGGAGGAGGAGAAATTGGACCGGAGCGAGCTACTCCACCTCAGGCAGCCCAACACCGGCACAGGTAGTACCGGAGCAGAACCGTCTACAGAATCTTGGTCCGGTTCAGACGGTCAGATGTTTCTGTCTGTGTCCACCCAGCTTCTCAGGACGGCTGGAGCAAGCTGACGGAGCAGCTGACGGAGCAGCTGCAGCAGCACCGAGCTCTGATAGAGGAGCTGATGGGCGACCACCAGAAGGTGAGGAACCCACCATGCAGAACTGTTCTGGTTCTGGTTCTGGTTATGATGAGCTGACGTGTCTGTGTGAAGCTGGAGAGCCTGGAGGAGATGTTGGTGAGCCTGATGAGCCAGGAGACAGAGAGCAGCTCAGGAGAAGCTTCAGATAGTCTGGATCCAGAGAGCAGAGCTCTGAGACAGCAGGTGTTCCACCTCAGGTACTGACAGAACCCTGATAGAACCCTGATAGAACGTTCCAGAGCTGGCCCATATTTCTGTAGGTGCACGTTAGAGCCAGATGTTCTCCCAGGTAGGACATGGTTTGGGTTCTCCTGAAGATCAGCGTTCTGTCTCTGATCGCTGAGGTTCTAGAAGGATTGCCTGGTTGGATTGTGTCTGCTGTAGAACCTGTAGGAGGTCCGGATGGACCTGGTAGAACAGAAACCCAGCAGAACCCAGGAACGTCTGCTCTGATGCTGTGCAGGACGTGTGTGTTGAAGGTGGAGGAGCAGGTGGAGCAGCTGAAGGTGAAGCAGGCTCAGTGTGAGGACAGAGCTGCAGACCAACATCTGCAGCAGCAGGTCAGAGGACAACATTGTCCCCTCTAGCTCTGCAGCCGGGGTTCTGCTCTGACCTCTGACCTCTGACCTCAGCTGGACGACCTGCGCAGCATGTTGGAGGACATGGTGGTGTCCCTGACCTCCCAGCTGTCCGGCAGCCTCCACCAGGAGGAGGTGGAGGAGAAGCAGAGCTCGGTGGAGGTGGGCAGAAAGCTGAGCGTCCTGGTCCAGCAGTACGAGCAGCTGCAGGACAGCGTCAACCTCCTGCTCCACCAGCAGCAGCAGGGTGGAGGCAGAGCAGCACGGGTGGAGGACAGAGAGCTGAGCAGGGTCAGTCAGGTGGAGGAACAGCGCTGCTGATGGTGGAGGCAGCAGGTTGATGGATGATGTCTCCTGTGTGTGTGAGGTAGAACATGGAGCTGGTCCATGAGGTCCAGAGGGCCATCCTGCAGCTCCAGGAGGACTGTGAAGGTCTGCAGGAGACCACCAGGACGCTGCATGAGGACAACCGGCAGAAGCAGGGACACATCCAGGTAAAGCAGCAGCAGCAGCTCCACCTGTCCATGTAGGAGAAGCTCAGCGCTGATGGAGCTGTGCCTCCACAGGAGCTCTACAAGACGGCAGAAGATCTGCAGGTGAAGAAGGCCGACAAGGAGATGGTGGAGAACAAGATGGTGAGTTCTCCTCCCTGCCTCTGGTTCTGCTCATCTGTTAGAGACCGCTCCAGATGTTCTCCAAGGAGCAGATGGACCCACCTAGAACCCATATACAACCAACCTAGAAACCCACATAGAACCCACATAGACCATATCTAGGACCATCTAGAACATATCTAGAACCCTCAGAAAGCAGAGAGACCCACCTAAAACCTTTCTAGAACCGTTATAGAAACCATCTAGAACCCAGAGAGCAAAGCATTCCACCTAAAACCTATCTAAACCCTCAGAAAGCCAAGGGACCCACCTAGAACCAACCTAGAACCCACCTAGACCATATCTAGGAACCATCTAGAACGTATCTAGAACCCTCACTTATGGAATATTTCCCAAAGGGTGGAAGATGTCCCATTCAGTGATATGGGACACGTCCCGTCTGCACCCTGATGTCCGTGATGCCGACCGTTTGGGGTTTATTAATGGTGAAATTTAGGAACGGTGGTGGACATTTGGAAGTCCCGTGTACCGACGGGCTGTTTCCTGAGGGCGGCTGTAGCATCGAGCAAACCCGTTTGGCATGCGTTTTTTGCAGCCGATGGGCGTGTGGGGAAAGGGGGGGGGGGCTCGTCCCTTGTTTTTTGTGGCATTTTTTTATTTGGCTTACGACGGGCTCCCTGGACATTTGGGGAGCGTCCCTAACCGACCCACTGGGACGTTTGGGGGACGTTCCCATTGCCCACAGGGTCCACCGGGAACATTTGGGAAAGTTTCCGCCTTGCGGTCGGCCCGGCCTTACGACTCGCCCTGGCTTGTCCCCTGGTGCTCGGGTGACCTCTGCGCGCTGTCGCCGCGCCAAAGGTCGGGATCCCGCTTTTGGCCACCCGTCTATTTTAGCCTCCAGGCTCCCCGTGTTGCCCACTAAATTCTTTGGCTTCTGGGTAGACCTGAGAAAAAAAGTTGCTATATTCGGCAAATTTCGTGCCGGAGCTTTCTGGGAAGAACGGCCGCCTCGAACCGTGCGGCTGGATTCTTTTTTTCCGTTTACTGGACGACGGTGGCTCCCAGAAAACGGTGGTCGCTGCGCAAAAATAATTCAAAATGAGGGAAAACTAGGAAAGGTTTTCCCAAACTTCCACAAGGACATTTTAGAATACCCCTCTTAAAACCCAAGGTGACCTTTTGACCTTTAAAGAGGTCGAATCCACATGACCTAAACGTATCTTGCTCCCGTCAGCGCAAGGGTTTAGTGGTGAAAACCTTGAGTCTCTACGTCAAGCCTAATCCGACATACGAGACTTAAAAAGCTCGTGTGCCGCGTGTTTGAGGCTCAGAGTGAACAAGACTATTGGGAAAAACCGTTAACGTTCCGCTTACCTCATAGGGTTGTAGATGGTTTCCTAAACTTCCCATTGCCATTTGGAATACATTTTCTTAAATGGGGTTTTTCACAACTTTCCCGATTTACCTTACACTTTGGACAATCCCAATAACTGGCCATTTTTAATAACGTGTTTCAAATGTCCTATGTAGACCCTAGTTCTAGGAAATGTGGAATATCTTGCATTTATAGAAATTGTACTCCAATGTCCTGACGTTTGGGGTCAACGAGGGCTTTTTTTTAAAAAATGCGGACGGTTGACGGTTTCATATTCTTACGAAATCCGAATATGTGGTACAGGCAAATGTACTGAACATTACTCTGTTGCCCCCAGGCATCTACGTGGCCCCAGTGATAAGTTTGGATTCTGAGAAGTGTAGAGACGCGTGCTTCGATACGGAAGGAGGTTAGCCGGTTTCAAAGGCATTTGTCTAGTTTTTAACATCGCAGGAGTCAAAATATCCAAAATACAACATGTTGAACCTCGGACGTTTGGGTATACATTCCCATTCATTTTTGGAAGGTAAATCTCCAATTCAATTGTATTTAAATTGGAAGGGCTGTTTCTCAGCCTATGTGCACCCTGGGAGACCGGCACCACGTCAGAAATATGTATCCCGCCTCTGAGAACTTCATATTAATAATCTAGACCTCTAAGTTAAGAGGAAAAGTTTCGGGATGTTTGGACCGCTTTTGACTCAGAAGCTTCTTGGGGTCGTCGGATATCAGACCCTACGCGGTAGAGGGTAACACGGGATCAATTGTCGCTCCCGTCCCAATCCCAAAACAATACTCCCGTCACGTTCCGATCACGTGACAGCCCCCCCCTAAAAAAAATCTTGTCCCGAACAAATCCAGAGAGAAAGACTCCCGTTCTGAATCCCGTAGATTAGTAATTTACCTCCTATGGCGCTCGCTCGTCATGAATGGACTCGATTCGTCTGACTACCAAACTATTAATCACGCATTTTCAGTCGGATATCATATCCTTACCAGTTTATCCAGGTGGTGTAGCAACAACATAGCAGTTTCAGTTTTGGTGCTGCCGTGTAGTAGACCCCATGGAATTGCATTCTGCAGTGGAGTTAATAACCACACATTGGCACCGCATCGCAGCGTCATTTTTTAAAGCTAATTCCCTGAAATCTGATAAGATAAATGTAAAAAAAAATAAAAATTTTTTTTTTTATAATTTCCGGTTTCCCGCCCGATCCCGTGGATTATTTCCTGTCCCGATCACGTTACCAACAGTGAAATTGACTCCCGTCCCGCTGGAATCCTGCAGGAATCTCGTGACCCGTGGGAATCCAGAAAAATTGTCACCCTCTACAACGCGGTCCAGGTTTTCTTTCCTGGGCATTCTGGGAGGAAATCGACGATGGATTTCAATAGTGTGACCTGCTGGCTATATGGGCCCTGAAAATCGTTGACCTGTGACCTCTGCTTACCAAGTGATTGACCCCAAAGTCTGAGGTTCTTTTTTTTTTTAAAGTAGGGATTTTGTAGTGTAATGTAGTTCATTGTATCTACTAAAAATGCACCGATCCTAAATGAAGTCGGCAGATCTGCCATAGGTGGGAAGTGTTGACATTTTAATTCAAATCACAAATGAAACCAGGAGCAAAAAGAGGAGAGAACTTTCCCAAATGTCTAGTGAGAAATTTAGAATACAAGTTAAACGTAACCCACAATTTGGGTCACGCTTTGACCCGAAACAGCAGAAGGACCATATAGAACCCATATAGAACCCGTATAGAACCCGTATAGAACCCTTATAAACCCTTATAGAACCCATATAGAACCCTTATAAAACCCGTATAGAACCCATATAGAACCCATATAGAACCCTTATAAAACCCATATAGAACCCATATAGAACCCGTATAGAACCCGTATAGAACCCTTATAGAACCCTTATATAACCCATATAGAACCCTTATAGAACCCATATAGAACCCGTATAGAACCCTTATAGAACCCTTATAGAACCCATATAGAACCCGTATAGAACCCTTATAGAACCCATATGAACCCTTATAAAACCCATATAGAACACATATAAAACCCTTATAAAACCCATATAGAACCCATATAGAACCCTTATAGAACCCGTATAGAACCCGTATAGAACCCTTATAGAACCCATATAGAACCCTTATATAACCCATATAGAACCCTTATAGAACCCATATAGAACCCTTATAAAACCCATATAGAACCCATATAAAACCCTTATAAAACCCATATAGAACCCTTATAGAACCCATATAGAACCCTTATAGAACCCATATAGAACCCTTATAGAACCCTTATAGAACCCATATAGAACCCTTATATAACCCTTATAGAACCCGTATAGAACCCTTATAGAACCCTTATAGAACCCATATAGAACCCTTATAAAACCCATATAGAACCCATATAAAACCCATATAGAACCCATATAGAACCCTTATAGAACCCGTATAGAACCCGTATAGAACCCTTATAGAACCCATATAGAACCCTTATATAACCCATATAGAACCCTTATAGAACCCATATAGAACCCTTATAAAACCCATATAGAACCCATATAAAACCCTTATAAAACCCATATAGAACCCTTATAGAACCCATATAGAACCCGTATAGAACCCTTATAGAACCCTTATAGAACCCATATAGAACCCGTATAGAACCCTTATAGAACCCTTATAGAACCCATATAGAACCCGTATAGAACCCTTATAGAACCCTTATAGAACCCATATGAACCCTTATAGAACCCATATAGAACCCTTATAGAACCCGTATAGAACCCGTATAGAACACTTATAGAACCCGTATAGAACCCTTATAGAACCCATATAGAACCCATATAGAACCCATCAAGAACCCTCAGAGAGCAGAGAAGGTCATGTTCCTCTGCAGGTTCTCCTCAGGAGGGAAACAGCTGAAATGTTTAGATCTTTGCTACTGAGACACAGATCCAGTTATCTGCTCCATCATCCATCCTTCCATCCATCCATCTATCATCCATCCTTCCATCCATCCATCTATCATCCATCCATCATCCATCCTTCCTGCTGAAGATATTTGGTCACACTGACAGATTGTGAAGAAGATCTCTGTTGTTCATCATCTACGATTAGATCAGTTCTTCTTCTGTCCTTCAGAAATCAGATCATTCAGCTCTAGAGAACAAGGTGAGTCGTCTTCAGTTTGATCTGGCCACAGAGCAGCTGAACTCCATGTTCCATGAGCTTCTGAACAAGGTAACGGGCCAGGAGCAGGACTGGCACAAGGTCATCGACCGGCTGTCTACTGAGATGGAGTGTAAGGTACGGAGTCTGCAGCAGCTTTTAACCAACATGATTACTGTTTGGTTGGAGCTTCTCCGCTTTGGTGGTTCTGCAGCTAAACCGCATGGAGCTGGACTCTGTGAAGATGCAGCTGGAGGATCGTTGGAGGAGCATCCACCAGAAGCTGCAGGCCCAGAACGCTCCAGAGCAAGAAGATGCTGCAGGGATCAGGAAGTGAGTCAGAACCAATGCTGGGACCGCGTTCAGCTCCACACTCTATAATCTGATCATCAGGACCATGAACGTTCTCCATCAGCAGAAGGTTAAAGCTCTAATGGTTGAACTGGTCCAGATGGCGCCCCCTATAGGCTCCCAGCTATCTGATCATCTTCCTTAGATTAAAGGTGGATTCTAACCAGGCTGCTTTATCCTCCAGGACCATCAGGGTCATTGTTCTGATGGAACACCTGACTCACCTGGAGAACTTTAGGAGAACATTTTACTCCTGATCCGATTAGTCGATTAATCAGCAAAATAATTAGTGATTAGTCGATTATAAAAATAATGTTTGCTGTTCTGAAACGCGCTAACAGAGGCACAGAGACAGTATATAAATGGGCGGAGCCTCAGCGACATCAGCCATTGGTTTGTAAAGCCAGCTGGGCGGTTACCACCACCAGAAAATGGGCATAAAGGGTGGAGCTGACGGTGGAGCTGTGAGGGTGGATGATTGACACTCTGATGCCTCATTCACACTGGTGTTGGTGCGTTTCTGTCCCCGTCAATTTTATACAGATGCTGAAACCGTTTTTTAATAAACTTATATAACATATTTAGTGGTAAAAGAAAATGATCAAAGCTGAAAGTTTTGTGCTCAAGAGTGCCCCCCCTCAGGCTAAAGGCGTTACTGCAGCCTGAATGGTAAGTGAGGCAGACATGCTGTGTGAGAGCTCACTCCCAAACCAACAGAAACAACAGCTGAGTCAGTCCCATCCTGGGTCATTACCAGATCTGTAGCCATGACTTTATCCGAGGTAAGAAATGTTACTGTTAGTTTAGTTTGGGTTCTGGTGTGGAGTTTAGCTGCTGCTACAAGCTGCTCTGCTGAATTTATCCTTCAGTTAGCTCTCGTTCCACAGCTGTTTATGATGGAGATAGAGAACGCTACAGCTTTGGGCCATTATGCAGGAAGCTCTGGAAAGCAGTCAGGAAATCTGCTTGTTCCACCCGAACAGTCGCTGTTTAAGTCATTTTACAGGCATATAGAGGCAACCGCAGAGAAAAGGACGGGGCTCAGTGTGCTGACCAGGGCTTTGCTGGAGCATGAAGACATTTAGATTTTTTTTTGTCCCTTTAAAAGACAAAAAATGTAATGAGACTTAATTTAACATGATAACATTAAATTATAGAAAAATGGAGTGTAGTTAATCGCTTTAGAACAACTTCTCGATAAAAGCAGGAGTAGCTGAGTTTGGCTTTTCTTACAATCTTCTCTGCATAAATGTTGTTGCTCTGGCTTGAAGAAATGTCTGTAGAAGTTCTGAACACAAACCAGACCCAGTGCGAAACAGCCGTACAGAAACCCGACCACACCCGTACCATCCTCCATCCGGTGTGAATGAGGCGTGAGTCTATATAGCAATGAGCTAACCGAGCTAACCGGGAGCTAACAGAGGTTAGCAATGATCTAACTGAGCTAACCGGGAGCTAACAGAGGTTAGCAATGAGCTAACCGGGAGCTAACAGAGGTTAGCAATGAGCTAACTGAGCTAACCGGGAGCTAACAGAGGTTAGCAGGCGCGTTTAGCCAGAAAATGGGGGTTTAGCTACTCTGCTATACATCCAATAATTTAGTCAAATAAAAGCATGAAGCCTCGTTAAAACTATGGGAATGTTAATTTAAACCAGTTTTAATAACCAGTTTGTAAAGATGAAATGTTATCATATGAACTCATGATCTTAAATGCTCAGCAGAAATGTCTGTTAGTGAAACCAGTACCACAGCAGCCATCTTGGTCCAGGAATTGCACAAATAACGTTTCTGACCCAGATCTAAACGGATCAGTTAGATCAGAGTTGTCATGACGATAAACCTATGAACCCAAAATGGTTTATTGATCCAGGCTGTAAACACGTCTATTTCTGCTCTTAATCTGGGAGTCAGTAACTTCCGGCCCGTTTTTGGATTCTGGCGCCCCCCTCTGACCAGGGGTGACATTAGTTGCCTTGCCCAAGGACACAAGGACTGAGATGGATGGAGAGAGGGTTTGTACCTACAACCCGACCCCCTGAGCCACAGTTGGCCTTACTAGGACCAGTGTGGATCCAGACTGGTTCTGGAGAAGGCAGGCCAAGAATGATAGGTAGTGATGATGATGATGTTAATGTGTGCTTCCCCTCCCAGACAGCTGGTGGAGCGGTTCCACTGCCTCTCCTGTGATCGGCCCATCATGAAGCAGACGCCCGGACCGTGAGTCGGCCCAGTTGGCCCGGTTCTGTTGTTAGGACGTACCGTCCCTTTAAGGCGTGACATCACAGCTCTGTCTCCTCCCACTAAAGGATCCTGGTGACGCTGCCGTCCTTCCCCTCCTTCCCTCCACCCAAGTCCATCCGGCCGTGGACCCTGGAGCAGATCCGGCAGCATTACAGGAGGTGAGACCAGAACCGGCCAGAACCTTGGAACAGTCCTCCATTAAGCTCCATGGGGAAACTGAAAAGTGTGGCCTGCATTTCTGAACCCCCCTGAATAAATCTGGTCCAACCAGTTCCAGCTTCAGGGTCTCCTAATCAGGACCACAAGTTCTGGTTCTGGGACGGTCAATCTAAATACACACCACACCTTTCAGATTTCTGTCAGTAGATGTCTTTGAAACGTCTCGGTTCGGGTCCAGTTTGTGTTGCTCGCTAACAGAACAGTGGTAGTACGGTTCTGCTAGGAACTGTGGTCCTGTTGGATCTTCAGAACCAGCTGAGTATGTTGTGATGTCAGCCTGACAGCAGGAACCAACCACCGGAGGGCGCAGCTGCAGAAGAACCACGCCGACATGTGCAGGCAGATAGAGAGCATAGAGACCCAGAGACGGCTCAGACAGAACCAGCAGTGAGTTGGGTCCAGTCAGTCCAGTCAGTTCAGTCCAGATGTTCTGATCCAGACCTGCTTCTGTTCAGCTGGTTCAATCTCTAGAGAACCATCTAGGATCAGAAACATGGAGATGGACCCAGTTTAACCTGCTGCTTGTTTCTCTGTGACGGGGCAGCGAGCGGAGTTCTGAGGCGCCGGTCCGAAGCTGTGGAGGGAATCACAGCGGCATCCCGTTGGGTCAGCGCCGCAGCGGCCCGCAGAACCCCCGGCTGCTGAGCCAGGCCGAGGTGGACGACCTGATGCAGGTAGGACCCGCAGAGGTTCTGTGAAGCGTGTGGGTCACAGCGCCACCTAAAGGCCTTAAAGGGAAGAAACAGAATCTGTACGAGGAGACTAAGGCTCCTCCCCTTCCTGTAGGGAAAATAAGGCTCCTCGATTAACGTTATTTTCTGGTCCGCTTTGTCTTACGTCCTGAATCACACATATGTTGTACTTTGATCTAAATGATATCTAATGATTTACATTTCTGTGTTTGTCCAGTGATTTGGGATTTACTTGGTGTAAAAATTCGCATTTAAAACGCCTACAAATCAGAAGTCGTATATATGACGCCATTTGGCTAACAGGAGCTAGCACTAGCTATAGCATGTTAAACCTTCACCTAGAGCTTGTAGAGCTTCTCCTCCATGCTGGCTCTCACTCCACCGACTGCTTTATCCCCAACATAGCTGCTACTTTCTACATGGTCAGATTTATAGAGGTTTTCTCCGTGTTTAATGCTCCTTTCTTCATCCTGGAGGCTACGACCATCACTCTCCTTCTTCTTCTGTGGTTGTAGTCCGCTAAGCGTTTTCACACAAAACCTAAAGTAACTTTTGCCTCCGGTAGAAAATCAGCTTTCAGGACATCATATGTTCGATCCACGGCGCATTTTAAACTGGATCAGAAAATAACTTTTATCTCTCCATTGACTCTCATTTCTTTTTTTGGTAGTAGGGGACCCATGGACAGGAAGTAGAAGGGCGGGGCTAAGATTACCCATTGATCAGTGGTTCTGGTTCCTGCTGTTTACAAAGTCCTGCAGTTTTACAACATGTCAGTTTCTCTAAGCAGAAAACCAGATGAAATATATCTATCTTCATATTTACCTTCAGTAAACGATGTTAGAGTCCTCTCCCCTTAGCATGATGCAACCACCACCAACCGTTTACTGGGAAACTGTACAATAGTAAAATATTACACTTCCTGTTCTCAGGGGGCGGGGCATGGATGATGTCAGCATCTGACCAATCACAGCAGCCTTCACAAGTCCCAAAGGGGGGGGGGGGGTTGGGTGATGAGAGTGAAGGGGCTGGTTCAGGGTGTTTCCATGGTGACAGTGATGAACTGTGGGTTGCAGGAAGCAGACATCGTTGGACGGGATGGACAGATCTACAGAGGTCGCTTTAGCGTCCATCAGCTGAAGAACCCAGAAACTAAACTACCAACGATCGGCTCCAGGGACGGTGGGTCTGTCTGGATCGGGTCAGAACCTTAACGGATCTGAAACATGAAACATCCCGGTTATTAATCATTTCTGCTGCCTGCAGGTAAGATGAAGGAGAAGACCAAAAACTGCATCCCCCAGAGACCTGCCGTGTCTCCAGAGGTGGAGCCCAGTCCTCTGGTCCATCCTCAGCCTGCCAGAAGCCTGCAGAGCAGCCGCCCAGGTGAGGTCCGGTTCTGGTCCGGTTCTGTTCGACACGCCCAGGCAGCTCAGCAGAAACAAAGATAACAGTCCTCTCCTCCTGCAGCCTCCAGCGGTTCTGGTCGGGACTGGCCCGTGTCGGCTCTGGGCTGCTGCACGTCTCAGAGCTCCATCACTGACCCTTCAGCAGCAGACAGCCTTGAGCTCTGTGAGCCGCTCAACCTGTAGGGGGCGACACTGAGCTCCTAGTTCCATTTTCTCTCTCAGCTACATTAACTCTGTTATTATTTTGTGTCAGTTCTAGAATAAAGTGTGTTGAACATTTATTTGCTTTGGTTCCTTCCTCATTTCCTTGCAGGAAGTTCCCAGAACCAAAAGGTTCCATCAGGAGGTTCTGTGTCCTTTCATGGTAACTACACAGCTCAGAATAATACAGGGAACAATTAACATGATGTAGCACCAAGCCAGACACACTTCTGTTAAATACAGATGACTCACATTCAGTTTCACCCCCCCATAAAGGTGTGGTTCAACAGGTGGAGACCACAGACTACCTCTCTGTTCCTCTCTGGCTGATGATTTGGTCCCTCTGAATGCAGGCGCTGCTTTCACTCTAGTGGTAGGATGAGACGGAGTGGATCAGGTGGTGCATCAATGCCACCTGTGGGCAGAAGGTTTGCTGTGTCTGTCAGCGTGGTGTTCAGAGGATGGAGGCGCTGCCAGGAGACGGGCCGGGACATCAGGAGACGTTGAGGAGTCCGTAAGAGGGCAACAACCCAGCAGCAGGAACGCTACCTCCACCTCTGTGCAATGAGGAACAGGAAGAACACAGCAGGACCTCCATCAGACTCCAGCGCTGCTTGAAGCCAACAGTACATATAGCAAACAAGCACAGAGAGCGTAGTGCTAGCATCAATGCTAAGTAGCTTCAGAGGGAATCATGGGGTCAGCTTTTGTTTCCTTATTTACGGTGTGTTTAAAACTTATAGGTTATAACTTTTGGCTTCAAACCACTTCGACTTTGTGGTCCTCCAAAGTGCGATATAGAGATTTCTCTGTCTCTCAGCATTAGTGCGCACCTAGCACACAAGATGAGCAATTCCAGCTCGTCGCGGGGGGTCTGAGAGAGGGAGGGCGTCTCTGTGAGACCATGACTGTGACGTAGACGATGGAAAAAATGTACCGCTATCATCCAATCACAAAATTCAAATGCAGTACCACACAATAACCATGAGCGGCAGCACCAAGACGTTTTTAGACCAATCGTTTGTCAGCATTGTGCTTTGGGGCAGGACTTCAGATGTGACGGTAGTATCAACTGCCTAGCTAAGAGAAGCAAACATAGCTACACATAGATCTGGCGGATGCCAGGTTAAAAGGCCAAAGCTTGTATTGCAATACTGGAATGAAGGCTAAATTGGTGTACTAATAGTGATTTGTTTAAAGTAATTAGCCCCATGGATTTATGTCTTAAACAATGTAAGTATAAATTATGACTTTTATAGAGGACATCACCAAGAGGAGTGGAGGATACCACTCAGCTACCGAAATAAGATGCAGAGGACAGGTACAAAAACGTATTGTTGCCTTTGAGCCATATTTTGTTACAATTATTTTTTGTTTAGTATTTTAAACGTATTAGTACAGAATAGCCCTTACGCTGTAAGATTTGTCCCTGGACATGATCCTGGCTGGTTATGGTGTTAGAACTGGCATCCAGACGGCTTTTCAGTTATTGCAACTACAACATCAACACACTAGATGTCGCTGTGGTTCCCATGTTCTACATTCAACCACTAAACCTTAGTTATCTTAAACTAATTTTGCCTCTGCCCAGACAGACCTTATTTAAATTACGGTAGGCTTTGAGACGGAGCAGTGGTTTTTGTTTCATCAGTGTTTGCGTTTCACCTGATATCTGCCATCTTTGTGTCCCTTGGAGTGAGTTACTCCCAGAAACGAATGTGCTCTTCCCTTTGCCAGCGAAGGAAAATGTCTCTCTGATCAGACCGCGGCCATGGCTCGAGTGGAGCAGGCTCTGTGGTTGGAGGGGTCCTTATATAACCTCTGGTCCTCTAGTTACGGGCCCAATTCTAGACATGATGAATCTATCTTTGATAAATGGATATGTAAAAAACATTCCTTTTTTGAACGTTTTTGGGTTGTTGAGCTGCATCAGCGGGTCTCTGTTAGACGGCCATCTGGAACTTCTTCAATCGTCATCAGGGTTATGGAACAACAAAGTGGAAGAATCCAAAAACTGTCCGCCATGACTGAGGGCCCTCGTCTCCATGGTAACAGCTGGGTGTTTGAACAGGAAAGACAGATCCAATCTGGGAACCTGATTGGATCAGAGTAAAAAATCTGTTCCACCACAGATCCAACAGTCCACAACAGACAGTCATGTTAAAGTTTTTCTTTATTTAGCTTCAACTAAATAAGTTATTCAAAATAAACATGGTCTCATTTTTTGGTTGATTTTTATACAGTTTCATGTTTGTTAAAGTAATTGAAGCGGAGTTATGTTCACTAAAACCTGATATCAGCAACCAAAAACCATTTTCCTTGTTTTTATATACATGTATATTTATTAGGGATGCAACGATACTTTTATTCAAACCAATACTTGGATCAGAGTACCTGGTGATACTTCTACTACACATAAAAACTCCAATAATTTGGAAGACAAGTTTTATTTTCTTCTCTGCTTGTTATAACAAATGATGGCAAAAAAATTAAAAAAATATTAATACAAATTACCACAAAAAAAAAAAAACATTTTCTGTGAAATTATTGCAGTTTCCACTTTTTATGTACCGGTTAACAACCGCATTAGAACGGTGTTGGTCCAATAGGCGTATCAGTGCATTGGTAATATACATATATAACTGTTTTTATTTTAAGATTGAAACTGAAATATTCAGATCCCCCATAATTTTGAAAAAAAAAGACAAATTTCCCAGAGTTGTGTGATGTGAAGAATGAACGACCTAAAGCAGAAGATTATTGGTTAATATCTACATAAAAACGTGTTTCAGGCTGAATTATTATATTTAATGTTACTAAAACATTTTTTAAAAGACCAGAAATATCTTCTCATTAGTCATAGGACCTTAATAAAACATCTGCTCCAGCAAATGATTTTAAAACAGTAGTGATTAAAAGCTAGACCTATCATTTGTGTCATATTTAACATTAGAATGGGATTCAGTATAATAATAATAATAACCCTCCACTCATCGTGTCCAGCAGAGCGATCTTCTATCATTTAGCATCTGGGATGAAAAATATGAACATGATGAGAAGGAAAACTGCCGACTGCAAAGTTTTTATTGAACAAAACGATTAAAACAAACATGAAGATTAAAAAGTTGCCCCCCCCCCCCCCCCCGACACAGAACCAGGCCTGGGTCCAGATGTTCTGTCTGACCGGTTCTGAGGAAACTAAAACCTGAAAGGATTAAAAACCCGTAGAACCCCCGAATCACAGAGCTACGGAACCCGAAACAAACCGGGCCGAACGGTTCTGAGCTAAACCGTCTGAATCACGTTAAAATATGAAAAATCTAACAGTTTTAGTTTTTATGGGAAGAAAAAGTTGCAGGAAATTATTTAAATCTGATTTATGGAGCAAAAAGAGGAAATTATTTCAGGTGACAGCAAAGAAGAAGAAAAACAATTTACTGATAATTCAGATTTATTGATAAATAACTGGAAAAAATACGTTTGTAGAAACGAGGTTCTGGTCCTTTAAAGACGACGTGGTCCAGTCCCAACATCAAGAGAAATCAGCTGATTGTCTGAGTGAAGGGTGAGAGGTCCGGTTCTGGTGGTCCAGCAGTATCGGACCTACAGAGGAAGGAAAGCTTCAGCTTCATACCACTTCTCCACCAATCCCTTCTTCTGACCCCTAACCCCTATTAATGCAAACACTATCCGGGTCAGTTCTCCCCAACAGAAGTGGACTGGTTCCGGACCAGAACCAGGATTTAACCCCCAGTCAAAGTTCTGTTTTAAAAAGTCTCATTTTTAGAACTTCTGGGAAGAAACTGAAAATCATTAAAAACCTGTAATATTTCAGATGCAACTAAAAAAAGATCAGAATAAATGTGGATCTAAAAGCAGAACCGGGTCGGGTCTGGGTCCAAGGTTCTGGGTCCAAGGTTCTCCAGGAGGTTCCAGCTGTTATTGCTGACTCGCCGTTCAGGAGTTCAGACACATGATGGCTCTGATCCTCACAAGTTCTGGGTGGGTCCGTCATCCGACCCGGTCCGGTTTCATCTCTGGCCATGGAGCGGGGGGGCGGGGGGCCCCGGCGGGGGGGAGGGGGGCAGCCAGGCCGGCTGAGGGCCCGGTGGGGGGGTGGAGGCCTGGGCGGGGCCTTCTGACGCCCGCAGCCTGGAGAACATGGCGATGGCGTCGGGGAAGTTAGGGGGCGTGGCCGGCGTGTTCCTGGGCGTGCACATCTGTGGGCGGAGACAAGAGGAGACGCGTGATTGGACGGCTACTGGAGCGCCACCTGTGGGTCTCACCAGGCTACGCAGCAGCTGACGGAGTACAGCAGAGGAAGAACACAGCGACCCCTGCAGGTCAGAAGGAAGGAAAACCAAGAACCGGTTCTGGAAGCATTTTAGCTGTTCCACCAACTAGAGGGTGACAATTTTTCTGGATTCCCACGGGTCACGAGATTCCTGCAGGATTCCCGCGGGAAGGGAGTCAATTTCACTGTTGGTAACGTGATCGGGACAGGAAATAATCCACGGGATCGGGCGGGAAACCAAAAATTATAAAAACATTTTTTACATTTATCTTGTCAGATTTCAGGGAATTAGCTTTAAAAAATGACGCTGCGATGCGGTGCCAATGTGTGGTTATTAACTCCACTACAGAATGCAATTCCATGGGGTCTACTACACGGCAGCACCAAAACTGAAACTGCTACGTTGTTGCTACACCACCTGGATAAACTGGTAAGGATATGATATCCGACTGAAAATGCGTGATTAATAGTTTGCCAGAGTTCTTGTAGGATCACCAGCAGAGAGGTTAGATCCAGTCAGTCTGGATCCGACTCGTCAGAGAGGTTCATCAGAACCAGGTCCAGTAAGATGGGCTTAAATGGGAGGACTGACTGGTTCTGATTCTGGAACAGACTCTGATCATATGAAGAAGATCTACAGAAACCCACAGGTCCACTTAAAGCTCTGGTGGTACCGTCAGCGCTCTGCAGCCGATCCCTAGCAGAACCCACAATGTTCTGTTTCTCTTCTCTGCATGGAAAGGTTCTGCTCATCCCAGAACTACCTACAACATGATCCGAATAGACTGGTTCTGCTACTTACCATCTGGTGGTGACCCGGAACGTTGGCCTCCTGGAAGAAGGAGCTCAGCGCCGTCTGCAGACAGAGAAACAGAAGTCACGGTGGAGCCAGACTCGGGTCAGAACCGACCCGTCCTAAACCCGCTTCATCAGCACCAGGAATCAGATCCTTTAAAATCAGAGAGCTCAACAAATCCAGGCTCATGTGAATTATCCTAACAGTTCAAATCCAGGTTTATTCGGGTCCACCAATGAAGCTCAGGCTGATTCAATCCCCTCTGATTCCTTCATGTGCATCAGCGCTACATTAAAAGCAGCTTTTTATGATATGAATGCAGCCTATGAGCATCATAATGACATCATAATGACATCATAACCAATAAGGGGAGCAGCTGCTGCTTTGGGTTATAATGTTGCTACACGGACGCTTTAGAGTGTGACACAGTGAGCGCAGAGAACAGCTTCCAATAAATCATATTAGCTGTTTGGGGAGGAAAAGATCATCTGGAGTCTTTTATGAATCATTAAAACCAGAATAAAACAGGAAATATCTGACAGGATAAATGTGTTAAAACATGATTTATGAATTATAATTTATTAAACAGTTCCATGTGTTTAAACAGCAGCAGATTATCAGCCCTGCAGTGTGACATCACATGGATCATCCAATCAGATTCATCACAGCTAGCATGTTATTGGTAGGATTTCTAAAGCAGAACCTTTTAAGTCGGTTCTGGATCCAGAAAACGGTCCTCAGATCAGAACCTGCTGGTCCAGGTTCTCCTGGATCTGCTGAGGCGGAAGTGGGCGTGTCCTGCTGGGAACCATCAGGTGAGTCACACCTGAAACAGTCACTGAACTGTTCACTGTAACACGACTCCAACTGGTCTTACTGGTTTCTACTTTGGGTCTGACTGGCGGTAGAATCGGTGAATAGGAGCCGGATGATTCGGTTCCTAGAGAACTGTTCTACCCGGAGCTTCCGGTTCCTCCTGGCAGGGAGAACGTAAACAAAGGCAGCCATTGGTGGAACACCGCGTCCTCTGTTAGCCTGAGGAGCAGCGTGGTCCGGACCGACCCACCAGAACCGCCCCACTGGCCCGTTACCCGCTCCCATCGGCCCCCATCGGTAACCGACCCCACAGTCTCCGGTAGTCGGACTCACCTCGAACTGCCAGTGGGCCGCCTGGAGGAGCTGCTTGGCCTGGTCTGCGGCGCAGCCGGCCGTCAGAACGAACTGGTTGATCATCACCTGGTGCCTCAGTTCCTCCATGTTCACCGACATCGGGGCTTCAGGCCGTCAGAGAGCCCGCGGTGTTCCGGGACAAGCGACGGTGTTCGGGGAGAAACCGCAGCGACGCCCCGCAGCTCCCTGTCCGCGTCCTGCCGCAACCCGAAGCAGCAGCAACAACACAGAAATGCCCGCTGCTGATTGGACGGCAGCGCAAAACAGCAGAGGGGAGAGCCGCTGATTGGCTGCCGCGGTGAAGCGACCGAATCCGGTAGACTTGTTTTATTTTAATGGGACAAGACCGGTGAGCGGAGTCAGTGAAGCTGCTGCGAGCCGCCCGGCTGGGTGAACCGCGGAAACAGCAGCCGGAACCACGTTCAGACCGTTAAAGTGACGTCATTTTGGAGTGGATGAAATCATTGAGCTGATTGGCTGCTTTGTTTGGCAACATTGCCTACGTAGTTACAGTAAACAGAAAATAAGACACACGTTTTTAGTTTCTGTTCTTTATATATATATATAATTATTTTCTAATAAAATTACATTAAATAAATCAGGAAAAGATAATTAGTATTAAATATGGCCCTTTTTATGTATTTAAAAAAAAGTATCCATACTTCCATACATGTTGGTATAATAATGATCTGTTTGTCACATTCAACTGAAGTTATAGAGTCATGTACTACTTTTGGCAGTTTGTATGAAACAGATTTTTAATATAACGACGTGTAATTTCTCTGGTTGATTGTATAAACTGGTTGATTCAATAAAAAATAAAATAAAAACTGCTCAAAACTTAAATATTCCTGGAACAGTTCATAGTTATGACTCCTACACAGCTTCATTCATGTGTTTACGTGTTTTTTATGTTTTATTGTACACCATTTAGTGGCAATTAATCAAACTTTATTTTTCATTAAAAAATGTAGTTCACAGTGCTTAACAGAATAAAAATTACCCCACATATATCCCAATATCTGCCCCCCAGCAGCCGAGGCATTGACCCAGGACCCCCACCTCCACCCAAGAACCACCTGGAGAACAACCAGGGCCTGTTCGAGAAAGCTTGGTTAACTCATGAGGTAAACCCTGAAGTCTGGGTTAATCAACCCAAAACCTGCTTAGCCTGAGTTTGTTACGGTGGCCGGGAAGTGCAAATAAAAAACTACATTATCCTGAAACACTTTTACATTTTTACTGAAACAAAATTGCATTTTTACGGAAACAAAATTACATTTTTACCGAAACACTTTTACATTTTTACGGAAACAAAATTACATTTTGAAAAAAAAGCAAAAAAGTTAAAGAAATAACTTTGGTTTGGAAATAAATAACAGTGTGTGAGTCTAAAGTCCAAAAAATTTTTGCTAATAAACCTTATAAATCAGTGTTTAATAGTACGGTCTACATGTCTCTTCATTATTTTTATTTTTTAGTACATTTTAGTAAAAGAATATTAATTTTCTACCAAACAAACATCGGTGGAGCGCCCTCTTCTGGTTAAAACATTACATTGCACATGCATTTGAATAACGGGGCATTCCTATTGGCTCAGCCTTATTGCAGGCATCAGCCTACATCAGCCTTAAATATAATAACTCTCAACAATCTTCATTTTTATTTATTCTTTTTCTACACCTTAGATGTCAAGTGATGCTGGAGGATATAATGTATAATTAAAAATGTGTTCCTGTATGTTGGATCATTATTCAAAGTTTCTTTTCTTTTGCCACCAATTTGTTGAGATCAAAATAATATTGTACATTGACTTAAACAAATATTGACCTTTAACTTAATTGGATGTAATCCTTCTAGATCCAACATAACTCTTTATCAAGTCAAAATGAAACACAAAAAGATTTTTAAAAAAAGGTAAGATTGAAATCAAATAATTGTTGGAGAGATGTAGGGATATTAATTATTATTTGTTAATTCTTCTGATCATGTAGCTGATCAAAATAAGGTTGGGGCCCGTCTAACTGGGGGGGGGGACCACCATCTCCTCTCACCTAGCTGAGGAGTTTGTTCTGTAAAGGCCAACCAGTCGTTCATGGCTTTCCTGGAGGCGCTACATCATCTTTCTTCCACTGACTTTGTTAAATGGAAGTTTACAACATATATTAATATATTCCTATTAAACAACTATTATTGTTGCCAGTTAATCTTATTTTAATGCACTTAGCCGTAGTTATTATTTCATAATGCAGGATTATTTTATTTGGTGCGAATTAATTCATTCATTACATGTGTTAGAAGGTACTTTATCAATAAAGTTTCAGTGAATTGAACTGACCAGAGTTTATAATCTGTGAGTTCCTGTTTCCCTGGGGAAGAAATATGATGTGACACAGGCTCCTGGTTCGACCCGCCCTGCATCCAAATTCATTAGTATTTACTACATACTGCTAGTAGCTACTTCTTGCCCGTTGATCCAGTAAGTACTGCGCAGCAAACAAGCGAGTAGTAGGCATGAAATCGGACGTACTGCTCCACCATTTTACCGGGATGGTTACGACACGTTACGTCATCTGTGGTCCCGTCCTCGGTATCCGACGTCACTCTTCTTCTGCGATTTTGGGGCTTCCGCTGCAATGTGGGATAGCGTAGCATATATCAGATATCATTGTAGCGGTAGTACACATCCGGGAACTTTATGCTTACTTGGACAGTCAATACTAGAGATTCGGATTTACCACGTCGCTCGCTTACTTATTTTCGCCTACTAATAGTAGACATAGTATTCGGATGCAGGGAGGGTTTCTTATGAGGAAACTTCTTCTATCAGACCAGAGGAAGATGGGAACCGTCCAGAGAAGATCCATCACAGCGTTCTTCGTCTGGAAACTCCGAGCTTGGAGAACATTGGAGAACGATGGAGGAGAACGATGGAGAACGATGGAGTAAAACGTTGGAGAATGATGGAGGAGAACGTTGGAGGAGAACGTTGGAGGAGAACGTTGGAGGAGAACGTTGGAGGAGAACGATGGAGGAGAACGTTGGAGGAGAACGATGGAGGGGAACGTTGGAGGAGAACGTTGGAGGAGAACGTTGGAGGAGAACGTTGGAGGAGAACGATGGAGGGGAACGTTGGAGGAGAACGATGGAGAAGAACGTTGGAGGAGAACGATGGAGGAGAATGTTGGAGGAGAACAATGGAGGATAACGATGGAGGAGAACGTTGGAGGAGAACGATGGAAGAGTATGTAAGAGGAGAACGTTGGAGAACGATGAACGATGGAGGAGAACGTTGGAGGAGAACGTTGGAGGAGAGCGATGGAGGAGAACGTTGGAGGAGAACGTTGGAGGAGAACGATGGAGGGGAACGTTGGAGGAGAACGATGGAGGAGAACGTTGGAGGAGAACGTTGGAGGAGAACGATAGAGAAGAACGATGGAGGAGAACGTTGGAGAACGATGAACGATGGAGGAGAACGTTGGAGGAGAACGATGGAGGAGAACGATGGAGAACGATGGAGGAGAACGATGGAGGACGATGGAGAACGTTGGAGTAAAACGTTGGAGAATGATGGAGGAGAACGTTGGAGAACGATGAACGATGGAGGAGAACGCTGGAGGAGAACGTTGGAGGAGAACGATGGAGGAGAACGATGGAGGGGAACGTTGGAGGAGAACGATGGAGGGGAACGTTGGAGGAGAACGATGGAGGAGAACGATGGAGAACGATGGAGGAGAACGATGGAGGACGATGGAGAACGTTGGAGTAAAACGTTGGAGAATGATGGAGGAGAACGTTGGAGAACGATGAACGATGGAGGAGAACGCTGGAGGAGAACGTTGGAGGAGAACGATGGAGGAGAACGATGGAGGGGAACGTTGGAGGAGAACGATGGAGGGGAACGTTGGAGGAGAACGATGGAGGAGAACGATGGAGAACGATGGAGGAGAACGATGGAGAGGAACGTTGGAGGAGAACGATGGAGGAGAATGTTGGAGGAGAACAATGGAGGAGAACGTTGGAGGAGAACGATGGAGGAGAATGTTGGAGGAGAACAATGGAGGATAACGATGGAGGAGATTGATGGAAGAGTATGTAAGAGGAGAACGTTGGAGAACGATGAACGATGGAGGAGAACGTTGGAGGAGAACGTTGGAGGAGAACGATGGAGGAGAACGTTGGAGGAGAACGATGGAGGAGAACGTTGGAGGAGAACGATGGAGGAGAACGTTGGAGGAGAACGATGGAGGAGAATGTTGGAGGAGAACAATGGAGGATAACGATGGAGGAGAACGTTGGAGGAGATTGATGGAAGAGTATGTAAGAGGAGAACGTTGGAGAACGATGAACGATGGAGGAGAACGTTGGAGGAGAACGTTGGAGGAGAACGATGGAGGAGAACGTTGGAGGAGAACGATGGAGGAGAACGTTGGAGGAGAACGATGGAGGAGAACGTTGGAGGAGAACGATGGAGGAGAACGTTGGAGGAGAACGATGGAGGAGAACGATGGAGGAGAACGTTGGAGGAGAACGTTGGAGGAGAACGATGGAGGAGAACGTTGGAGGAGATTGTTGGAGGAGAACGTTGGAGGAGAACGTTGGAGGAGAACGATGGAGGAGAACGTTGGAGGAGAACGATGGAGGAGAACGTTGGAGGAGAACGATGGAGGAGAACGATGGAGGAGAACGATGGAGGAGAACGTTGGAGGAGAACGTTGGAGGAGAACGATGGAGGAGAACGTTGGAGGAGATTGTTGGAGGAGAACGTTGGAGGAGATTGTTGGAGGAGAACGTTGGAGGGGAACGTTGGAGGAGAACGATGGAGGAGAACGTTGGAGGAGAACGATGGAGGAGAACGTTGGAGGAGAACGATGGAGGGGAACGTTGGAGGAGAACGTTGGAGGAGAACAATGGAGTAGATTTTAAAGGATTTGCACTATTTTGTAAATATGTATTTAATCTCCACTAAAACCAAAGACAAATGAACACAGATAACAGAGATATGATTAACTTAATAACATTCATCCTTTTGTATTTTTGGCTTAGATAGATAAATGTCTCCCCCTAGTGTGTGGGTGTCAGGAAGTCTTTGAGGGTCCAGTAAGCGGGCAGACTGCCCTCTGCAGGCCAGGAGGCTTCTGAATCCCGCTGCCACCAGGGCAGAGCTTGGTCAGCAGCGGGTGGCTGTGAGTTAATGTTCACTGTGATCATCTCCAGGAACAGATGGCTGCAGCAGCAGATCAGAACAGCTTTAGTCCAGGTTGGATCTACTCTGCTGGTTCTGGTTCTGGTTCCTGATTTATGAACCACAGAGACGCTGAGATGGTCTAACTTCTACATTCTGTGTCCTGCACCGTTTTTGTTTAACCAATAAGGTCAAAAATATATCAGAAATTATTCCATCATAAGAGGAAAAATCCGCTTTGGCTTCAGCTTCACTTCTACCGGCGATCTGGCGCCCTCTTGTGTCCCTCTTGTGTCTAGCAGCAAATAATGTTTACAGCAGAACTGCTGATATTAAAGATGATTTCATAAAATATCAGCACATTTACTGTATTTAATGAGATAATGTTGGAGACCTGAAGGCAGCTGATGTTCCTGTGATCCAAACCCAGATCATGATACCACCACCATCACAGCCTGGAGGGACCAAACATCTGGAGAGAACT